>JACAVU010000049.1:0-523177 GCA_014183005.1 Castanea mollissima | reverse complement strand
AACCCTGAACCCGAAACCCTAAACCCTAAACCCGAAACCTAAACCCTAATCATATATCCCTCTCTTTCTCTTGTAAACCCATTTGTAACCAACAGGTTCAATGTCATTAAGCGCCTTTAGAAGATCCCATACATGATTGGAATCCATAGAATCCTATTCAAATTTCATAGCTTGGACCCAATGCTGTGCATCTATATCATTTATTGCTTCATCATAAGTGTAAGGATCCGATTCAGCCTCTTTTGAGATAGCCTCATAAGTTTCTCCCAAACCTATGAATCTTATAGGAGGCCAAACAATTCTCCCACTATGACGAGGCACCTGTATAGTAGACATCTCATGAGTAGTATCTTGTGGTGTATCTAATACAGTCACATCATCCCTAGTTTCATCCATTGGTTGTTCAACTACAGGTTCATTCATTTTAGCTAAGACAACTCTACTTCTTGGAGTAAAATTATTCATATAGTCATTTTCCAAGAATTTAGCATTTGTGCTACCAAACACTTTATTATCCTTATGACCATAGAATAAACCTCCAACTGTTCCTTTTGGATACCCTACAAAAAATACTACTTTTGTTTTAGACTGTAACTTGTCAGACTTTCCTTTTAACACATGTGCTGGACAACCCCAAATGTGGAGATGTCTCATACTAGGCTTACGCCAATTCCACAACTCTACAGGTGTTTTAGGAATAGACTTCGAAGGTACTAAATTCAGAAGATACATTGCAGTATTTAAGGCATATCCCCAAAAAGAAACTGGTAGAGTTGAATAACTCAACATGAACCTAACCATATCTAAAAGAGTCCTATTCCTTCTTTCTGCTACACCATTTTGTTGTGGAGTTCCAGGTGCAGTCAATTGGGATATAATCCCATTTTCAATCAAGTAATCCTTAAAATCACCAAGAAGGTATTCACCACCTCGATCAGATCGAATGGCCTTGATGTGTTTACCTAATTGATTCTCAACTTCAGCCCTAAACTCTTTAAACTTTTCAAAGGCTTTGGACTTCCGTTTCATTAGGTACACATAACCAAATCTAGGGTAATCATCAGTGAAAGTAATGAAATACTCATAGCCACCTCTTGCTTGGATTGACATAGGACCACATACATCTAAATGTACTAGTTCTAGCAAATCTTGGGCTCTTCTACCCTTTGCATTAAAAGGCCGTTTGGTCATTTTACCTTCCAAACAAGATTCGCAAACTGGAAAACCATCAAAGTCCATAGGCTGTAAAAGTCCATCTTTGATTAGTCTTTGAATCCTACTTGAATTAATATGACCTAAACGCAAGTGCCATAGATATGCATCACTAGTAGAAGGAAACTTTCTCTTTAATGATTTCACATGAGAGCTACTATCTAATTCAGAATTGTATAATTCATGCTTATCAGGAGTTAAAATATAAAGACCATCCACAATATTGCCAGAATAGATAAACACTTTATCCTTCTTTATTACAACATTGTCTTTCAGGATAACACAATATCCATGTTTACCTAAGTAAGTTGCAGAAATTAAATTCCTACGAACATTAGGTACATACAAACAGTCTTCCAATATTAAAACTCTAGACTTAAAACACAAATTAAACACTCCAACAGCTTCAACCGGAATCTTGCTCCCATCAACCAAAGTAAGAAATAGTTCTCCCTCATTCAACTTTCTGGTGTCCTGGAACCCCTGCAAAGAATTGCAGATATGATTAGTACAACCTGAATCCACACACTAGGAATCTGTTGGATTCTGTACCAAACATATTTCAAGAAGAAATGAACTTTTCATACCCTTATTCTTGGCAGCCTTGAATGTTGGACAATTCCTCTTCCAATGTCCTTTCTCACCACAATGGAAACACTTTCGTTTGGTTTTCTTTTCTTTGTTGGCAACCCCTAAGGCAATTTGTTTACCATCTTTCTTAGTGAATTCCTTCTTCTTTTTCTTCTTACCCTTGCCTTTCGACTTAGGTTAAAAAGTAGAAGCTTCACCAACATTGGCTTCAACACTAGAAGTACCAAGGATGCCTTCCACCGCCACTAACTCATTTACTAATTCAGACAAAGAATAAATCTTTTTGTTCATATTATAATTGAGTCTGAATTCCTTGAATGATTCTGGTAGTGACTAGAGTATCATATCTACTTGGGATTCTTCATCAATGTCGGCACCTAAAACTTCTAATGTGTTCAGATGAGCAATCATCCTAAGACAATGCTCCCTTACTGAACTTCCTGCAGCCATTTTGGTATTATAAATTTGCCTCATGGTTTCTTGCCTTGCAGAACGGCCTTGCTCACCAAACATCTCCTTCATACTATGCATTATGTCCGAAGCAAGTTCTACATCCTGCATTTAATGCTGTAGAACATTTGAGATAGATGTTAGGATATAGCACTTGGCCATCTCATTAGATTTTTGCCAACGATCATATCGTTGTTTTTCCTCAAGAGGAGCATCTAATGAAGGAAAGGTAAGACATGGTTGAGTAAGCACATATTTGTGCTCTTCAGCAGTAAAAACAATGTCCAAATTTCTTTTCCAATCAACATAGTTGGATCCAGTTAGTTTGTTTTGGTTAAGAATAGAAACAAGTGGGCTAAATGATGCCATGATAAAATCTGAAAATAATAAACATGAATATGATAAGCAAACTAGACATTATTAATTTAGCATATAAGTATATAATATGGAACCTCAATAAAACCATAAAATAATATATGCAACGACAACCCAATCTCATATTCAATATCCCTCAGCATAGAGTGAACATAAAATACTATGATTGATTGAGAACTATTCTCATTATTAGTGCTATTATGATAACTCTTATTAAACACTAATAATATGTTATTTTACATTTAGCCTCTAAGTAATAATAGTAAAAACTCAGCCTAGAGGATACTATAATACTTAGTCTAGTGTATACCATTGTCTAGAATCATGTGTAACCACATTTCATCCCTTTAATAGGCTTATTTTGTAGTACTATAATAAAACACCCTCCGCATGGAATGCAAAGCTCGAAACTAAGACAAGGTGTTTATCAAACCACTATAAATCAGGAAATTCAATCTTATAGGACCATAAAATAAATACTCTCCGCATGGAATGCTAAGCTCGAGGCAAAGACAAAGTATCTATTTCACACTACTATGAACCAACAATGGAGGTCATGAGATCCAACCCTTGTATCTCTCTCCCACTAGATATTTTAAATTAAAGGTTTTTAAGGTTAAGAACCATAATAATGCTAGACACGTGAAAAAACATAATCCTAATCTCATTAGAAATAAATTTCATTAAACTAGCATTAACATATATAAATATATATAATGTAATAAAAACCTTTATTACATATAAAAATCCATATTATATTATATATAATATAATATATAAATTAATATATGAAATATATGTAAAGTAATATAGGTATATTATATTATATTATGGCCCATGGTTGAATTGCTTGGTGTGCAAATTCAAGATGGAATTCATGAAGTCAAGGATTCTGTAAGGACACAATTCAAATTCCCAAACTCTGACTGGTGGGAGATGGGCTTGAAAGACCTTTCTTTACAATAAATTTGTAGATGATGGGTTTATAATCTAGATTTCAATGATGGTTTAGACAATCAGGGAAAAGATGGGCTTTGGGCCCAATGGGACAAATTAAAGAGTTGTTTGCAAAAGTAAGACAGCGAATCCCTCTTCGGACGAAATCCGAGGATAGTTTATAATAGTATTTTCTTTGAATTTGGATACAAATGTTTCTTATCTACTATTGACTCTCCTCCTTTTATCATAGGTCTCCCCTTCCATTTATACTCCTTTCCTTCTCTTCATCATCTTTCACTTTATGATTGCAATCCTCGTTCCGGATACTTGTCCCATCCATTCTTCCCTAAAGCCCGCTGGGATTTAGGGACCAAGTTCCAAGCCCCATGTTCAGGTCCCATCCTTCCATCTATACCGTCAGCGTATCAATCACAGAGTTTTTAATGTATGGGCGGTGGTTGCAGCTTTACTTTAGACATTCCACCGCTCTTTCTACTATCTTCCACGTGTACTGTGTATTCCCATAATCGTAGGATTCTTTATAATATAACCTAGGGACACTAAACTTCTCTTCCTTTGTCCTCGGCCTAATAATCCGAGGACAAATCTACTCCTCGGACGTATTTGGACATTTAGAAACTCCACGATCATTTTGATGTCTTTGGATTTGGGTTTCCAGCCCAAAAGACTTCGTTGGGCCATCCTTCATAAATTATTGGGCCTAATACCCCTACAGATTCCATATTTACAATAATATCTATTGGGTCCCACTTGCAATATATATATATATATATATATATATATATATGGCTTGATCTTTTCCATGGCCATAAAACATGCACGACAAAAGAAAAACTTTAAATAGTCAACCCATGCAAGCCAAAATCCAAGAACCCATCCGTATAACACATGCAAGATTTTTATTCCATGCAAGCCATTCACTCCATGCAATTGGATAATGTCCAAGCCATGCAAAAAAAATGGGCCAAGCGGTGCATGAACAAGTCCAAGCCGTGCATCCATATTAGAGTTACAAACAGTTACTACCAAACAATAACCATTTCAGGACACGGCACTATTCACACGCACTTGCAATATATATATCTATATACGAATTCAATCATTCTACTGTAACAATTCTTTATATGCTATCATCCGTATATAACAATTCTTGGTATACAATATATATATATATCAATGGCCATCACGAAGACACAAAAATGACATTTTCTTAAATTTCTGAAACTCAATCACCTACTATACAATCATGATATGAAAACCTGGCTCTGATACTAATTGAAGGAAAAAATTCTGGTTTTGTATCTCATACAAAACACATAGCGGAAGCAACAAATAAGGATCTATTTCATTCATGATTGATAATGTGCACTATGTAAATTTCAGAAACTAAGAACAAGATGGCATACCTTGGTGTAGGGAAATTCAAAACAAAGATTAGAAGCACTTGGGAACACTTTTAATCTTTACTCCAATTCCACTTTACGCCCAAGATGTGTGGTCTCTCAATCAGTTTTCAAAGGGAGAATAAAAGTGTGTCTCACACTCACTCACACACCGTTTTTTTTTCTTTTCTTTTCTTTCTTATAAAAATTTTGTATGTTTCTCCCTTTATAACTAACTGATTATCTAATTGGGCTGGCCTATTGGGCCTTTCCAATTGAGCTTTAGTATGTGGCTTGGAGTGGGACCAAAAGGGACCAATAAGACACTAGCTCCAATGGGCCTTGGACTTTTCCGTCAACTCTTGACAAGTCCAAAGTTACCATTAATTATATTTAATACCACTATATAAATATAATTGCACTCTAGGCCTTATTAATAAATTATATCCCAAGACTTTATTATACATGCAACCCCTTCATAAAATATTCGTAGTAACACAAAATCATAAATGTAGACTGCCACTTTGTAAATTACTACATCTTATCCTTGAGTACCCGGTTTAATCCTTTAAAGTTATTCATTATATATTTATGAAATCCAATTTCATAAATATATACTTTAGTAATTTCTTACTAAAATGGTTAGGCCTAACTCTTTGAATAACTGAACCCATTAAACTTATCTTAAGAGAATATTTTATATCTCCATCAAGAGATTATGAATTTCATCTTGAGAATATATGTTCCATCAACACTAAATGTGGCTGCCCAACATACTGAGGTTTTGACTGTCACTTTAGATCTCACTCCTGATATATCAAAGCAGCCCACATCTCATGATCAGGTTCATTATTCTCTCAGGATTAAGAGTTCATGCAAATTGAAGTCGTGAGATTTATTATGTTAGGATTAGTACCCTTAAATCCTATTGTATGATGCTATGTATGATATTATGTATGACATTGTGTATTGTATGACATGATGTATGACTTAATATTGTGTTTGATAAAGTTATTTTATTATTATCTAAAATAATGGTAATATGAATATGGGACATTATCATATAGTCCATGAGATGCATTGTATGTGATTTATGTGAAAAGTCACAGAAGATGTAAATCACAAGTTCTTTGTAAACTCAGAATTTATAGTTCGTAGTCGGTGATGAAATTGGGAATTTCATCTGCGAAGACTATAACGTGTCAACTAAGATGATTTGTCTTGATCATGGAAGTGGAAACTTCTAGTTGATATGTTGATATGTTTTAAGAGTTAAAACATATTGAACTGGACCGCTGTGAGATTTATTATTCTCCTAACGACTGTCAAATGAATAATAAATCTCACGACTTTTATTTGCATGAACTCTTAATCCTGAGAGAATAATGGACCTGATCATGAAGTGTAGGTTGCTTTGATATATCAGGAGTGAGACCTGAAGTGACGGTCAAAACCTCAGTATGTTGGGCAGCCACATTTAGTGTTGATGGAACATATATTCTTAATATGGAATTCATAGTCTCTTGATGGAGATATAAAATATTCTCTTGAGATAAGTTTAATGGTTTCAGTTATTCAGAGAGTTAGGCCTAACCACTTTAGTAAGAAATTACTAAAGTATATATTTGTGAAATTGGATTTCATAAATATATAATGAATAACTTTAAAGAATTAAACCGGGTACTCAAGGATAAGATGTAGTAATTTACAAAGTGGCAGTCTACATTTATGACTTTGTGTTACTACGAATATTTTATGAAGGGGTTACGTGTATAATAAAGTCTTGGGATATAATTTATTAATAAGGCCTAGAGTGCAATTATATTTATATAGTGGTATTAAATATAATTAATGGTAACTTTGGACTTGTCAAGAGTTGACGGAAAAGCCCAAGGCCCATTGGAGCTAGTGTCTTATTGGTCCCTTTTGGTCCCACTCCAAGCCACACACTAAAGCCCAATTGGAAAGGCCCAATAGGCCAGCCCAATTAGATAATCAGTTACGAATTCTATATTTTTTCATGCCATGATTTATACGGGTTGGTTGCCACATGCATGAGGAGCAGTTATTGCAAGTTAGAATAAGACAGAATGGTGGCCCACGGTTAATTCACTTTTGTCCAAATGCATTGGTTTTGTGTGCAAATGCTTTATGGGCATGAAGAAACATAGAATTCGTATATGTAGATTTCCATCATCTGACACAGCGGAAGCGACGAAGTAGGGTCTATTTCATTCATATTATTCATTTGACAGTCGTTAGGAGAATAATAAATCTCACAGCGGTCCTGTTCAATATGTCTTAACTCTTAAAACATATCAACATATCAACTAGAAGTCTCCACTTCCATGATCAAGACAAATCATCTTAGTTGATACGTTATAGTCTTCACAGATGAAATGGCCAATTTTCATCACCGACTACGAACTATAAATTCTGAGTTTACAAAGAACTTGTGATTTACATCTTCTATGACTTTTCACATAAATTACATACAATGCATGTCATAGACTATATGATAATGTTCCATATTCATGTTACCATTATTTTAGATAATAATAAAATAACTTTATTAATCACAATATTAAGTCATACTTCATGTCATACATAATGTCATACATAATATCATATATAACATCATGCAAAAGGATTTAAGGGCACTAATCCTAATAATATCTCCTAGTGACACATCGCTCGTAGAAGAGGAGGGAGCGGAGGAAGCACGAGCAGATCTGGATGGAGTGAAACCGGAGGAAGGAGCTGTCGAACCTATCTGACGCAACCGAAACTGTGCCTCACTACATTTTACGGTAGCGGCATCTATGGCAACCATGAAAGAAAAAGGGTTGGAGATAAGAAAAGGGATAGAAAAATGGCGTAAAATTCTCGTGATAATGGAAGGAAAGATGAGCTTATCACGGGTAGCCGTATCCTTATACACATCTAAGATGGAAAAGATGAAATGTGAAGGAAAGTCAATGGTAAGATCCTCAATAAGAGACAACAGAAAACAAGCACGAGGTTCTGTGATAGAGTTGTAGTGAGAGAGAGGATGCAAGACAAAAGTCATTACCATGTTTAAGAAACGAGGACCTTTAGAAAAAGGTCGACATGACGTAAACTGACGCTCACCCTAATCAGAAGGGCACTCACAAAAGCAGAAATCATCTCATCTTTGGACACAATCCTTAGATGCTCACAACCAGGGTAGTCAGGATGCGCAACCCTCAGAACATGGAGCACATCGGATACCAACTCCGGTGTGACAACTATGCGTGTACCTTAAAGCGAGTGAGAAAGAGAGGTATTGAATAATTGAATTCATACATGTTGGAGTAAAACTCCTGAATCAGCACGGAAGGACAAGTGACTAGGACATCACTCAATGACTCCCATTCCCATTTGTGAAAAACATCGGGAAGGTCAGTGTCGGCAAAGTTTGCCAAAAACCCCACCGGGTGATTTTAAGGTCACTACTCCTGAAACTCTACTATTATCACAACAAGCGGTTACAAGTAAAGGAATCCCAAGTACCTTACCAACCTACAGTTGAACCCTTACCCCAATACCCAATTGGACTTGTTCTGTAGTGAGAGTTTCTCCTTTCAATGCACGGCTCCCAAGTACGTGACTAACCAATTATATGGATCCTAGTACGCGACTTCAATCACCAACTAGAGAAGATTGTGGGCTGCAAAGTTCTTCAATTCATCCACACGATGAAGATCAAAAAGATGCTTAGTTACAAAACCCTATGGTGAAAGACACAGTAACTTCTTCACAAGAGATATGAACTAGGGCTAGAACTTCGTCTCAAGTTACAATTTGCATGAATAAGGATTTCACAATGCTTGTGCAACTTGCCACCCTTCGACGGCCCTTAAAATAATCCTTTTATATGTCTAGGGTTAGGAGAAAAGAAGTCCCAAAGACACATCCACGAATTAGAATCAAAACAGAACTAGGAATCTGTTTTTCTTAAATCTCGACAGCTACATGTGTCGAGGTGCTGTCGAGCAACTGTCAAGCCTCGAGGCTAGAAGAGCTTCTTAAAACTCGATAGATGCAGTTCTCGAGCTAGCTGTCGAGCTTTAATGAAGAGCACTTATCAACTTGTTTGTTGGATAGACTTGCATGACTTTAACACTTGATTTTGAAATCTTGTTTCTTGAAGTATTAACCTCATCCTAAATCTACCCAATTGCATGGCTTTAACACTTTAAGAATAAAACAATATGGTTAGCTTTCAAGTGCCAATTCGTGGGGTGATGTTACTGGGTTCGGCAACCACTGTTGCGGATGAGATGAACAAAAACAGAAGCAAGGAGATTATGATAATCCTAATGGATGCCTAAACCCTAAACCCTAAACCCTAAACCTTAAGGAGTGGCCCCCTTTCACTTGTGCCTTAGGGCCACACCACATCATCACCAAAGGAGTGGCTTTTAGCTCCCTTGAGGTTTGACTTGTGCTTAGACTGCAAAAAGAGAGCGACCATTCATCAGTTAAAAAAGAAAAAAGAGAAAGGGGAGACACAATAGAACAACAAACGAGGACGGGCTGATGAAAAAATAAAAATAAAAATAAAAATAAAAAGAGAAGAAGGAAAGAGGCCTTGCCCTTCTCTCTCTCTCTCTTTCTCTCTCTCTCTACAGAATCTTCAACAGTCTTTTGTCTACTACGAGTACGCCTTGAGGGTCCTAGGGGAGACTGGGGTGTGATGTTAAGGGACCCCAAAGAATAGTACGCTGAGGAACTCACAGGAACCTGAAAGACAGAAGACTCTACCTTAGTCTTCACTCTGATCTTTGGGATTAAGGGATGGTCAACTTCCTTTCCAACTGTAAAGGGGTCCACTCTCTCGGGCTCTTTAGAAACAACTAGCTACTTGCAGGACTTAGGATTTTTCCTATTCTTAGTCCTCGGGCCAGCCTCAGTACCCTCCACGCTTCCTTCAAGCTCAAATGTCTTGACAGCTTCCTATTTGATTCTTTTCCTTACCTTTTCCCACAGGAGTGGCAGCACCAATTGCCTCTACCACCCCTCTCTTTATTGGCACACTAGAAGAAGCACCCACGATAAGGACACACCCTAACCAAGCATTAGGAAAATCATTCGGGTAACATGCCCAACCACCCCTAAAGGCATGCCACTCCGCAAATCCTGTTTTGGGAGTACGCTCCTTCCTTTGGTCTCCTTTTATACCTTTGCTTGAAAACCACGAAACCTAGAAGCACGATAGCTAATAAAGCTTAATTAAATTCCTACAAACATGATTCTCGATCAACTTTTGTAACTTCTGATTGGTCAATTATTTTTAAACAAACGTGCCTTAGGTCTCCTTTTATACATTTGCTTGAAAACCATGAAACCCTAGAACCACGACAACTTTTTATATATATACAAAATAGAAATTCTACTCTAACTTAATCTAAGTGTATATATATGTGAAGCTTCCTCCTAGAGACTTCAACCTCAGCCCTTGCTCCTGCCTTACACCCTACAAGCACATAAACTTGTGGAGTGATCATCGCACCAAGAGTGTGCAGTGATAGAACCATGATAACTAACTGAAGGAGAAAACATAAGCCTAGAATTTCCCCATGACCAATAATGAAAGATTAATCTTAAAAAAAAAAATTCTTTCCTTGTGATTGCGATAAATTTTTTTCTCTATACTAGAATTGATCATAAGCAAGCACATTTATATGAAGGAAATAACAATGATGGTTTTAACTTCCAATTATCGAAAGAGGATTTTTAATTTTAAACATTGAGAAGTTGGAAGTTTAAAACTTGAAGATGTTGAAGTTGAATAGGTCAAAATTGAAGCAGATATACAAGTTGAAGAAAAATCAATTTTTTTTTTTGAATATTCTGGGGAGGAAATTTTGGAGCCTAATACAAACGTTAGCAAAGATCTTAAGGCAAAAATTATTGCCAAATCATAAAAAACCAATTGTGTAGGTGAATCCATAACCCATATTTCCCAGGATTGAGTTGATTATTTAAAGATCATTGGAATCAATTGATTTTTCTAGGAGTTGAAAAGTTCAATGTTCTCCCAAATTCTTTATTGGTTGATATTTCCAATAAATTGAAGTGTGCAAGGAAGAAATTTTGGGTTATCTAAAGTGTGAACTGTGGAAAATATTCGAAGTATTGAAGATGGCCAAGTATTCAAATTATCTTTTTATTTGGAGTGGTATATTTCAATTTCCAAACAAAATCTTGAGCTCAAGTTTTGTAAAGTTGTAATTTACAACTATCTCGTGTTGACTTTAATTTCGTACCAAATTTGATTGTAATTTTGTTTAATCTTTTGTACCTTGTATTTTATGTGGGATTTATTTATAAGGGTTGTGTGTGAGAAAGAGAGTGTGAAGATTCAAGGCAACATTGAAGACTAAAGAAGTTTTTGTGGGTAGCTCGCAAGTAGCCTTCCTGCGAAGTGAAGTATGTGCTCAGCACATTACTAGAATGCAAAGAGTCAAGACAGATGGTGACAGCTGGTTTTCGCGAGTGTCTCGCAGGTAGGATCTTCCCGTGAGATACCCACAAAATAGTCTGTTTTGCTATTTTGTCATATCTGCTCCAATACATTCTCATACACACTATATATACCACCATTACCCACATATTGAGAGAAGTGTTTTTCAAAGAGAAAATCCTAGCCATAAACCTTTAAGAGTTAGAGATTGTTATACCCACAATCCTCTACACCATCCATTATGGTTTTCCTCAACTCCGACCTCTCCATATCCAAATCCTTGAGAGGTGGATAGCCTAAACACTTACCACACCCACACTGAGTGTCAAGTGAGGTTTTGGTGCTACTGAGAAGTATTGGAAGAAGCCAAGTTTTGGCGGATGCAATCGGGCGCATTGCGGGATCCGGAAAGTTAGATAAGATACAATTCTGAGAAGCCTTGTTGGAGTAGGAGCTTGGAGGGCTTAGGTGCACTGAGTAGATTAGGCTTGGAGGGTCTCATGCTATTCGTGTATCCCAACTTATTGTCTAGTGGATCGATTTACCGCTTGGGGGGCAGCGGAGAGTTTTTTCACCGAGTTCTTCGGTTTCCTCTTCGATAACACATCGTCGTGTTATCTTGTGTTTGCATTTCTCTTCCCAACTCTTTTAGCTTTCATTTTACTGTTTTGTTGTGATGAATATGGCTTAGAGTAGTTATTTTGCTTGTTCGCTCGCATTTACTCTATTCTGCATTTAATTTAAGTTAAAATAAAATCAACCGAGCCTTAATTTGTTAATTTGAGGTCTAAACAGCTCTTGTGCTTTTTAACACAAATTTGAGCTTTCAAGTTTCATTCAAGTGAAGGGATCTAACAATATAGCATACGGAAGGTAATCCTTATCATTTGTTCATTTTTGAATTTTTATAAAATGTTCGTAAGTTTAGAAGATAATATTTTGTTTTCTTGATTTTAGATGTTTTTAAGGATTTGTTAGTCAAAATAGTCTTATTATGGTATAGTGTCAATTAGGATTAAGAATATTTTTACTTGGAATTTATTTTTTTTGAGCCTTTAAATGGTTTAAAATATCTAAAACGAAAATACAGTTTAGCGTTGATTATTCAAATTGGAAATTCCTACCAAACAAGGGATCGGACTAAGACAAAATTCAAGAGCAAAATTTATAAAACGAACCTTCCCAAGTCATTTGAACAACTTGCGTTTAATCTAAGTACACGAAGTCTTTGTATTCTTTATAGGTGGCTCATTTGAATTAGGATAATGCTAAACGACTACCAGGTGAAATATTATTGATAAGCTCAAATGACTTCCATTAATTCATTTGACTTTAACTTATAGCTCTGTAGCTCTTCCACAAAATTAATTTGAATGGTCGTTGAAAAGTGAAAACAGTACCGTTCTTCTTAGAATTCATATGAGACATAAGATGGAAGTTTCAGCTAACGTCTCTCTTAAATCCAAAATTAATGTTAA
This sequence comes from Castanea mollissima, assembly GCA_014183005.1. Lineage (NCBI taxonomy): Eukaryota > Viridiplantae > Streptophyta > Magnoliopsida > Fagales > Fagaceae > Castanea > Castanea mollissima. Next base: position 510,239 of record JACAVU010000049.1, on the reverse strand, counting down.
GGCGTCCTTTAGGATTATCATAATCTCCTTGCTTCTGTTTTTGTTCATCTCATCCGCAACAGTGGTTGCCGAACCCAGTAACATCGTCCCACGAATTCGCACTTGAAAGCTAACCATATTGTTTATTCTTAAAGTGGTCGAGATGATTGAATTACATTATTTCATTATATGTACTATTCATAGTAGCAACATATTATTAAGAGTCTTGTAATTTAAATAACGCACTTCTTGGCATTTCCTGGGAATACATCCAAAGTTCCTATTAGGTTCTAAAATTTTAGGAACTAAATATATTAGAACTTCAATTTGTAAGGTATTGACAAACCATGATAAAAACTTAGAGTCTAGATTTAGGCTGCTCAAAGTGTGTTTATTTGTAAAGTTGAAATCAAGTGAATTACAGGATTTATTGGCTAAATCTACAAGGCTCAATCAATCGAATTTCATGCAGATTAATTTTCTGTAGATTTTTCCAACTCAACCCAAGCTTGGATTGACATGTGGGGTTTCATATTTTATTCCAAGTATAAAAAGAAAAACCCTAGCCACGTTTTAGACGTTGTTGATATGCTATATGTTAGATCTCTTATGAAATTTAGAGGTGTTTACCTTCATACACACTTAAGGTTATCTAGATTTATGTCAAGAACTCGGTGATCGCTTCAGCTACTTCATAAAGAATTTAAAGGAGATCTGAAACCTTTGAGTGGAGTCTCAAAGTCACAAATGGGAGTACTTGTGGTTGTAGTGGATCAAGGAAAGAAGTAGTCCGTAGACTCGGAGCTGTCACATGGTCGTGGTAATAAGTTTTCTATACAAGGTAGCAATAGGATGTTAGTGGTCTAAGTCTTATTGTAAAAACTTCAATTCTTTCATAGTGAATATGTTTTACCTTGAGGATAGCTAGGTTAAATCCTCCCCAGGTTTTTTACCGGTTTGGTTTTCTTGGGTTATCATATCGTTGTGTTATTTACTTTTTCGCATTGTTTACATGATATGATTGTTTTGTTTTAACTTAAATCTGAATAATTTATCTAAGTAATCACTTGGTTAAATAACTAGGTTAAACTTCTTATATTTTAAGAGGTCTAAAAATGTATAGTTCCAATCTCCCCTCCTATGAACCTCAAATTTGTATTTAAAAAATTTGTAAAATATCATGATGATTGGAGGCCAATAACCATCTCACCTTAAAATGGTTAAATTTTAAATTTTATATGGATCAACGTCCCATTAACACAAAATTTGTGGTAAATAATAAGAGCAACGAAATTATAAAATCCATTTATTGGATTTTCCAAATATTAATCTTATAAAAGTAGTATCTTGATGTGTGTAAAATGACATAAAATTACATCAATGCATAACTTATTGATCTTAAATCAAATTACAAGTACGTAATTAGTACTTATTATTGCCACCAATTGTTTCCCAACAACCGCTATTATTAATGTCCTATTTGATCGGGTGGTGCTTCTTCGTGGTCAGAATCCAAACTGGGCCCAGAATTTTTCTTCTGGAAGATAATTTCTCTCCAACTACTCTTTTTCTCTGCAACATAACAACAAATTACATATATAAGCACAAAACCTCTATGAATGCTGAAAGCTCAAATTTGTGTGAATACACAAGAGCTTGTTTGGACCCCCAATTAAAAGTTACGATTCAGTTGCTTTTACTGTAACTTAAACTAAGTGCAGAATAAGAGTAAATGCTTGCGAACAAATGATAAAACTACTCTAAGTCATATTTATCAAATATCAATAATAAAATGAAATTTAAAAGAGTTGGGGAAGAGAGATGCAAATATAAGATAACACCAAGATGTGTTATCGAAGACGAAACCGAAGAACGACCCTCTAAGTCAAAATCGATCCACTAGAGAATAAAATTGGAGTATACGAATAACAAAAGACCCCCCAAACCTAGTCTACCCAATATACTTGAGCCCTCCAAGCTCCTGCTACTAACAGACTTCTTAGAGTCATGTCTTCTCTAGCTTTCAGGATCCCGCAATACGCCCAATTGTATCCGTCAAGCCTCACCAGCTTCTTTTGGCAAATCCTCAAAACTTCCCAAGTTACAAAACACTCTTTACACTCTGAATAAGTGTGGGTTGTGTTTGGATACAAATCTCTTCTCAAGATATGACAATGAGAGAGGGAAGGAGAAGAGGTTAGAATGATTTCTCACTAAGGATGAGTAACTCTCTCTCTTAAAGAAGGGTGTGTGTATTGTAGAAAACCTATTTAGGGTTTTTCTCTTTGAATGACCTTACATACTTTTGTGGGTAATAAGGGTATATATAGTATGAGTGAAGGGTAAGAAAGTGACACTTAAAAATCCTTCAAGTAGAGAGTTTAGCGAATATCTCGCGAGTTAGCCCTTCTCGCGAGACACTCGCGAAACTAACAGTCTGGCACGACTCTTTAGCTTCCAGCATGTGCTTCTCACGTGGCTCTTTTGCGGGTTAGTTTCTCGCGAGACACTAGCAAAATCTATTTTTTTATCTAATACATGTTCGATTCTTCACCAACTTAATACTAAATCCAATACAATAAAATCCCACAAAATGCAAGGAACAAAATTAAAGCAATTACAACACTTTTTGTTATGGAATAAAGCCAATATAAAATATAGTTGTAAATCACAATTTTATAAATGCGTTAACAGATGGGCTTGTATGGGCAAAAATATACACAAGATATGTAGAAAATGACTTACTGATCATTCGTGGGAAGATGTTACTGGGTTCGGCAACCACTGTTGCAGATGAGATGAACAAAAACAGAAGCAAGGAGATTATGATAATCCTAATGGACGCCTTAAAATTCATTTTGGCTTTAAGAGAGACGTTAGCTGAAACTTCCATCTTATGTGTCTCTCTCTATATATATTATATGAATTCTAAGAAGAACGGTACTGTTTTCACTTTTCAACGACTATTCAAATTAATTTTGTGGAAGAGCTACAGAGCTATAAGTTCAAGTCAATGGAAGTCATTTGAGTTTATCAATAATATTTCACCTGGTAGTCGTTTAGCATTATCCTAATTCAAATGAGCCACCTATAAAGAATACAAATACTTCGTGTACTTAGATTAAACGCAAGTAGTTCAAATGACTTGGGAAGGTTCGTTTTATAAATTTTACTCTTGAATTTTGTCTTAGTCCGATCCCTTGTTTGGTAGGAATTTCCAATTTGAATAATCAACGCTAAACTGTATTTTCGTTTTACATATTTTAAACCATTTAAAGGCTCAAAAAAAAATTATTTTCCAAGTAAAAATATTCTTAATCCTAATTGACACTGTACCATAATAAGACTCTATTTTGACTAGCAAATCCTTAAAAACATCTAAAATCAAGAAAACAAAATATTATCTTCTAAACTTACGAACATTTAATAAATATTCAAAAATGAACAAATGATAAAGATTACCTTCCTTATGCTATATTGTTAGATCTCTCCGCTTGAATGAAACTTGAGCTCAAGATTTTGTTTGGAAATTGAAATATACCACTCCAAATAAAAATATACTTTGAATACTTGGTCGTCTTCAATACTTCGAATATTTTCCACAGTTCACACTTCAGATAACCCAAAATTTCTTCCTTGCACCCTTCAATTAATTGGAAATATCAATAAAGAATTTGGGAGAACATTGAACTTTTCAACTCCTAGAAAAATCAATAGATTGCAGTGATCTTTAGATAATCAACTCAATCCTAGGAAATATGGTTTATGGATTCACCTACAAAATTGGTTTCTTATGATTTGGCAATAATTTTCGCCTCAAGATCTTTGCTAACGTTTGTATTAGGCTCCAAAATTTCCTCCCTAGAATATTAAAAAAAAAAAAAAAACAAATCTTTGATTTTTCTTCAGCTTGTATATCTGCTTCAATTTTGACCTATTCAACTTCAACATCTTCAAGTTTTAAACTTCCAACTTCTCAATGTTTAAAATTAAAAATCCTCTTTCGATAATTGGAAGTTAAAATCATCATTGTTATTTCCTTCATATAAATGTGCTTGCTTATGATCAATTCTAGTATAGAGAAAAAAATTTATTGCAATCACGAGGAAAGAAAAAAAATAATTAAAGATTAATCTTTCATTATTGGTCATGGGGAAATTCTAGGCTTATGTTTTCTCCTTCTGTTAGGGCCAGTTTGTTTTCTTCATCACTCAATTTTCTTAACTCAGTTTCCAAAACTCATAACTAAAACTCAAAACTCATCACTCGATTCTCAAATCCCACTTTCACTGAAAAATCCCAAAACTCTTGTTTGGTTTAAAAACCCAATCACATAACTCATCTTTTTAAGTCAACTTTTTGCTAAAGTTGTGGACCCCACCCACTGACTATACACAGTGGTGAAGCCGTTTCCTAGCCGTGCGTCCAGGTTCTTTTCTTTTCTTTTCTTTTTTTCTTTTTTTCCTCTCCTTCATTTCATCCCATCAAAAAACCCCTTTTTTTTTCTTTTCTTCCCTCGCCTCCCACATCAACACAGAAGCACAACATAGTAAACTCAAACTAGTCTTGCTCTCTTTCTAATGCCACTTAAAAAAATCCAAAAGAAAGCATAGCAAACCCAAACCACAAACATAGCAAACTCAAACTCAAAATCCTTAGATCGGAGACCCAAATCATGAAATTAGACACAGATATGAACCGATTTGGGCTGAGCTTGAACTGATCTCATGGTCGCTCGTGGTGGTCGCTCGTGATGGTGAAGGTGGTTTTGTTTCTCCCCTCTTCAATCTGTATATGATTTTTTTTCTTCTCTCTTCTCTGTTTCTTTCTCAGCTATTTTTGGTTAGTTTGAATTAGTGGTTATTGGGTTTAAAGTGGTGGGTTGTTTTAGTGGTTGCTAGGTTTGGATTGGTGATGGTGGGTTTCGGTGGTGGGTTGAATCGGTTAGGGCTAGGTTAAAATTCTGTTGGGGCTGGTTTTGTGTTTCGGTGGTGTGGATCGGTGGTTGGTTTTGTAGGTTGATTTTGGTGTTTTGGTGGTGGCTGAGTTTCAATTTCACGGTGGTTGTTGGCGACGATGGTTTGTTGTGGTGGTGCTTGCAACGGTAATGTAAAACAACCTCTGAACGGACATGACAACACAGAAGAAATGGGCCCCACAGAGTCCAAAAATTTACCATTGTGCCACTAAGTTTTGTATCTCAGTTTTTGAAAACACCAATTTGGTGTTTTCAGTTTTCATCACTCTCACTCAATATTTTTGAGTTTGAGTAATGAAAACAAGATTAGGAAATCAAGCCAAACAAAAAAAATTGGGTGGATCTTACGTTTTTTCATCATTGAGTTATGAGCTTCTAGTGATATCACTCAAAACAAGCCTAAATCAAACAGGCTTTTAGTTATCATGGATCTATCACTGCATACCCTTGGTGTGATGATCACTCCATAAGTTTAAGTGCTTGTAGGGTGTAGGGGGAGCAAGGGCTGAGGTTCAAGTCTCTAGGAGAGAGCTTCACACACATATACACTTAGATTAGGCTAGAGTAGAATTTCTATCTTGTGTAAAAAAAAAACAAATTGTCGTAGTTCTAGGGTTTCATGGTTTTCAAGCAAATGTATAAAAGGAGACCTAAGGCACATTTGTTTAAAAATAATTGACCAATCAGAAGTTACAAAAGGTGATCGAGAATCATGTTTTTAGGACTTCAATTAAGCTCTATTAGCTATCGTGCTTCTAGGTTTTTTGGTTTTCAAGCAAAGGTATAAAAGAAGACCAAAGGAGGGAATGTACTCCTAGTCCTTCTAAAGGCGAAAGCTCTTCTGGGTCTGCACAAGGTGAGGTGCAGGAGGTTGTGGAGCGCCCAGCCTTCCCTTTACGGGATCCCTGGTACACCTCCAGCTTGTTTTTCCCTTAAGTGTCCCACGACGAGGCCCCTCCTTCCCCACATACCTGGGTGTTTTTTGGCCAGTCTGGGTTTGCCAGTTCCACCCAGGCTTTAGATCAAAGGGAAATTTTGGACTTTTAGATTAGGCGAGGATCCCGCAAGGTAGTTCCCATCTTCTTTGACTTCGTCCTGGGTAAGATTACTGGTTGGTCTAGTAGGGTAGACAAAGAGATTTTTTATGGTGAATTTGTCGGTTGCTTGGAGCGCACTAGGATCCTGAAATCAATAGCGATCTCTAGGAATCTTGAAGGTTTTAGGGACGTTAAGGGTCTTAGACACTTGGTGCGCCGTTGGTGTCCTTCTCTCCACACATTCTTCTATTCTGTTGGTGAGCTCACCATCACTTTGGAGGATGTGGTTAATAATTTTCTCCTCCCAATGTTTGGTGACAAGAATCTTTTTGATATCAGCCTTTCTAGTGAGGATCTAAAGGTTGAAGACAAGCTTTTCAGTTACTTCGGCGAGTGTACTGCCTCTTCGGGGGGAGACTGGCCAGAATGGGTAAGTGGGTCATGAACCTTTCTCGAAAAGAAAACAAGGCAGTTAGGCAAGTCAGGTTCCTAACACTCAGGCTCAATAAGTTTTTATTTAGTGAGTTCCCCAGATACAGGATTAAGTCTGTTTTCTTTCCTCTGGCAATCAAATTGACCCGAAGTGCTTAGTATCCTTTAGCCCCCATGTTCTTAGGCCATGTTTATTCTCAATTAGATCTGCTTCATGAGGATGAGGTTGAGGGCAACTCCTGCTATACTATTACTTCTTCCCTCCACTGCACTATCCTTCAGGTGTTCATGTGGGATCGGTCTTCCGTCACTTTGGCTAAGTGTAGGAATTGAAGTATGTGAAGGATAAGTTTCAGGGATCCCCACATGTGATTAATGGTCTGTGTGGCAGTTCTACTAACAGCCACCCCCATCAACTTTCGCTTGTCTAACTTAAAGGGGGGCAGCCTCAATTTGGTGGAATTGTTTGACCAAGCAGGGCACTTAAGTTAGTTTTCTCCCCGAGAGGTCAGTTCTAGGTTCACCTATGATTCTATGTTGGCCTCTTTCCTTAACTCCTCGGGGAATGCCTTTGATCTGCGTCAGGGAGATGAAGGCAATTTGGCATACTTGGCCTGTACTAGCCCCTCGTGACTTCCAGTACCTTCACCAAGTGGTCTAAGGTACACTCACTATTTAGCACACCGGGTACTTAGACAATTTGGTTTTGATCAGGACATCCCACCGGTGTTCAAGGAGGTAGTGCCTTCTCTCCCTTCCCTAGACCCGTTTCTAAGGTCCTAGGCTTTTTCTTACTAGTCATAGAGGAGCCCTCAATTTATGGTGCCAAACTCCCAGTGAGGAGTCTTTGCTTCCAGTGGTTTTGCTGGCTATTGGAGAAGAGTTTAGAAGTCCTTCTAAGATTTTTTTTTGGCTCTAGTAAGATTAGGAAGGTTCCTAATCCTAGTCTTTTCTCTACTCCTACCTTCAACAAGCGTCTGGCCCTCCCCACTGTTGGCATTACGTCTTCTGCCATAAGCAACAAAATAGGATTTGCAGAGTGGCATGCCTCTAGAGGTGGTTGGGTATGTTACGCGAATGATTTTCCTAATGCTTGGTCAGGGTGTGACCTTATCATAGGTGCTTCTTCTGGTGTGCCAATCAAGAGAAGGGTGGTAGAGGCAATTGGTGCTGCCACTTCTGTGGGCAAAGGTAAGGAAAAGAAAATCAAACAGGAAGCTATAAAGAGAGTTGAGCTTGAAGGAAGCGTAGAGGGTACTAAGGCTGGCCCTAAGACTAAGAAAAGAAAAACTGCTAAGTCCCGCAAGCATCTAGTTGTTTCTGAGGAGCCCGAGAGAGTGGACCCCTCTACAGTTGGAAAGGAAGTTGACCATCCCTTAATCCCAAAGATCAGAGTGAAGACTAAGGTAGAGTCTTCTGTCTTTCAGGTTCTAGTGAGTTCCTCAGCGTATTGTTCTTCGGGGTCCCTTGACATCACACCCCAGTCTCGTCTAGGACCCTCTAGGCGTACTTATAGTGGACAAAAGACTGTTGAACATTCTGTAGAGAGAGAGGGAGAACAGCAAGGCCTCTTTCCTTCTTCTCTCTTCTTTTGTCATATGCCTATCTTGGTTTGTTGTTTTGTTATGTCTCCATTTTCTCTTCTTCTTCTTTTTTAACTAATGAATGGTCGCTTTCTTTTTGCAGTCTAAGCGCAAGTTAGACCCCAAGGGAGCTAAAAGCCACTCCATTGGTGATGATGTGGTATGACCCCTTTCACTTGTGTCTTTTTATTGCCTGATTTCTTTCTTTTTCTGGTGCTGTGTACATATATATATATATATATATATATATATATATATATATATATATATATATATATATATATGTCTACCATATACTTCTTCTTGCCCCTCTTTTCTTTTACAGGTCGAGGTGCCTCCTCTTGCAACTGGTGGTGCCTTAGTGAAAGAAGTGGTGGTAGCTTAACCTGCTGCTGCCTTAAGTGTGGAGAAAGAGCCCTCTAATGGTGGCATAGCTAAGGAAGTCAAGTAGGTAGTGAAGGATGCCCAGCCCATTCCACCTTCTGCTTCCTTGGCCATTCAAGACCCTAAGCTTTTCAACCTCCTGTTCCCCAGGATCCTAAGCCCATGCACACCCCTAGTCCAACTAAAACTGTGACACTTAAGCCCACTACTGAGTTTGCATTGGGCAAGGAGTCTTTAGGAGGTGCGCCCTCATCTATTCAAGCAGGTAAGCCTCATCCATCCTTTATTAGCACCTATTCTTATTTCCCTTATCCTTTCTTCCTAAAGGTTCTTGTTCTTTTTTCCTTTTGTTTCCTTTAGGTCAAACTAGTGCCCAGTTTGCCCTTGAAGCAACCCCTTCCTTGGAGTCGGAGGCTTTTGAAGGTGTGTACTGCCATCGTTATTCTTCTCCCCTTTTAGTCCATAGCTTTCCTTTCTCTCTCTCCATACTCCTCTTAATTTCGTGGCGAAGCCCCCGACACCCCTCCCTTCCTTTAGTAATTTTGCCAAGGTTTCTTCACCTTTCTTTCAACGTGCTTCATGTTCTTTCATAGAGTCCTCTGAGAGGTTAGAGGGGCGGAAAGAGGAGCTTCCTATGATGGTTGAGGTGGCTGCCCAAGCTCAGAAGGAAGTTCTACCACAGGGGGTGGTAATGGTTCTTTGCTTTCTCTTTCCCTTCTATCTTTATTTCTTCCTCTCTTCTCTCCTTTTTGACTTTGTCTACTTTTGCAGGTATTAACACAAGTGCCAATGATCCTGAGCCCGCAGTTACTAAAGAAGCTAAAGAAGCTGTTCCTCACGTCCAGGTTGTTGATGCACAAATAGGGATCCCCTAGGCTATCCAAAGGGTTGGAAGTCCTGTAACTCCTGAAGGCGAAGACACAACCATGGAGAAAGCCCCCCGAGCTGGTTGTCTTAGCTCACAGCTCAGGGCTCTCTGCTTTTTTGGCCCGCTTCAATTATCTGGAGTTCAACAGTCTTCCTGCAAGCCACTTTCATCTTTTGGGCCTCCCTTTGGTAACTTCCTACACTTCTCTGTGCTTGCTGAGGGTCTACCAATCTTGGAGGGACTATTCAAAGCCCATGGAGACTTCACCAGTGGGTTTAGGGGAGGCGTATTCTTAGGCAAGATCCTGATGGAGCTCCTATGCACTATGGTGATTTCTCTGAGTGACTCCTCTCTTGATTCCCTATCCGAGGAGAGGCTTTTGGAATGGAGAGGAGTGGTGCGTGGAAGCCAAGTTCAATCTGTACTTTTTTTTGGAGTACCTGTGGTCCTTGGCCCACATGTTGTTTTAGAGGAAGGTTTCTAAGGACTTGGACACCGTTATTGCTGCTGCTGAGGAGGCCCTGGCTCATGCTCACAAGGCATTGCAAGATTTGAAAGTTAAGAAGCAGCTAGTTCTTTCTTCATCGACTGTTACTGCAATTCCCTTAGGAGGCTCTTTGTTGACTGGCCTTATACCTTAGTTCCTTCCCCCCCCCCACCCCCCCCCCCCCCCCCCCCCCCCCGCCCCCGCCCCTTTTAGACAATTGAGGTTGTATAAACTTATCTTTTTTTCTCTCTATTTTTTTTTTTTTTTGAAAACTACTTCTGACTATGATAGTATGTGGATTTGTCTACTTCTGATCATAATATGTGGATCTAATAAATAAGAAACATGTGTGTAAAGAGAGAAAAGAAATAACACATGTAGAGATAGGTGAAAGAACATACATCGAAATATATAAATCAAATATAAGTACAATGTATGTCAAAATGGTCACAAAACTCATGTATGATATCAATGTATCTAAACTAGAAAGAAGAAAAAGATACATCAAAATCCTCACTACATCCCTCATGAACACTTAAGAACACTCCCCCTATCTCTTAACTAACCCTCCCCCTATGAGTATGACTACTCTCATCTTAAAACTACTCCCCCTTTTTGTCACGAGTGACAAAGGTTAAGTACATCAATGGCACACATATAAGTGAAGTGAGGAGACTCAGGATAGGAGACAGACATATGGCGAAGGAGCCAAGTGATAGTTGAAGGGAAAATGAGCTTATCACAGGTCATCGTATCCTTATAAACATCTATAAGGGATAGTATGAAGTGACAAGGGAAATCTATTGTAAGGTTCTCAATGAGGGAAAGAAAAAAGTGAGCACGAGGCTCTGTGATAGTATTATAGTGAGAAAGAGGATGGAGAACAAAGTTCATAACCATGTTAAGAAACCTCGGACTTTTAGCAAAGGCCGAGCAACGGGTGAACTAACGATCACCCCAAATTGAAGGTGTCTCACAGAAACGAGACGAGAGTTCATCTTTGGACATAGTCCTTAGACACTCACAACCAGGATAGTTAGGAAACTCTACCCTAGGAATGTGTAGTACCTCAGATACAATACCCGGAGTAACTACCATGTGTATACCCCAAACACGAGTGACAAAATGGGGTATAGAGGTGTCAAATCCGTGCATATTGGAGTAGAACTCCTGTATGATCGTGGAAGGACATGTGACAGGAATTCCATGAAGTGACTCCCAACCCTTACTATGAATGATAATGGGTAGGTCAGTGTCAGAAAAATCGGACAGAATGACTTAGCATTCCAAATGAATGCCTCGTCATGAAAAGTTCTCAAAGAAGTCCGATTTGGCCTTCTCATCACAGAACCGTACATGAAATGGAGTGGGGTTAGAAGGAGAAGAAGATGAAGATGCCCTAGTACGAAAAGGATTTCAAGACGGAACAAATTTACGCTTAGGTGCCATGATGCAACTAATGTAAGAGGGGGGGAGAGAGAGAGAGAGAGAGAGAGAGAGAATCAGAAAAGTACCAAGCAACACATACATCAAAATATATAGAATGAACATTCGAAATGCAAAAATAAATACATTATGTGCTACCACATGCATTGCATGATAAATTGGTTAATTAATTGAACTTGGTTAATTAATCAGTTAATCCATCACAAGGGGTCAATACGTTTTTGGCATATTAAGTGGTATCAGAGTAGGCACACTCTGATTAGGGTTTAATCTTTGTGTGTGATATATTGACCCCTGTTTGTCATGGATAGAGGTCAGTCTCTTATCATACCTCCATTGTTTGATGGTACTAACTATGCATACTGAAAAGTACGCACGAGAGTTTTCTTGCAGTCTCTAGATGAGAAAGTGTGGCAAGCTGTGGAGATAGGCTGGACCAAGCCTAAAGAAGCGTCGGCCGATTGGGATGAAGCTAAGATCAAGGCAGCAAACTTTAACAGTAGAGTATTGAATGCCTTATTTAGTGCGGTCACTAATGAGGAGTTCAAGAAGATATCCTCCATCAAAACTGTTAAGGAAGCATAGACCATCCTCCAGACAACCTATGAGGGAACAAAGGCTGTCAAAGATTTAAAGCTGCAAAGGCTCACTACAAGCTTTGAAGAAATTAAGATGGAGGACGATGAGTCATTTGATGAGTTTTATGCCAAGCTTAAAGACATAGTGAACTCAGCCTTCAATCTTGGGGAAACCATTCCTGAACCCAAGATTGTGAGGAAAGTTCTCAGATCTCTACCTGAGAGATTCCATGCCAAGATCACGGCGATAGAGGAATCAAAGGATATTGACAAGATTCCTTTGACTGAGCTGGTTGGTAATCTATAAGCCTATGAGCTAGGATTGACGAGAATTGGCAAGTCGGGAAAAAGCAAGAGCATGGCACTAAGGGCCAAGAGCAGTGAGATAGACGAGTTATCAGACGATGAAGACTCTAAGATGAAGTCCTACATAACCAGGCAACTCAAGAAATTCATGAAAAATGCCAATGGAAAAGGCTTCGACAAGGATCGTAGGCAATCTAGTTCTTCTCAGTTCAAGAGCCAAGATAAAGGGAAGAAGGATGCAAGGGATGGCGGTCAGTACACTGTTCCAACAGGACCCAAGTGCTTCGAATGTCAAGGTTTCGGTCACATGAAGCAGGAGTGTCCTACATATCTCAAGAGCATTGGGAAGAGCAAGGCACTAGCTGATACTTTGAGCAACACTGAGCTTGAGGATGATTCCTACAATGAGGATGATGGAATCTTGAACGCCTTTACTACCACTGTCAATCCTACTAAAGGGGTTGTTGAAGATGTGGATGAAGAAGAGGAATTGGTGGAATCTAAGTTTGAAAAGATGAATGATCAAGATGATATCCATACAGCCTATGAGAAACTGTACAAGCTTTTTGAGAAGCATGAGAAGCTTTATAGGCCAGCTACCAAGAAACTCAGTGATGTGGAACTTAACCATGAGGAACTTTCCACAAAGTTTGATGAAACTAATCAAACTATTGGGGCACTGAGATTCGAGAACAATTTCTTGGCTAAAAAGATCAAGAAACTTGAAGCGGAACTGTTTCAAGTCAGAGCTCAATTGGAGAGGGCATCAAATGCGAAGCTGGATGAGATGCTCAGCATTCAGAAATCTGCTTTTGATCGAACAGGACTGGGGAATGAATTCTCTTCTTCTAATATTGCTTCTGCTAGTACTACTGTTTTTGTTCCTCCTGCTAATAATATTAAAATTGAAAACAATGATGTTAAAACTAAATTAGCTAGTGAGAACCTAGACAAGGGTAAATCTATCTTAGGAGCATCCCCTAAACTTGAGAATTAGGACACTAAAAACCCTAGGACTAAGAAGGCTAACTCTCAAAAGCCTAAACAGAAGAAGCAGCATCTCTGTCATCACTGTGGTGTTGCCGGTCATACTTGACCAAATTGCTATAAGTGGTTAGCCACTCAACAGAGCAATAACATGATAGCATCTGGGAACCAAAATTAGCTTCAGACCTCTCTTGCTCCTCTTGGAGATCTTCTCAAAGATCTAATGTTCCTTTCGAACTTGAACGGTTTCAATCCTTCCCCCTCATCAACGGTTCAAGGGTTCGCTAAGAGGAAAAGTTCTTCCAAGGTGTGGACGGAAAAGTGTTCCAAGTGATTTATTCACTTTTTCTCTCTCTCACTTTCTTGTTTTTGTTTCGCATTACTTGTGTGCTTAGCTTTCTGTTTTTGAGTCAGTCTAGTTTTATGCTTTGTTTTATCTTGTTTAACATGTTTTTGTTTGTGTTTTTAGTTTTGTTTTATTTTTGTTTTTTTAAAAACAACAAATTTTTTTTTGAAAAATCAGAAAAATACAAAAACAGTGTGTGTTATGTGTTCATCGGTTCTTGTGAACCTTAAAATGGCCATTGAAACAGAGTTTTTTAAACTTTGTATCTCTTGTAGCTTAGATGAGCATTCTTATGCACAACTAAGCAAGTGAGCTTTGTAGCTCTTTGTTTGTGATGAGTAAGGTTAAGTGATCTCTTGAACTTAACACTCGTATCACTCTTTTTGACGGGTAGGACTAGAAGATCCTAAGAGAAAGGCATAAATAACCATCTCACCACTGTTATCCGCCAATCATGATATGACATCTGTATGCTTCAAAATAATAAAAGTGCAATGTCAATGACATCTGTATGTTTTGGCATAGCAAAAGTATAATGTCAAAAGGCTTAACATAATTGGGTATTTCTTTTCTCTCCTTTGTATACCCATGCGTAATTTACTTAATAAAAAGAAAATATACAAAGAAAATAAAAGAAAAAAGATCAAAAATGCTTTTAATATGATTGCAAGCGTGTTTTCTAGGAGATGTGGGAGTTATAGGATGTACCTCAAAGGTGATAGTCCCCATCAAATAGTTATTATTGTATGTGAGTTAAAGTGATTTTCTCATATCTCAAATCGTCATAACATAGAGACACTTATGCAATCTTACAATGTTTTCACACACGACACGCAATATTCTTTGCTACTCCTGAGACATGTGCAGGTACAATGTGATTTGGCTATCACAAGGTTTACACGTGTTGATGTATGCTCACTAAACTGTCTTGACTTGTTTTTGAAATATAAAATCGGTTAGACTTGTTTAGTGTGTGAGTGTGTATTTTGAGATCCCTGTGCTTAAAATTGTTGTTGAGAGATGATTTTGAGAGTCTAATATGTTGATTGGATCATTGGTTGAGTTTCATGATTGATTGCATTCATGTTTGTGTTTTTCCCTTCTCGAAAAACTGTTTTGAACTGTTGGCTCGACACCTCCTCGACACCTAGCTATCTATCGAGCTTCTCAGCTTTTTCTTATCGCAATCTCGATAGCTTCTCAACACCTTCTGGATCGATCGAAAAACCTCTTGTCCTCTCGATAGCTTCTTGACACCTAGTGGATCGATCGAGCATTTGTTCTCGTGTCTTGTCTTGTTCCTCGACACCATCTCGATAGCTGGATTTGTCGACGTTTTATTTCTCGACACCTACCTCGATAGATGTCTTGACACCTCTCGATACCTGTATCTGTCGAGATTTACTGAGGTTCTTTTTAAATGTTTTGTGCGATCCAGTTCTCATTTCTCTCGATCTCTCTCTCGACAAATTTGTCTTTTCACCTTCCCAACCTCTCTCTCTCACTCAAAATCTAATTCTCAAGGTTTCCTCAAGCTTTGTCAAGTTTTTTTTTTTCACTTGGTAAGCTTCTTATCCCTCATTCTACATGCATTTCATGATTTTGAAACCTAGTATTTGGGGTCTTTGAAAAATTTTGGGGTTTTTAAAAATTGATGGGTTTTGGTTGAAATTTTTGGGATGGATTTTGTAGTTTTGATCTTAAAAACTCCATACATTGCATCCCATTCGCATTCTAACAGTATTCTCATGCATTTAGATGTGTGAAATATGTTTGTGTGCTGGTAAGATTGAATTGGGCTAAGCCCATTATGTTTTTCATATTGCATGTCACATGGTCATGCATTCCCCATGCATATGTTCCATCTTTTCAATATTCTTGTTATATTTGAATTATGTTGGAACTTTTCTGAGTGTTTCTTTCTTCCCCATTTCTTTCTGTTTGCGTTAATAGTGTCTATGGCACCAAAACGTAAGTCCATTCTGACCCAGAACCCTCTTCGTTCTAGGGCCTCTTCATCTTCTGATTCCACTCCTATCTCTGTTTGGTTTCGTGATGAGAAAGCCCATCAGGACTTCTTAAAGAACTTCTCTAAACGTGGTGTTCATTTGGAATGCCAAGTTGTTCTGGCAGACTTTGCCGACACTGACCTTCCCGATGTCTTTCACAAATGGGAATGGGAGTTACTGTGTGACGTCCCAGTCACTTTTCCTTCCGTGCTGATTCAGGAGTTTTACTCCAACATGCATGGATTCGATTATTTAGTACCTCTCTTTCTCACTCACGTTCGAGGTACACGCATAGTTGTCACACCAGATTTGGTATTTGATGTACTCCATGTTCCGAGGGTTGCACATCCTAACTACCCTGGTTGTGAGCATTTAAGGACTGTGTCCAAAGACGAGATGATTTCTACTTTTTGTGAGCGCTCTTCTGATTGGGGTGAGCACCAGTTTACGTCATGTCGACCTTTTGCTAAAGGTCCTCGTTTCTTAAACATGGTAATGACTTTTGTCTTGCATCCTCTCTCTCACTACAACTCTATCATAGAGCCTTGTGCTCGTTTTCTATTGTCTCTTATTGAGGATCTTACCATTGACTTTCCTTCACATTTCACCTTTTTCATCTTAGATGTGTATAAGGATATGGCTACCCGTGATAAGCTCATCTTTCCTTCCACTATCACGAGAATTTTACGCCATTTTTCTATCCTTTTTCCTGTCTCTGACCCTTTTTCTGTCATGGTTGCCATAGATGCCGCTACCGTAAAACATAGTAAGGCACAGTTTCGGTCGCGTCAGACAGGTTTGGCAGCTCCTTCCTCCCATTCCGCTCCATCCAGATCTGCTCGTGCTTCCTGTGCTCCCTCCTTTTCTACGAGCGATGTGTCACTAGGGGATATCATGGCACAGCTTCAACGCATGGATGCTCGCTTGGATACGCTCTCTACAAAGTTGTATCAGGTGAATGTTCATGTTGGTCGCATTGCTAGGCGACAGGCTACCATGGGCGGCTTTGCTCCTGAGGTTTCTCCTCCACCACCTCCTGTGGCTTCCACGTTTGGGGATGATGATGGTGATGAAGATGATGCTTCGGATGCTAATGATGATGGAGATGCTAGTTCTACCGATGAGATGTCTACTTAACACTCTACCCTTTGTCACTCGTGACAAAAAGGGAGAGAAGTTTTAGGTTATGAGAGTAGTCATCCTTAGGGGTAGAGCTTGTATAGGGACATTTTGATAGGGGGAGTGTTGAGTGCTGAGGGATGTAGTGAGGACTGCTTGTATCTTTTTCTTTTCTCCACTTTAGATACATTTTCTTCTTGTACCTAGGTCTTGTGACCATTATTACATACATTGTGCTCATCTTTGTTATATATGTGAGGATGTATGTTTCTTTCCCCTTTCTTTACATGTGTTGTTTATTTTCTCTCTTTATACACATGATTCTTTATTTGTATGCAATCTATTATTTCTGTTTCACACTAAGATGTCTTGATGAGTTTTGTTTAAAGTGTTTCAAAAATACAGGTTATCAAAGTCTACTTGTCATAAACTCTCTTCTTGCAAAGTTTTTCAAGAGTTTGTGTTAGGATAGATTTTATTGTATTCAACAAGTGAGTATGAGTTGACTGATTTATGATTTCTCTCATATGTTTATTTGTTTGTTATGGTTTTGTTACAGATTGCCAAAGGGGGAGATTGTTAGGACATATGTGTCTCATTTGTTTAGAACATATGTCATTCTTTATTTATGTAATTGGCTAATTCTTTGTCAAAACGCACTTTACTTGTAATTGGGTAGATTTAGGATGAGGTTAATGCTTCAAGAAACAAGATTTCAAGATCAAGTGTTAAAGCCATGCAAGTTTGTCCAAGAAACAAGTTGAGAAGTGCTCTTCATTAAAGCTTGACAACTGGCTCAACAACTGCATCTATCGAGCTTTAAGAAGCTGTTCTAGCCCCAAGGCTCGACAGCTGCTCGATAGTACCTCGACACCTATAGCTGTCGAGATTTAAGAAAAACAGATTCCTAGTTATGTTTTGATTCTAATCCATGGATGTGTCTTTGGGGCTTCTTTTCTCCTAACCCTAGACATGTAAAATGATTATTCTAAGGGCCGTCGAAAGGTGGCAAGTTGCACAAGTATTGTGAAATCCTTATTCATGCAAATTGTAACTTGAGACGAAGTTCTTGCCCTAGTTCATATCTCTTGTGAAGAAGTTGCTGTGTCCTTGCACCATAGGGTTTTGTAACCAAGCATCTTCTTGATCTTCATCGTGTGGATGAATTGGAGAACTTTGCAGCAAACAATCTTCTCTAGTTGGTGATTGAAGTCACGTACTAGGATCCGTGCAATTGGTTAGTCACGTACTTGGGAGCCGTGCATTGAAAGTAGAAACTGTCACTACAGAACAAGTCCAATTGGGTATTGGGGTAAGGGTTCAACTGTAGGTTGGTAAGGTACTTGAGATTCCTTTACTTGTAACCGCTTGTTGTGATAATAATGGAGTTTCGGGAGTGGTGACCTTAAAATCACCCAGTGGGGTTTTTGCATGATAAATTGGTTAATTAATTGAACTTGGCTAATTAATCAATTAATTCATCACAAGGGGTCAATACGTTTTTGGCCTATCACTCTTTATATAGACTCCTCATAAAGCTTGATTGATCAAGAGCTATCAAGCTTTAAAGAGGCACTTTTCAACTGCAAACCAACTATCAAGGATCAAACGAAAGGTTTGTCAACAAGGAAGCTTGATGGATCGAGGTAGCTATCGAGGAGACAAAAAGTTTCTCGATTGATCGAGATAGCTATCGAGAGCTATTGAGATTGCGATGAAGAAAAGCTGAAGAGTCTCGATAGATAGCCTATTTGTCGAGAGCTATCGAGGAGCTATCGAGATTACTTAAAAACAGTTTTTCAAAGAAGAGAAAAACACAAATATGAATGCAATCAAGCATGCTACTCAACCAAAGATCCAAACAACACTTTAGGATCTCAAAATCATCTCTCAATGAAGAAAAATGTCATGCATTTAGATCCAAACACACACACACACACACTAAACAAATCTAATCAATTTTATATTTCAAAAATGAGTTAAGACAAATTAGTGAGCATACATCAACACATGTAAACCTTGTGATTGCCAAATCATATTGTACCTGCACATGTATCAAAAGTAGCAAATAATATTGCGTGTTGTGTGTGAAAACATCGCAAGATTGAAAAAGTGTCTCTATGTTACAACGATTTGAGATATGAGTAAATCAATTTAACTCACACAAGATCATAACTGTTTGATGAGGACTATCACCTTTGAGGTACATCCTATAACTCCCACATCTCTTAGAATACACGCTTGCAATCATATATAAAGCATTTTGATCTTTTTGCTTTTATTGTTTCTTTGCATATTTTTCTTTTATTAAGCATATGAAGCATAGGCATATAAGAGAGAGAAAAAAAATACCCAATTATGTTAAACTTTTTGACATTGCCCTTTTGCTATGCTGAAGCATACAGATGTCATTTCATGATTGGCGGGCAACAGTGGTGAGATGATTATTTATGCCTTTCTTTTAGGATTTTCTTGTCCTTCTTGTCAAAAAGAGTGATACTAGTGTTAAGTACAAGAGATTACTTAACCTTACTCATCACAAACACGAGCCACAAAGCTCACTTGCTTAGTTGTGCATAGAGATGCTCATCTAAGCTACAAAAGATATAAAGTTTAAAAAAATTTGTTTCATTGGCCATTCAAGGTACACAAGTACCAATGTACACAAAACACATACTGTTTTTGAATTTTTTTTAAATTTTTTTTTTTATGAAAAACAAAATAAAGCAAAACTAAAAACAAACAAACAAAAACATGTTAAGCAAAGCAAAGCATAAAACAAGATGCATATGCATGAAAGCATGATTCTAAAAAGATAAGAAAACAAGAAAGAGAGTCCTACTTTAGATATAAAGAATTAAAGAAAAGGACAAAAAGAAATACAATTAAGTCTTAGGATCCTTTATCACCCACACAGCACGAGTCTTTGGCCGTGAAGATGAAATGGCGCATGTTCTAGTATGTCTACTAAAGAACATAGAGGAATCAGAATTCCCCTGTAATTGAGTAAAAAAGCTCAAAACTTTTAATAACTCACCAAGAATAGGTACAAAGCCTTTAGACAAAGGATGAGATTTTCCACTCGCTTATAAGGAAACAACTTGAAACAATTAGGCCAAGTGTGATCGGAAGCACCACAATGATGACAAACATGAGTAGTTTTTGAACTACTATGCTTCCTAGAAGGAGGTCTAACCTTAGAGGTTGACAAAGACCTTAATTTAGGACAATTTGGCCTAAAATGACCAACTATATGACAATGATGACAAGTGGGGAAAATTTAGAATTTTTATTCTTCCTAGTAGGAGTTTTAGATATAGGTTTAGAAACTTCAGCGTTAGCATCAAAATTTTTACCTTTGTCTATCCTAGCAATATCAGCCTTCAACTCTTCATTATTCCATTTAAATGGAGGAATATGAGAATCTTTTTCTTTTGGGTTAGGCTCAACAAAAAGTTTGGCACTAGTTAATTTTTCAACTTCAGTTTTAAATTCAACTAGTTGCTCTTTCAAACTTTTAATTTCGTCCACTTGAGATGAAATTTGATTTTTAAAATTCTCATTCAAATTATTGGCTTCATCCAATTTTGCAATCAAATTATCTTTTTCAAGTTTGACCTTTTTAAATTTAGTGTATGTTTGGATGGGGCTGAAACGCCTAGCATCTGCGTTTCAGCCCCAATTTTTTTTTTTTTTTTTTGCTGGACGCGCTACTCTCATTGTTCATTGGTCATGAATAGTGATTTTAGGCCAATGAACAGTGATTTTTAGAGTGAATAGTATTTTTTACACATTGAAAAATTATTTTGCTATAGTGTTTTTCAGTTTTTAGTTTCAGTTTTCAGTGGTATCCAAACGAACCCTTAGTTTTTAATTTTGTAGAACATTCAAGAAATTTCATACAAGAATTATCAAGCTTGTAATAGGCATCTTGAATATCAACATCATCATTCAACATAAGATCATTCAAATCAAAACAATCAAGAGTTTCCATGACAATAGGGGTCAATGGATCACACAGCAATGATTAAAACCTAATTAGAGTGTGCCCGCTCTGATATCACATGATAGGCCAAAGACGTATTGACCCATTGTGATAAATTAACCAAATTAATTAGCCAAGTGAATTAATTCGATTCAATTATATGTAACAAATGTGGTAGCACAAGCAAATCACCAAATAACTAAATGCAGTGGAAGTTAAATTTGACACGGTGATTTGTTTACGAATGGAAAAAACCTACACGGCAAAAACTCCACCGGGTGATTTTAAGTTCACCACTTCCGAGAATCCACTATTATCAAAACAAGTGGTTACAAGCAAAGGAATCCAGTACCTTATACCAACCTACAGTTGAACCCTTACCCCAATACCCAATTGGACTTGTTCTATAGTGACAATCTCTCATTTTCAAAGCACGGCTCTCAGTACGTGACTAACCAATAGATGCGCAAATCCTAGTACGTGACTTGATCACCAACTTGAGAAAGATGATGGCTGCAAAGTTCTTCTATTCTTCAACACATGAAGATCATGAAGTTGCTTGGTCACAAAACCCTACAGTGTACAAACACAGCAGCTTCTCAAGAATTAGGGCAAACTAGGTTTCCGGTTACACTTGAGGAATTATGCTCTTGTGCAATTGTGCTCTTGGCTATGCAACCTGATACGGCCCTTAAAATAATCCTTCTATATATTTAGCGTTGTGAGAAAAAAATTCCAAACACATACTCATAGATTGGATGAAAAATAGTCCAAAAAAACTGAGTTTCATAAATCTCGATAGATAGCCATCTATCGAGCTAGCTGTCAAGCCACGAGCTTCAACAACTTTTAAACCTCGATAAATACTAGCTGTCGAGTTTTAAAATCTAGCACTTCATTACTTGATTCTTGGACAGACTTGCATGGTTTCAATACTTGGACTTGAACTCTTGTTCCTTGAAGTATTAAACACATCATAGATCTACCTAATTACAAGTAAAGTGCATTTTGTCAAAGGATTAGCCGATACATAAAATGTTGACATATGTTTCTAATAAATAGCCTAGCTGTCGAGAGGTGTCCAGCAGTTATCAAGATTGCTTAAAACAGTTTTTCAAGAAGAGAAAAACACAGATATGAATGCAATCAAACATATTACACAACCAAAGATCCAAACAACATTTTAAGCTCTCAAAATCATCTCTCAACAAGAAAAATGTCAAGCACATAGATACAAAACAAACACACACACTCACACACTAAACAAGTCTAACCAATTTTATATTTTAAAAATAAGTTATGACAGTTTAGTGAGCATACATTAACACATGCATTTCTTGTGATGGTCAAATCACATTGTACTTGCAAATGTATCAAAAGCAGCAAAGAACATTACATGTTGTGTGTGAGAAATATCGCAAGATTGAATAAGTGTCTACATGTTATGACGATTTGAGATATGAGAAAATCACTTTAACTCACACACAATCATAACTGTTTGATGGGGACTATCACCTTCGAGGTACATCCTATAACTCCCACATCTCTTAGAATACACGCTTGTAATCATATATAAGGCATTTTAATTCTTTTTCATTGCATATTTTTCTTTTAAGCAAACCATGCATGGGCATATAATAGATAGAAAAGAAATACCCAACGATGTTAAGCATTTGACATTCCACTTTTGCTATACCGAAGCATACAAATGTCATTTCATGATTGGCGAACAATAGTGCTGAGATGGTTATTTATGCCTTTCTCTTAGGATTTTCTAGTCATTCCCGTCAAAAAGAGTCATACGAGTATTAAGTACAATAGATTACTTAATCTTACTCATCACAAACACGAGCCACAAAGCTCACTTGCTTAGTTATGCATAAAGATGCTCATCTAAGTTACAAAAGATACAAAGTTTTGAAAACTTTGTTTCAATGGCCATCCAAGGTACACAAGTACCAATGTACACAAACACACACCGTTTTTGTTTTTTTTTTCTTTTCTTTTTTTAATTTTTTTGGAAAGCAAAATAAAAAATAAACTGAAAAATAAACAAACAAAAACATGTTAAACAATGCAATGCATAAAACTAGATGCAAAAGCATGAGGAAGAGAGGAGAGAAAGAGAGATCAATCCATGGAGATGACACCAATGTTTTGGCGAAGGAATTAAAATTGTTTGCTGTCAAGAGGTTTGGTAAACAAATCAGCCTTCTAATCATCAGTGTGAATGAACTCAAAAGTAAGAGTACCATCTTCGACAAGCTCCCTGTAAAGTTGTGATTTACAATTATTTTGTGTTGGCTTTAATTCCGTGCCAAATTTGATTGTAATTTTGTTTAATCTTTTAACCTGTATTTTATGTGGGATTTATTTGTAAGGGTTGTGTGTGAAAGAGAGAGAGTGTGAAGACTCAAAGACATCTTTTGAAGACAAAAGGAGTTTTCGCGGGTAGCTCGCGACTAGCCATCCCGCGAAGTGAGGCATGTGCCCAACACATGACTGGAATGCGAAGAGTCATGACAAATGGTGACAGCTGGTTTTCGCGAGTGTCTCGTGGGTAAGGCCTTCTCGCGAGATACTTGCAAAATAGTCTATTCTGCTATTTTTTCCTATATGCTCCACTACATTCTCATACACACTTTACATACCATCATTACCCACATATTGAGTAGAGAATTTTTCAGAAAAGAAAACCCTAACCTCAACCTTTGAGAGTGTGAGATTTTCATACCCACAATTCTACACACCATCCATTGTGGTTTTCCTCTGCTCCTACCTCTCTATTTCTAAATCCTTGAGAGGTTGATAGCCCAAACACTTACCACACCCATACTGAGTGTCCAATGAGTTTTTTGGTGCTGTTGGGAAGTATTGGAAGAAGCCAAGCTTTAGTGGATGCAATTGGGTGCATTGCGGGATCCAGAAAGCTAGACAAGACACGGTTCCGAGAAGCCTTGTTGGAGTAGGAGCTTGGAAGACTTAGGTGCATTGGGAAGACTAGGCTTGGAGGGTCTTTTGCTATTCATGTATCCCAACTTATTGTCTAGTGGATTGTTTTACCGCTTGGAGGGTGGCAGAGAGGTTTTTCGCCGAGTTCTTCAGTTTCCTCTTCGATAACACATCAATGTGTTATCTTGTGTTTGCATTTCTCTTCCCTACTCTTTTAGCTTTCATTTTACTGCTGTGTATTGTTGATTATGGCTTTGAATAGTTGTATTGTTTGTTCGCTCATATTTACTCTATTCTGCACTTAATTTAAGTTAGAGTAAAATCAACTGAGCCGTAATCTTTTAATTTGGGGTCTAAACAACTCTTGTGTTTTTAATACAAATCCGAGCTTTCACTTCCGAATGAAGTGATGTCAAATCTCTATGTGTTTAGTTTGAGAATGTTGAACCAAATTCTTAGAGATGTTGATGGCACTAGTATTGTCATAGTAGATGGTAAGATGCTCTTGACAAATACCGTAATCATGGAGGAGTTTTTGCATCCATAGAAGTTGGGTGCAACAGCTACCGGCAGCAATGTACTAAAATGCTTCTGCAGTGGATAATGAGATGGAATTCTGCTTTTTGCTCATCTAGGAAACAAGATTATTACCCACATAAAAAAAAAAACCCCCAATGTACTCTTTCTATCGTCAGTATTCCTAGCCTAGTCTGCATTAGAATACCCAGTTAAGACATCATCTGTGTCCTTGCTGTTCCACACACCAATGTATGCAATGGTTTTGAAATACTTTATGATTCTTTTCAAAGCAATCATATGAGACTCTTTGGGATTTGCCTGATATCTAGCACACACTTCCACACTGTAACTAATGTCAGGTCTACTAGCAGTAAGGTAAAGAAAACTGCCTATCATGCTTCTATAAAGAGATGAATCTACACTTTTACCAGACAAATCTATAGTGAGTTTAACATTTGGACTCATAGGGGTTCTAACAAAACTAACAGATTCCAAACCAAACTTTTTCACAAGATTTTTAGCATATTTAGATTGAGATAGGAATATACCTGAATTTTGTTGACGAATCTGCGAACCAAGGAAGTGAGTCAGCTCTCCAATCATGCTAATCTCTAACACGGCCTGTATGAGTTTTGAGAAACTATAAGCAAGTTTATCCTTAGTCGACCCAAAGATGATATCATCAACATAGACTTGAACAACTATCAACTCGCTACCTTCCCTTTTGATGAAGAGAGTTTGATCAGCTTTTCCTCTTATGAACCCATGTGACACCAAGTATTGTGTGAGCCAATCATACCTAGCTCTAGGGGCTTGCTTTAAACCATAAAGTGCCTTCTTGAGGTACAACACGTGATTCGGAAAGTATGGATCAATGAATCCTTGTGGTTGAGCCACATGAACATCTTCTTTAAGGAACCCATTCAAGAAAGTAGTCTTTACGTTCATTTGGTAAAGCTTGAACTTCAAATGACATGCTAGGGTTAGGAGAATTCTGATGGACTCCGTACGGGCTATTGGAGCAAATGTCTCATCATAGTCTACTCCTTCCATTTGAGAGTATCCTTGAGCTATAAGACGAGCCTTGTTGTGGATCACATTACCCCTTTATCAGTCTTATTGCGAAATATCCACTTTGTGCCAATGATGTGCTCACCCTCTGGTCTAGGTATTAGAGTCCAGACATCATTCCTCTAAAACTGAAGCAGTTCATCATTCATAGCTTCAATGCAGCTTTCATCCCAAAGAGCTTCCTTAACTTTAGTGCTGCGACAAGTAACAAGAATAAGACACAAAGTTAGCAACACATTTATCAACTATACGCTTCCTTAGTGTAAGTTCATTCATGTTTTCCACAATAACTTCGAGAGGATGATTCAATTTGATCCTAGAGGAAGGTCCTTTCTCTTCATGGGATTCAGAATCAGGTGAAGTAGATATATCTGCTGAATCTTCTACAACACTTGGAGTATCGAGAGTACTTGGAGATGCAGGCTCTTGTTCAACAATTTCTTGAACTTCCTTGGGCTCGGGAGGAAGAATTTCTTTGGGGGTTTCCTTACTAAATTTCTCAGAACTGGATTCTGAAGGTTCATCGATAACAACATTCATAGTATGGTTCTTTTGTTGTATACCCAATAAGCCTTACTTGTAAAGGAGTATCCTAGAAATATTCCTTCATTGCTTTGGGAGTCAAATTTTCCAACATTCTCTCTATCCTTGAGAATGAAACAAGTACTTCCAAAAATTATGAAATACTTAACATTTGACTTTCTTCCCTTCCATAACTCATATGGAGTCTTCTTGGTACCGGGTCTAAAATACACCTTATTAACGGTATGACATGCAGTGTTAACGGCTTCTCCCCACAAGTTTCTAGCCACGTCCTTGTTGTGTAACATGGCTCTAGCTATCTCTTGAATAACCCTGTTCTTTCTTTCTACTACACCATTCTTCTAAGGAGTAATAGAAGCAGAGAATTCTTGAGATATACCTGATCTCGTGCAAAAGGACTCCATGTATGACCACATGTGTATAAAAATAGAGAAGAAACAATACATGTAGAGGTAAGTGAAGAAAACATACATCATATATATATATATCAAAGATAAGTACAATGTATGAAACATGGTCATAAGACCATTGTATAAGATGAAGAAGATAAAAGAAGCTCCTATAACAACAAAGAGGTAAACACTCCCCCTAACAAGATGAAACACAACTCCCCCTTAAAAGGGCATGTATTTCTCCCCCTAACTTGTAGAATCTTAAAAAAGAAACCACAATTTCTCTCCCTTTTTGTCATGATTGACAAAGGGTACAGGAAGCTATAAAACTTCACCCGAGAAACATAAATATGATCAAGGGGGTATAAGAAATCCATAAAAATGCATGAATGTAATGAAACAAGATGTTATAAATGACAAGATAAAAGAAAGATACAAAACATGTGAAAAAAAATGCATGCAAGAGGATCTCGATGGATTTGAAACTTGTTAATTCTATCAACCGGGGTCTAAATTTCCCAACACTTCATTCAACTTTCTAAGATCAATGAGCTCTCCTAATGTGATCATGCGCAAAGGCTTTGTGAAAGGAGATTTCCAATTTAATAGCTTCTGATAAACTTGTTGCATGGTGGGACAAGATTGTGGACTGGGGTGTAAGCATGCTAATGCTATCTTTGCCACTAAAACCACCTTATCTGCAGCTCTTTTTGTAGGATGTGCAAGACATTGATCCAATATATCTTCTAGTAGCACATCCTAGGATGCCTTCCAATAATTACTTCCAACGCAACTACTCCAAAGCTGTAAACGTCAAACTTTTCGCTTACTTCCATTGTGTATACCTGCTCTGAAAGTAAAATATCAGAGTTATATTCTTCTTTCACCAATTAATTCAACTTACCACACAATCTTTTGGTTGTGGTACATGTACTACTTTAAGTTTATACAAATTCGTAATATATACTAAAAAAATATTCATATAGGAACAACTCTACAAAATATTAGAATTTTGTAACCTAAACTCTTGAAAATATTAGAATTTTGGAATTAGGTGGGGGAGGCAACTTCTAAGGGTAATACTTTTTTTATTTTTTGGAGAGAGTAGGTGTGGGTCTCTATGTCATCTTAAAAACCTTGTATTGAACCTAGGCCATATAAGAAATAATTATCCAGTTTGAAAGAATTGTACAATGAGAAAACAAAGTTTCATGAAGTAAAATGTGATTCTTTAACCATGAATTATTTGGGGGTATTTATGAACAATTAACTTCATCTAAAAGGATTCCAAAAAAAAACGGAGAAAGACTTAGTCAAATAGATTAAAATCTTAACTAAATTTAAACATTACCTTTTTTTTTTAATTGTAATTGTGATTATGGGCACAAATAAAAAAGAATGACGTGACTGTATAAAATATCGTAGATTGCAACTACCAAATTCCTTAACGCCAATGAAGATGCTACAAAAAATACATTTTTCGTCAATAAGATAAGTAGATTAATCTAATTATTAATTCAACCTCTGAAACATAATTATTAATCGAACCTATTAGCTCAAATTGTGACAATTATACATCACATTATGTAGTGCGATGAATTTCAATAAGGCCTCTTTGAAGGCAAACAATACCAATTGAAATAAGATTAATACGAATATAGTTATCAAAACGTGAATTATATTATAAATCGAATTTTGATTTTTCTATATCGTGTATTGTAAAATACACGAACGCTCAATAAAATTATAAAAAAATTATAGATATACATATATAAAAAATCATTAAAAAAATTATAGATATACATACATAAAATGTATATTCATTATAAATTTGGAATATATTCAATTAATAACCAATTTAATGATTACTTTTTTTAAGAAATTTAATGATTACTTATGTAATAATATTTAACAAAGCTAACTAAATAAATCAAACTAGCCTCATTACACGCGCTCCGCATGTGCAGTGACACTCTTTTTTATTTTAAGTTTAATGTAATTTATAAATCTGAATTTGTCTATTGTTAGTGAGGTTACATAGGAAGAGATTTGTAAGAAGATAAAATTTAGGATTTTGAAAAGCAATAAACTGCTGTGCTAATTTTTAGGAAAAAAATGTATCAAACGTGATGTGTGCTAATTTTTAGGAAAAAAGTTTTTTTGGTAGTTTTTCTACATTTTTAGACCCCTTAAAACACAACCAGATTAACCTAGTTATTTAACCAAGTGATGAACTTAGGTAAATTATGCAGATCTAGGTTAACACATATAAATCATATCATTGAAAAGTGTGGAAAATAAATAACACAACAATATGATAACCTAGGAAAACCAAACCAGTAAAAAACCTGGGGAAGATTTAACCTAGCTATCCTCAAGGTAAACTGAATCCACTATGAAAGAATTGAAGTTTATACAATAGCGACCTAGACCACTAATATCATACTGCTACCTCGAGTAGGAAACTTACTACTACGATCACGTGACAGCTCCGAGTGCACGGACTACTTCTTTCTTGGATTCCCAGCAAGCACAAGCACTCCCTCTTGTATATCTTTAAGCTCTTGAATCTGCAACTGAATTGTTCACCAAGCTCTTGACATCAATCTAGATCTTGATAACCCTAAGTGTTTGTGAAGGCAAACACCTCTAAATCTCACAAAAGATTCACACACACAGCATAAAAAGCAACCACAACAACCTTGAAAATGTGGCTAGGGTTTTCCTTTTTGTACTTAAGATAAAACATAAAGCCCTACACGTCAAACCGGGCTTGGGCTGAGTTGGAAAATTCTGCAGAAAAACAATCTGCATGAGCTTCGATCGATCGAGCCAGGCAGATTTACACAGTAAATCCTACAGTACACTCAATTCTAACTTTACAACTTAAACATACTTTGAGCAAGTCTAAAACAAGACTAAACGTTTTGATCATGGTTTGCCAACATTACAAATTGAAGTTCTAATGCATTTAAATCTAAAGTCTTAGAACCCAACAATTTTATTTATTAATTTTGTTGAATTACAATTTTAACCCTTTTTTGTTTTTTAGAAATAAAGATTTTCTTATTCGATTAGGGGCACTTCGATATTTTTTGAAGTGATAACTAACTTTCTGAATTCTCTTAATATATAAAGATGAACTTTATAATATACACATTCAAATTGATTAAACTCAGAAGTGACAATACATGATATATGAGCCAAAATAATAATTTCTCTTCATCGTCTTGCCTAATCAACTCCATCTAAGTCAATGTTATTATCATGTTAATCATCTTACAAAATTATTTTTTCATTGACATTTTCTTCATTCTTATCAACGTTTACAATATTTTTTTTATTCTAATAAATTTTTTCTTTATATTTTTCTCTTGGCATTCTAACTTTTTAGACTTATAAAAATAATAAAAAAATAAAATAAAAATAATTATATTTTTTTTAATACATTATTCATAGCATAGAAAAGAAAATGTGTTGAAAGATGTGTTGAAAAGTGACGTTTGGACACCGTTTAGACAATAACTTTTGAACAGTAAGGAATTCTATAACGTGTGCTAAATGATTTAGAAAGTTGAAATTTCATGCTTAAATTTTAACACAAATTATTAATTTTTTTTTCAAAAATCATGAGAGTTATTGTCGTTTGAATAATGCCCCAACCGAGTTACCCGAAATTCATTGACGCGTGTTGTATGTTTTAGAAAGTAGACATTCCGAGCTTGAGTTTTAACACAAATTTTGAATTTTTACGACACAAATCATGAGAGTTATTGTCGTTCGAAAAATACCCACACTTAGTAAACCACAATTCAGATTCCAACTATTTCCCGATAGATTGGCGTAAAAATGGAAGTCTAATGTTTTTTTCTTGGATTTGGATTCAAAATATAATACCCATACCCTGAGAACAATCCACCCAAAATCAAACTTTTGTAAAATAATACGTTAGTCGCTACTTATTCACGAAACTTAATCGCTTGCAAGATATGTTGAAAAGTGACGTTTCTTCACCGTTGAGACAATAAGTTTTGAACGGTACGGAATTCTTTGACGCGTGCTGAATGATTTACAAAGTAGACCTTCCGAGCTTGAATTTTAGAAAAAATTTTGAATTTTTTCAACACCAATCGTGAGAGTTATTGTCGTTTGAATAATGCCCCTACAGAGTTACCCGAAATTCGGATTCCATCTATGTGCCGATAGATGGGTGTAAAAATGGAAGTCTAACGATTTTATCTCTGATTTGGTTTCAAAATATTATACCTATTCCCCGAGAAAAATCCACCTAAAATCAAAGTTTTGGAAAAAAAAAAATACATTAGGGGCTAGTTATTCACGAAACGTAATCGCTTGGAAGATGTGTTGCAAATGATGTGTGGACACCTTTTAGACAAAAACTTTTGAATGGTAAGGTATTCTATAACGCGTGTTGTATGTTTTAGAAATTAGACATTCTGAGCTTGAATTTTAACACAAATTTTGAATTTTTACGACATAAATCAAGAGAGTTATTGTCATTCGAATAATGACCCCACCGTGTTACCCAAAATTCGGATTCCAACTATGTACCGATGGGTAGGCGTAAAAATGGAAGTCTAACGTTTTTTTTCTCGGATTTGGATTCAAAATATTATACCGATAGCCCGAGAACAATCCGCCCAAAATCAAACTTTTGTAAAAAAATACGTTAGTGGCTAGTTATTAGCGAAATTTAATCGTTGGTGATTTGTTGAAAAGGGACGTTCGTTCACCATTTAGACAATAACTTTTGAACGGTAAGGAATTCATTGATGCATGCTGAATGTTTTACAAAGTAGACATTCCGAGCTTGAATTTCAACCCAATTTTTTACTTTTTATGACACAAATCATGAGAGTTATTGTCGTTCGAATAATGTCCCCACTGAGTTACTCGAAATTTGGACTCCAACTATGTGCCGATAGATAGGCGTAAAAATGGAAGTCTAACGTCTTTTTCTCAGTTTTGGTTTCAAAATATTATACCCATACCCCAAGAACAATCTACCCAAAATC
This sequence comes from Castanea mollissima, assembly GCA_014183005.1. Taxonomy (NCBI): domain Eukaryota; kingdom Viridiplantae; phylum Streptophyta; class Magnoliopsida; order Fagales; family Fagaceae; genus Castanea; species Castanea mollissima. Next base: position 479,202 of record JACAVU010000049.1, on the reverse strand, counting down.
AAACTTTTGCAAAATAATACGTTAGGGGCCGGTTATTCTGGAAACTTAATTGCTTGGAAGATGTGTTGAAAAGTGACATTTGGACACCGTTTAGACAATAACTTTTGAACGGTAAGGAATTCTATCACGCGTGCTGAATGTTTTAGAAAGAAGACATTCTGAGTTTAAATTTTAACACAAATTATGAATTTTTTTTCAAAAATCGTGAGAGTTATTGTCGTTTGAATAATGCCCCAACCGAGTTACCCGAAATTCATTGACGCGTGTTGTATGTTTGAGAAAGTAGACATTCCGAGCTTGATTTTAACACAAATTTTGACTTTTTATGAGACAAATCATGAGAGTTTTTGTTGTTCGAAAAATGCCCACACCGAGTTACCCGAAATTTGGATTCCAACTATGTGCCGATAGATTGCGAAAAAATGGAAGTCTAATGTTTTTTTCTCGGATTTGGATTCAAAATATAATACCCATACCCCGAGAACAATCCACCCAAAATCAAACTCCTGTAAAAAAATACGTTTGCGGCTAGTTATTCACAAAATTTAATCGCTTGGAAGATTTATTGAAAAGTGACGTTATTCACCTTTTGGACAATAACTTTTGAACAGTAAGGAATTCATTGACGCGTGTTGCATGTTTTAGAAAGTAGACATTCCGAGCTTGAATTTTAACACAAATTTTGACTTTTTACAACACTAATCGTGAGAGTTTTGTTGTTCGAATTATGCCCCACCGAGTTACCCGAAATTTGGACTCAACTATGTGCCGATAGATAGGTGTAAAAATGGAAGTCTAACGTTTTTTTCTTAGATTTGGTTACAAAATATTATACCCATACCCCGAGAACAATCTACCCAAAATTAAAGTTTTGTAAAAAAATACGTTAGGGGCTAGTTATTCATGAAACTTAATCGCTTGGAAGATGTGTTGAAAAGTGACGTTTGGACACCGTTTGGACAATAACTTTTGAACGGTAAGGAATTCTATAACGCGTGCTGAATGATTTAGAAATTTGACATTCCATGCTTAAATTTTAACACAAATTATTAATATTTCTTCAAAAATCGTGAGAGTTATTGTTGTTTGAATAATGCCCCAACCGAGTTACCCGAAATTCATTGACGCGTGTTGTATGTTTTAGAAAGTAGACATTCCGAGCTTGAGTTTTAACACAAAATTTGAATTTTTACGACACAAATCATGAGAGTTATTGTTGTTCGAAAAATGCCCACACCGAGTTACCCGAAATTTGGATTCCAACTATTTGCCGATAAATTGGCGTAAAAATGGAAGTCTAATGTTTTTTTCTCGGATTTGGATTCAAAATATAATACCCATACCCCGAGAACAATCCACCCAAAATCAAACTTTTGGAAAAGAATACGTTAGTCGCTACTTATTCACGAAAGTTAATCTCTTGCAAGATATGTTGAAAAGTGACGTTTCTTCACCGTTGACACAATAAGTTTTGAACAGTACGGAATTCTTTGACGCGTGCTGAATGATTTACAAAGTAGACCTTCCGAGCTTGAATTTTAGAACAAATTTTGAATTTTTTCAACACCAATCATGAGAGTTATTGTCGTTTGAATAATGTCCCCACCGAGTTACTCAAAATTTGGACTCCAACTATGTGCCGATAGATAGGCGTAAAAATGGAAGTCTAACGTCTTTTTCTCAGTTTGGTTTCAAAATATTATACCTATATCCCGAGAACAATCTACCCAAAATCAAACTTTTGTAAAAAAATACGTTAGGGGCCGGTTATTCTGGAAACTTAATCGCTTGGAAGATGTGTTGAAAAGTGACGTTTGGACACTGTTTAGACAATAACTTTTGAATGGTAAGGAATTCTATGACGCGTGTTGAATGAATTAGAAAGTTGACATTCCGTGCTTAAATTTTAACACAAATTATGAATTTTTTTTCAAAAATCGTGAGAGTTATTGTCGTTTGAACAATGCCCCAACCGAGTTACCCGAAATTCATTGACTCGTGTTGTATGTTTTAGAAAGTAGACATTCAGAGCTTGAGTTTTAACACAAATTTTGAATTTTTATGACACAAATCATAAGAGTTATTGTCGTTCGAAAAATGCCCACACCGAGTTACCCGAAATTTGGATTCCAACTATGTGCTGATATATAGGCATAAAAATGGAAGTCTAACGATTCTTTCTCGGATTTGGATTCAAAATATTATACCCATACCCCGAGAACAATCTACCCAAAATCAAAGTTTTGTAAAAAAATACAAAAGTGGCAAGTTATTCCCGAAATTTAATCGTTTGGAAGATTTGTTGAAAAGTGACATTTGTTCACCGGTTAGATAGTAACTTTTGCATGATAAGGAATTCATTGACGCATGTTGTATGTTTTAGAAAGTAGACATTCCGAGCTTGAATTTTAGCAAATTTTAAATTTTTACGACACAAATCATGAGAGTTATTTTCGTTCGAATAATGTCCCCACCGAGTTACCCGAAATTTGGACTCCAACTATGTGCCGATAGATAGGCGTAAAAATGGAAGTCTAACGTCTTTTTCTCAGTCTTGGTTTCAAAATATTATACCCAAAACCTAAGAAAAATCTACCAAAATCAAACTTTTGTAAAAAATCACGTTAGGGGCTAGTTATTCAGGAAACTTAATCCCTGGGAAGATGTGTTGAAAAGTGACGTTTGGACACCGTTTAGACAATAACTTTTGAACGGTAAGGAATTCTATATCGAGTGCTGAATGTTTTAGAAAGTAGACATTTCGAGCTTCAATTTTAACAAAAATTATGATTTTTTTTTCTAGAATCGTGAGAGTAATTGTCGTTTGAATAATGCCCCAACCGAGTTACCCAAAATTTGGATTCCAACTATGTGCCGGTACATAGGCGTAAAAATGGAAGTCTAACATTTTTTTCTTGGATTTCGATTCAAAATATTATACCCATACCCCGAGACCATTCCACCCAAAATCAAACTTTTGTAAAAAAATAGATTTATGGCTAGTTATTCAAGAAATTTAATCGCTTGGAAGATTTGTTGAAAAGTGACGTTTGTTCACCGTTTAGAAAATAACTTTTGAACAGTAAGGAATTCATTGACGCGTGTTGTATGTTTTAGAAAATAGACATTCTGAGCTTGAATTTTAACACAAATTTTGAATTTTTACGACACAAATCATGAGAGTTATTGTCGTTCGAATAATGCCCCCATCGTGTTACCCGAAATTCGGAATCCAACTATGTGCCGATAGATAGGCGTAAAAATGAAAGTCAAACGTTTTTTTCTCGGATTTGGATTTGAAAATATTATACCCATAGCCCAAGACCAATCCACCCAAAATCAAACTTTTGTAAAAAAATACGTTAGTGGCTAGTTATTCACGAAACTTAATCGCTTGGAAGATTTGTTGAAAAGTGACATTTGTTCATCGTTGAGACAATAAGTTTTGAAAGGTATGGAATTCTTTGATGCGTGCTGAATGTTTTACAAAGTAGACCTTCCGAGCTTGAATTTTAAAACAAATTTTGAATTTTTTCACCACCAATCATGAGAATTATTGTTGTTTGAATAATGCCCCTACCAAGTTACCCGAAATTAAGATTCCAACGATGTGCCGATAGATGGTGTAAAAATGGAAGTCTAACGATTTTATCTCAGATTTGGTTTCAAAATATTATGCCTATTCCCCCAGAACAATCCACCCAAAATCAAACATTTGGAAAACAATATGTTAGGGGCTAGTTTTTCACGAAACTTAATGGCTTGGAAGATGTTTTGAAAAGTGACGTTTGGACTCCGTTTAGAAAATAACTTTTGAACGATAAAGAATTCTATAATGCATGATGTATGTTTTTGAAATTTGACATTTTGAGCTTGAATTTTAACACAAATTTTGAATTTTTTCATCAAAAATTGTGAGAGTTATTGTCGTTTGAATAATGCCACTATCGAGTTACCCAAAATTCGGATTCCAACTATGTACCGATAGATAGGCATAAAAATGGAAGTCTAACGTTTTTTTCTCGGATTTGGATTTGAAAATATTATACCCATAGCCCAAGACCAATCCACCCAAAATCAAACTTTTGTAAAAAAATACGTTAGTGGCTAGTTATTCACGAAACTTAATCGCTTGGAAGATTTGTTGAAAAGTGACGTTTGTTCACCGTTGAGACAATAAGTTTTGAAAGGTATGGAATTCTTTGATGCGTGCTGAATGTTTTACAAAGTAGACCTTCCGAGCTTGAATTTTAAAACAAATTTTGAATTTTTTCACCACCAATCATGAGAGTTATTGTCGTTTGAATAATGCCCCTACCAAGTTACCCGAAATTAAGATTCCAACTATGTGCCGATAGATGGGTGTAAAAATGAAGTCTAACGATTTTATCTCTGATTTGGTTTCAAAATATTATACCTATTCCCTAAGAACAATCCACCCAATATCAAAGTTTTGGAAAAAAATACGTTAGGGGCTAGTTATTTACGAAACTTTATCGCTTGGAAGATTTGTTGAAAAGTGATGTTTGGACACCGTTTAGACAATAAATTTTGAATGGTAAGGAAGTCATCAATGCATGCTGAATGTTTTAGAAAGTAGACATTCTTAGCATGAATTTCAACACAAATTTCAAATTTTTTCGACAAAAACCATGAGAGTTATTGTCGTTTGAATAATGCGCCAACCGAGTTACCCAAAATTCGGATTCCAACTATGTGTCGATAGATAGGCGTAAAAGTGGAAGTCTAACATTTTTTTCTCAGATTTGGTTTCAAAATATTACACCCATACCCTGAGAACAATCCTCCCAAAGTCAAACTTTTGGAAAAAAATACGTTAGTGGGTAGTTGTTCACGTAACTTAATCGCTTGGAAGATTTGTTGAAAAGTTATGTTTGTTCACCGTTTAAAAAATAACTTTTGAATGAAAACGAATTCTTTGATACGTGCTGAGTTTTCAGAAAGTAGACATTCCAAGCTTGAATTTTAATTCAAATTTTGAATTTTTTTGACAAAAAGTATGAGAGTTATATTCGTTTGAATATTGCCCCCACCGAGTTACCTGAAATTCGGATTCCAACTATGTGCCAATAGATGGGTGTACAAATTGAAGCCTAACGATTTTTTCTCGGATTTGGTTTGAAAATATTTTACCTATACCCTGAGAACAATCCACCCAAAATCAAACATTTGGAAAAAAATTACGTTAGGGGCTAGTTATTCACGAAACTTGATTCTCTATTTGGAAAAACTATTTTTCTCAAAACTTGTTTTGTTTTTCCTATTTTTATGGGGGGAGAAAAGTTTTTTTTAACCTTTGTTGTTCATAGGGGGAGTTGTTGCTCTTCATAGGGGGAGTTGTCTCTATTCTCTATAGAGCTGGATTCATTTGTTTCCTTGATTCTCTATTTTCTTTTGACTTTTGCTGTGTATGTTTTCTGTTTAGTCTTTATTTAAGTTGTCTTTGTCAATACATGACAAAAAGGGGGAGTTTTAGATGAAATGTAGGAATATGTGTGGAAAATACAAGTATATGTGGAAAATATAAGTATGTTTTGTTTAGGGTGAGTTGAAATTGTTTTTGAAAGGGGGAGAAAATAAAATTTTTTGATGCATCTAACTTAGGGGGAGAGTTAGTTTGCATATTTGTTGATATACTGTTTTTATGTCTTTTTTTCCACACATGAATTTATGTGTTTGTTAAGTGTTACAGGAATATACAGGTTGATTCAGTCATGTTGCAGTCTACACTTGCAACCAATAGATAGTAGTTAGGTTGAATTTGTTTTTGTTGGGCAATGTTTTGTAATGGGCTGTATTTGTAACTGTAAGCACTTTGTTTAATTTGTGTTTTGTCACGGATTGCCAAAGGGGGAGTTTGTTAGATTCTAAGACTTTAGGTTTAAATGTTTTAGAACCTCATTTTGCAATGTTGGCAAATCATAATCAAAACGTTTAGTCTTGTTTTTAGACTTTCTCAAAGTATGTTTTTGTGTAAAGTTGGAATCAAGTGCACTGCAGGATTTACTGTGTAAATCTGCTTGGCTCGATCGATCAAAATTAGACTTGATCGATTGAAGCTTGTGCAGATTGTTTTTCCGCAGATTTTTTCCATCTCAGCCCAAGCCCGGTTTGACGTGTAGGGTTTTATGTTTTGCCCTAGGTATAAAAGGGTAAGCCCTAGCCACGTTTTAATGTGGTTGCAGTTGTTGTTTATGCTGTGTATGTGAATCTCTTGTGAGATCTAGAGGTGTTTGCTTTCACATATACTTAGAGTTATCAAAATCGAGATTGATGTTGAGAGCTTGGTGATCATTCAGTTGCTGCATTAAGAGCTTAAAGATACACAAGCGGGAGTGCTTGTACTTGTTGGGAATCTAAGAATGAAGTAGTCCGTGGACTCGGAGCTGTCACGTGGTCATGGTAGTAATTTTCCTACTCGAGGTAGTAATATGATGTTAGTGGTCTAAGTCGTTATTGTGTAAACTTCAATTCTCTCATAGTAGATTTGTTTTACCATGAGGATAGCTAGATTAAATCCTCCTCAGGTTTTTACCGGTTTGGTTTTGCTAGGTTATCATATCATTGTGTTAGTTATTTTCCGCACTGTTGCAATGATATGATATATATGTGTTAACCTAGATCTGCATAATTTACCTAAGTTAATCACTTGGCTAAATAACTAGGTTAATCTGGTTGTGTTTAAAGGGTCTAAAAACATACACTAAGTAAATGTGTTGCAAAGTGACCTTTGGTCACCGTTTTGACTATAACTTTTGAACAATAAGGAATTCTTTGATGCGGTTTGAATGTTTTAGAAAGTAGACATTTCGTGCTTGACTTACAATACAAATTTTGAATTTTTTCAACAAAAATCATGAGAGTTATTGTCGTTTGAAAAATACCCCACCGAGTTACCTATTATTCGGATTCCAACTATGTGCTGATAGAAGGTAGTAAGAGTGAAATTCTAACGTTTTTTTCACGAATTTGTTTTTGAAATATTATACCTATACCTCGAGAAAAATCAACACAAAATCAATTTTTTTGGAAAAAAATACATTAGTGGCTAGTTATTCACGAGACTTGATTGCTTAGAAAATGTGTTGCAAAGTGACATTGGGTCACCATTTTGACAATGACTTTTGAACGGTAAGGAATTCTTTGATGCGGTCTGAATGTTTTAGAAAGTAGATATTTCGTGCTTGAATTTCAACACAGATTTTGAATTTTTTTGAAACAAATCGGAAGAGTTGAATATGGCAAAGTGACATTTGGTCACCATCTCTCTTCTCTACTCTTTTAACTTTCATTTTATTATTGAGATTTGTTGAATATGGCTTAGAGTAGTTTTATTGTTTATTGCGCTTCATTTACTCTTGTTCCGCACTTAGATAAGTTAGAGTAAAATCAACCGAGCCGTAATTTATTTATTTTGGGGTCTAAATAGCTCGTGTTTTTAACACAAATTCGAGCTTTCAAGAACTTTTGAACGGTAAGGAATTCTTCGACTCGGTTTGAATGTTTTAGAAAGTAGATATTCAAAGCATGATTTTGAATACTAATTTTGATTTTTTGGACACAAATCATGAGAGTTATTGTTGTTTGAAAAATACCCCACCGAGTTACCCGTAATTCGGATTCCAACTATGTGCTGATAGAAGGATGGTAGTATAACATTTTTTTTACGGATTTGGTTTTAAAATATTATACCTATACCTCGAGAAAAATCCACACAAAATCAAATTTTTGGAAAAAAAATACGTTAGTGGCTAGTTATTCACGAGACTTAATTGCTTAGAAAATGTGTTGAAAAGTGACATTTGGTCACCGTCTTGACAATGACTTTTGAACGGTAAGGAATTCTTTCTCATGGTGTTAATGTTTTAGAAGGTAGACATTTCTTGCTTGAATTTCAACATAGATTTTGAATTTTTTCAACCCAAATCATGAGACTTATCGGCGTTTGAAAAATGGCCCACCGAGTTACCCAAAATTCGGATTCCAATTATGTGCTGATAGAAGGGATTAAAAAAGGAAGTCTAATATTTTTTCACGGATTTGGTTTTAAAATATTATACCTATACCTCGAGAACAGTCCACACGAAATCAATTTTTTGGAAAAAAATACATTAGTGGCTAGTTATTCATGAGACTTAATCACTTAGAAAATGTGTTGAAAAGTGACCATTGGTCACCGTTTTGACAATAACTTTTGAACGGTAAGGATGCTTATTGATTTCTATCGCATATAGATTTAGTGTCTTTAATGCATCATGCTTGTTGGACATGCAATTAATTTTAGCATTGCGCTTAATTGCATTGCATGTCCGGATGTTCATTTACTAGATAAATGTTCATTGTAGTCATTCTTTAGTGACTGTTCTTGTTTGATCAAGTTATGCTTCATATATTACATCGTGCTTAATACATTGATCGCATTTTACTTGTTCCTATACGTACCTTGTGTTCAACTTGTCATGAGCTTAATGAAAATTTGTTTGTGTGCAAGTGTTTCAAGAAACAAGTGTATACGATGAAAGTGCTTCACAGCTTTTAGAATTAGGTGTGAGTGAGTTTTGCTATTGTTCCCAAACTCATGTTTAAGTCTAGAGTCTGTTTTAGGGGTTTTGTCACGGAATAGCCAAAGGGGGAGATTGTAAAGTTGTTATTTACAACTATTTTGTGTTGGCATTAATTTCGTGTCAAATTTGATCATTCATTCAATTTTCCTGGTATTTATGTGGGGTTTTTAATTGTAAGGGTTGTGTGTGAGAAAATGTGAAGACTCAAGCTGAAAGTGAAGAACAAGTGGATTTTACGAGAAGCTAGCCCACGAAGTAGCCACGTGTAGAGCACATGACTGAAATGCGAAGAGTCATGATAGCCTGGAGTTTTTGCTAGTGTGTCACGAGTAAGGCCTTCCCACGAAATACTCTCGAAACATTCTGTTTGGCTATTTTTTCATGTTTACTTTATCAAGTCTTTACCCACACTATATATACCTTCATTACCCGCATATTGTAAGGAGTGCTTTTCAAAGAGAAAACCCTAGAAATTACCTTGGAGAGTTAGAGATTGTTATACCCACAATCATCTACACATTTTCTTGTGGTTTTCCTCTACTCCTACCTCTCCTTATCCAAATCCTTGAGAGGTCGATAGCCCAATCACTTATCACACCCAATCTAAGTGTAGTGAGGTTCTGGTGCTGCTAGGAAGCATTGGAAGAAGCTAATCATTGGCGGATGCAATCAGGCTGAATTGCATGATCCGAAAAAGCTATAGAATGCAAGGTTCTGAGAAGCAGTTGGTAACAGGAGCTTGGAGGGCTCAAGTACATGGGGTAGACTAGGCTTGGAGGGTCATTTGTTATTCTTTTACTCCAACTTATTCTCTAGTGGATTGAATTACCACTTGGAGGGTGGTGGAGAGGTTTTTCATTGAGTTCTTCGGTTTCCTTTTCGATAACACGTCTCAGTGTTATCTTATATTTGCATCCTTCTTTCCTACTCTTTTAGCTTTCATTTTATTGTTGATATTTGATGAACATGGCTTAGAGTGGCTTTATCGGTTGTTTGCATGCATTTACTCTTATTCCGCACTTAGTTTAAGTTAGAGTAAAAGCAACCAAGCCGTAACTTTTAATTGGGGGTCTAAACAAGCTCTTGTGGATTCACACAAATTCGAGCTTTCAAATTCAACTTGCTGAATTAATCAATGCATCACACCTTCTTAAAAGCCCAATCAAAGAAAATCATTCACAACACTAAACCTCATGAAAAACTAAGACAATAATACCAACAAGAAGAAAGAATAATCTAATAAACCTTGCAATTGAATCTCAAACAAGCAAACTCATACCTTGCAATGCATTTACATATCTATAAAATTTGGAAATGTGAAAGAAATTTGACATCTACTAACTACTTTCACAGATTTAAATTACCAAAAAAGGTTTAGGCAATCAAAAAATGAACAAAATTAGAAGATGTAAACTCTTTGGTAATGGAGAAAATGAAGAAAAGCAAAAGAAAACTTTTGAGTAACTAAAGAGAGGAACCAAATCCGAGATTCGTATCTTACCAATGAGTGCTGAAGAGATAATGTAAATATTCAGGCGAACAACTCAGAAATCTTGAGAGAGAGAGAGAGAGAGAGAGAGAGAGAGAGAGAGAGCGACTAATAAGTCGGTGAATTCAATTGTGAACGAAAATATATCTGAGGGTAGTTCTATAATTAACTTCAGTCTCTAGTGATTGAATATTCAATATTTGAAATCCAAGGTTCAAAAAAGTAAAAACAAAAGTTATTGGTGAAGGAAAAATTATGGTCTTGTATCTCATATTCTTCCATTAACGGTTATTGAATCAATGACCAATCAGTGCACATGTAGAACAATATATCACATATATTTATCAGTGCACACAAAATTTATAGAACAATATCTCTATGCAGAAATTTGAAACTACAAAGATAACGGTTTTCTTAGATTCTAAAACTCAGTCACACTCAATACAATCATGATATGAAAACCTGGCTCTGATACCAATTGAAGGAAAAATTCTGGTCTTGTATCTCATACAAAACACATAGTTGAAGCAACAAACAAGGATCTATTTCATTCATGATTGATAACGTGCACTATGTAAATTTCAGAATTTCAGAACTAGATGGCGTACCTTGGTGTGGAGAAATTCAAAACAAAGATTAGAAGCACTTGGGAACACTTTTAATCTTCACTCCAATTCCACTTTATGCCCAAGATGTGTGGTCTCTCAATCAGTTTTTCAAAGGAAGAATGAAAGTGTGTCTCACACTCTCTCACACACCGTTTTTTTTTCTTTTCTTTCACTTATAAAAATTTTGTATGTTTCTCCCTTTATAACTAACTGATTATCTAATTGGGCTGGCCTATTGGGCCTTTCCAATTGGGCATTAGTGTGTGGCTTGGAGTTAGACCAAAAGGGACCAATAAGACATTAGCTCCAATGGGTCTTGGGCTTTTCCGTCAACTTTGACAAGTCCAAAGTTACCATTAATTATATTTAATACCACTATATAAATATAAGTGCACTCTAGACCTTATTAAGAAATTATATCCCAAGACTTTATTATACATGCAACCTCTTCATAAAATATTCGTAGTAACACAAAGTCATAAATGTAGACTGTAACTTTGTAAATTACTACATCTTATCCTTGAGTACCCGGTTTAATCCTTTAAAGTTATTCATTATATATTTATGAAATCCAATTTCATAAATATATACTTTAGTAATTTCTTACTAAAGTGGTTAGGCCTAACTCTCTGAATAACTGAAACCATTAAACTTATCTCAAGGGAATATTTTATATCTCAATCAAGAGACTATGAATTCCATCTTGAGAACATATGTTCCATCAACACTAAATATGGCTGCCAACATACTGAAGTTTTGACCGTCACTTCAAATCTCACTCCTGATATATCAAAGCAACCTACACTTCATGATCAGGTTCATTATTCTCTCAGGATTAAGAGTTCATGCAAATTGAAGTCGTGAGATTTATTATTCATTTGACAGTCGTTAAGAGAATAATAAATCTCACAGCGGTCCTGTTCAATATGTCTTAACTCTTAAAACATATCAACATATCAACTAGAAGTCTCCACTTCCATGATCAAGACAAATCATCTTAGTTGATACGTTATAATCTTCGCAGATGAAATGCCCAATTTCATCATCGACTACGAACTATAAATTCTAAGTTTACAAAGAACTTGTGATTTACATCTTCTGTGACTTTTCACATAAATCACATACAATGCATCTCATGGACTATATGATAATGTCCCATATTCATGTTACCATTATTTTAGATAATAATAAAATAACTTTATCAATCACAATATTAAGTCATACATTATGTCATATATAATGTCATACATAATATCATACATAGCATCATACAATAGGATTTAAGGGCACTAATCCTAACAATTGATATGGAATATCTTATCATTTAAATAAATAAATTATCACACCTATAGGAATTTTTTTCTTTGTGGCTAAATCTGTAGGTAGATAATATTAAATATTTTTTTTAAATCAAAAAATCAATTTTATTTTTTATTTTTTATGGAAAATAATTTTTAACCAAAAAAATAATTCAAGATAAGTGTTTATTCCAAAACATGTCCAAAATTTTATGTACAAGTAGTGGTGACTGAGAAATTTTTCTAGAGTAGTTATCAATTGACTTAAATTTTACAAAATCTTATAAATAGAGAACTTAAACATATTGGCATTACGTATTATCAAAAAAAAAAAAAAAATATTGGCATTACAAAAGAGCGCATGCACACATACACATAAATATATGAAGTTTTACCACTTCCTATTATTGAAATGAAAATTCAGCTCAAATTTAATTTTTGTTGTTGCAATATTTTTGTTATATTTATAACATTACTCTATTAAAAAGAAAATTACTCTATTAAAAATAATTTTTCTTATTACTTTAATTTATATTATGTTATTTACTCTATTAACAATTTAACTAAACTCAAATTTTTTGTTGTTGCATTTTTACTGTGTTAACAACATTATTATTGTTTTTACTAACTTATCGGTCTTTGTAGCCGTGTTTGTATTTATTAGTCTTTATAATTGTCCAATTGCCTTTTAACTATTTTATTTAATAGCTAGCCATAAGATTTTGCTTTGCTATCAGTTTCCTTTGGAGGACACAAGAGTCTACCAACTACAATGGCTGTCAAGTTCAATTTTGATCTAATAAAGTTTGTTATCCACTGTACATTTGTTAGAAATCTAGCTAAACCAGCAACTAAACCATGGATTTAAAGAAAACATGAAGTAGATAAACTGTTAGGCTCAATCATGTTTTCTATTACAAGGTATAAGTGTAATATTTTTATACCTGTGCAGATCACGTGATTCTTTAAGTCCTTAATACACAATACACATGCATGTTAGTCCCTAATTGGGTGTTAGTTATTTCCATTAATACTGTATAACAGTTAGAGTAATGCTACAGACACAAACTATTTTACAACATTTTTACAAATAGTTGATGTAGTTTTAGTATTATCCAACTAGTTATTGTAAATAAAAATGTGATGTTAATGATAGGCTCATATTAAAATTAGTAAAAAATTTGTCACAACAGCAGTCTATAAAAATGTTGTAAAATAGTTTGTGCCTGTAACATTGCTCTAACGGTTAGGAAGATTGTTAAATTGAGTTTTCTATTTTTGCTTAATCTCTCTTGCTCTGTTTCTAAAAGTCTATACAATAACAGCACCTTGATTTATTTTATTTCAGCTAATCAATAAAATTACTCAGCAAGTTTCTTGGGTTATTTACCGGTTTGGTTTTTTTGGGTTATCATATCGTTGTGTTATTTACTTTTCCGCATTGTTTACATGATATGATTGTTTTGTTTTAACTTAGATCTGAATAATTTATCTAAGTAATCACTTGGCTAAATAACTAGGTTAAACTTCTTATATTTTAAGGGGTCTAAAAACGTACAGTTCCAATCTCCCCTCCTATGAACCTCAAATTTGTATTTAAAATATTTGTAAAATATCAAGATGATTGGAGACCAATAACCATCTCACCTTAAAATGGTTAAATTCTAAATTTTATATGGATCAACGTCCCATTAACACAAAATTTTTGGTAAATAATAAGAGCAACGAAATTATAAAATCCATTTATTGGATTTTCCAAATATTAATCTTATAAATGTAGTATCTTGATGTGCGTAAAATGACATAAATTACATCAATGCATAACTTATTGATCTTAAATCGAATTACAAGTACGTAATTAGTACTTATTATTGCCACCAACTGTTTCCCAACAACTGTTGTTATTAATATCCTATTCCATCGGATGGTGCTTCTTCGTGGTCGCTCGGCCCAGAATTTTTCTTCTGGAAGATAATTGCTCTCCAACTACTCTTTTTCTCTGCAACATAACAAAAATTACATATATAAACACAAAACCCCCAATTAAAAGTTTTGGTTCAGTTGCTTTTACTGTAACTTAAACTAAGTACAAAATAAGAGTAAATGCTTGTGAACAAATGATAAAACTACTCTAAGTCATATTTATCAAATATCAACAATAAAATGAAATTTAAAAGAGTTGGGGAAGAGAGATGCAAATACAAGATAATACCAAGAGGTGTTATTGAAGAGGAAACCGAAGAACGACCCTTTAAGTCAAAATCGATCCACTAGAGAATAAAATTGGAGTACAAGAATAACAAAAGACCTTCCAAACCTAGTCTACCCAATGTACTTGAGCCCTCCAAGCTCCTGCTACCAACGGACTTCTCAAAGTCATGTCTTCTCTAGCTTTCGGGATCCCGCAATATGTCCGATTGCATCCGTCAAGCCTCACCAGCTTCTTTTGGCAAATCCTCAAAACTTCCCAAGTTACAAAACACTCTTTACGCTCTAAATAAGTGTGGGTTGTGTTTGGATACAAATCTCTTTCAAGATATGACAATGAGAGAAGGAATGAGAAGAGGTTAGAATGATTTCTCACTAAGGATGAGTAGCTCTCTCTCTTAAAGAAGAGTGTGTGTATTGTAGAAAACCTATTTAGAGTTTTTCTCTTTGAATGACCTTACATACTTTTGTGGGTAATGACGGTATATATAGTATGGGTGAAGGGTAAGAAATTGACACTTAAAAATCCTTCAAGTAGAGAAAAATTATACAAGGAACAAAATTAAAACAATTACAACACTTTTTGTTATGGAATAAAGCCAATATAAAATATAGTTGTAAATCACAATTTTATAAATGCGTTAATAGATGGGCTTGTATGGGCAAAAATATACACAAGATTTGTAGAAAATGACTTACTGATCATTCGTGGGAAGATGTTACTGGGTTCGGCAACCACTCTTGCAGATGAGATGAACAAAAACAGAAGCAAGGAGATTATGATAATCCTAATGGACGCCTTAAAATTCATTTTGGCTTTAAGAGAGACGTTAGCTGAAACTTCCATCTTATGTGTCTCTCTCTATATATATTATATGAATTCTAAGAAGAACGGTACTGTTTTCACTTTTCAACGACTATTCAAATTAATTTTGTGGAAGAGCTACAGAGCTATAAGTTCAAGTCAATGGAAGTCATTTGAGCTTATCAATAATATCTCATCTGGTCGGCTGGTAGTCGTTTAGCATTATTCTAATTCAAATGAGCCACCTATAAAGAATACAAATACTTCGTGTACTTAGATTAAACGCAAGTAGTTCAAATGACTTGGGAAGGTTCGTTTTATAAATTTTACTCTTGAATTTTGTCTTAGTCCGATCCCTTGTTTGGTAGGAATTTCCAATTTGAATAATCAACGCTAAACTGTATTTTCGTTTTACATATTTTAAACCATTTAAAGGCTCAAAAAAAAATATATATATATATATATATATATATATATATATATATATATATATATATTCCAAGTAAAAATACTCTTAATCCTAATTGACACTGTACCATAATAAGACTCTATTTTGACTAACAAATCCTTAAAAACATCTAAAATCAAGAAAACAAAATATTATCTTCTAAACTTACGAACATTTAATAAATATTCAAAAATGAACAAATGATAAAGATTACCTTCCATATGCTATATTGTTAGATCTCTCCACTTGAATGAAACTTGAGCTCAAGATTTTGTTTGGAAATTGAAATATACCACTCCAAATAAAAATATACTTGAATACTTGGTCGTCTTCAATACTTCGAATATTTTCCACAGTTCACACTTCAGATAACCCAAAATTTCTTCCTTGCACCCTTCAATTAATTGGAAATATCAACCAATAAAGAATTTGGGAGAACATTGAACTTTTCAACTCCTAGAAAAATCAATAGATTGCAGTGATCTTTAGATAATCAACTCAATCCTAGGAATATATGGTTTATGGATTGGACCTCACAAATTGGTTTGTTTTATGATTTGGCAATAATTTTCGCCTCAAGATCTTTGCTAACGTTTGTATTAGGCTCCAAAATTTCCTCCCTAGAATATTAAAAAAAAAAAAAAAAAAACTTTGATTTTTCTTCAACTTGTATATCTGCTTCAATTTTGACCTATTCAACTTCAACATCTTCAAGTTTTAAACTTCCAACTTCTCAATGTTTAAATTAAAATCCTCTTTCGATAATTGGAAGTTAAAATCATCATTGGTATTTCCTTCATATAAATGTGCTTGCTTATGATCAATTCTAGTATAGAGAAAAAAATTTATTGCAATCACGAGGAAAGAAAAAAAAATTAAAGATTAATCTTTCATTATTGGTCATGGGGAAATTCTAGGCTTATGTTTTCTCCTTCTGTTAGGGCCCGTTTGTTTTCTTCATCACTCAATTTTCTTAACTCAGTTTCCAAAACTCATAACTAAAACTCAAAACTCATCACTCAGTTCTCAAATCCCACTTTCACTGAAAAATCCCAAAACTCTTATTTGGTTTAAAAACCCAATCACATAACTCATCTTTTTAAGTCAACTTTTTGCTAAAGTTGTGGACCCCACCCACTAACTATACACAGTGGTGAAGCCGTTTCCTAGCCGCGCGTCCAGGTTCTTTTCTTTTCTTTTTTTTTTTCTTTTTTCCTCTCCTTCATTTCATCCATCAAACCCCCCCCCCCCTTTTTTTTTCTTTTCTTCCCTCGCCTCCCACATCAACACAGAAGCAC
Organism: Castanea mollissima; assembly: GCA_014183005.1. Classification (NCBI taxonomy): domain Eukaryota; kingdom Viridiplantae; phylum Streptophyta; class Magnoliopsida; order Fagales; family Fagaceae; genus Castanea; species Castanea mollissima. The sequence continues at coordinate 462,463 of JACAVU010000049.1, read as the reverse complement.
AACATAGTAAACTCAAACTAGTCTTGCTCTCTCTCTGATGCCACTTAAAAAAAATCCAAAAGAAAGCATAGCAAACCCAAACCACAAACATAGCAAACTCAAACTCAAAATCCTTAGATCGGAGACCCAAATCATGAAATTAGACACAGATATGAATCGATTTGGGCTGAGCTTGAACTGATCTCATGGTGGCTCATGGTGGTTGCTCGTGATGGTGAAGGTGGTTCTGTTTCTCCCCTCTTCAATCTGTATATGATTTTTTTTTTCTTCTCTCTTCTCTATTTCTTTCTCAACTATTTTGGTTAGTTTGAATTGGTGGTTATTGGGTTTAAAGTGGTGGGTTGTTTTAGTGGTTGCTAAGTTTGGATTGGTGATGGTGGGTTTCGGTGGTGGGTTGAATTGGTTGGGGCTGGGTTAAAATTCTGTTGGGGCTGGTTTTGTGTTTCGGTGGTGTGGATCGGCGGTTGGTTTTTATGGGTTGATTTTGGTGTTTTGGCGGTGGCTGAGTTTCAATTTCATGGTGGTTGTTGGCGACGATGGTTTGTTGTGGTGGTGCTTGCAACGGTAATGTAAAACAGCCTTTGAATGAACATGACAACACAAAAAAAAGGGCCCCATAGAGTCTGATAATTTACCATTGTGCCACTGAGTTTTGTATCTCAATTTTTGAAAACACCAATTTGGTGTTTTTGGTTTTCATCACTCTCACTCAAAATTTTTGAGTTTGAGTGATGAAAACAAGATTAGGAAATCAAGCCAAACAAAAAAAAATTGGGTGGGTCCTACATTTTTTCATCATTGAGTTATGAGCTTCTAGTGATATCACTCAAAACAAGCCTAAATCAAACAGGCTCTTAGTTATCATGGTTCTATCACTGCACACCCTTGGTGTGATGATCACTCCACAAGTTTAAGTGCTTGTAGAGTGTAGGGGGAGCAAGGGCTGAGGTTCAAGTCTCCAGGAGGGAGTTTCACACACATATACACTTAGATTAGGCTAGAGTAGAATTTCTATCTTGTGTAAAAAAAAAAAAAATTTGTCGTAGTTCTAGGGTTTCATGGTTTTCAAGCAAATGTATTAAAGGAGACCTAAGGCACGTTTGTTTAAAAATAATTGACCAATCAGAAGTTACAAAAGGTGATCGAGAATCATGTTTGTAGGACTTCAATTAAGCTCTATTAGCTATCGTGCTTCTAGGTTTCGTGGTTTTCAAGCAAAGGTATAAAAGGAGACCAAAGGAGGGAGTGTACTCCTAGTCCTTCTAAGGGCGAAAGCTCTTCTAGGTCTGCACAAGGTAAGGTGCAGGAGGTTGTGGAGCGTCCAGCCTTCCCTTTACGGGATCCCTGGTACACCCCCAGCTTATTCTTCCCTCAAGTGTCCCACGGCGAGGCCCCTCCTTCCCCACATACTTGGGTGTTTTTTGGCCAGTCTGGGTTTACCAGTTCCACCCAGGCTCCAGATCGATGTGAAATTTTGGACTTTTAGATTAGGCGAGGATCCCGCGAGGTAGTTCCCATCTTTTTGACTTCGTCCCAGGTAAGATTACTGGTTGGTCCAGTAGGGTGGACAAAGAGATTTTTTATGGTGAATTTGTCGGTTGCTTGGAGCGCGCTAGGATCCTGAAATCAATAGTGATCTCTAGGAATCTTGAAGGTTTTAGGGACGCCAAGGGCCTTAGACACTTGGTGCGCCGTTGGTGTCCTTGTCTCCACACATTCTTCTTTTCTATTGGTGAGCTCACCATCACTTTGGAGGATGTGGTTAATAATTTCTCCTCCCAGTGTTTGGTGATGAGAATCTTTTTGATATTAGCCTTTCTAGTGAGGATCTTAAGGTTGAAGACAAGCTTTTCATTTACTTCGGCGAGCGTACTGCCTCTTTTGGGGGGAGACTGGCCAAAATGGGTAAGTGGGTCATGAACCTTTCTCGATAAGAAAACAAGGCAGTTAGGCAAGTCAGGTTCCTGACACTCAGGCTCAATAAGTTTTTATTCAATGAGTTCCCTAAATACAGGATTAAGTCTGTTTTCTTTCCTCTGGCAATCAAATTGACCCGAGGTGCTCAGTATCCTTTAGCCCCCATGTTCTTAGGCCATGTTTATTCTCAATTAGATCTACTTCATGGGGATGAGGTTGAGGGCAACTCCTGCTATACTATTCCTTCTTCCTCTACTGCACTATCCTTCAGGTGTTCATGTGGGATCGGTCTTCCGTCACTTTGGCTAAGTGTAGGAATTGAAGTATATGAAGGATAAGTTTCAGGGATCCCCATACGTGATTAATGGTCTGTGTGGTAGTTCTACTAACAGCCACCCCATCAGCTTTTGCTTGTCTAACTTGAAGGGGGGCAGCCTCAATTTGGTGGAATTGTTTGACCAAGTAGGGCACTTAAGTTAGTGTTCTCCCCAAGAGGTCAGTCCTAGGTTCACCTGTGATTTTATGTTAGCCTCTTTCCTTAACTCCTTGGGGAATGCCTTTGATCTGCGTCGGGGAGATGAAGGCAATTTGGCATACTTGGCCTGTACTAGCCCCTCGTGGCTTCCAGTACCTTCACCAAGTGGTCTAAGGTACACTCACTATTTAGCACACCGGGTACTTAGAAAATTTGGTTTTGATCAGGACATTCCACCGGTGTTCAAGGAGGTAGTGCCTTCTCTCCCTTCCCTAGACCCGTTTCTAAGGTCCTAGGCTTTTTCTTACTAGTCATGGAGGAGCCCTCAATTTGTGGTGCCAAACTCCCAGCGAGGAGTCTTTACTTCCAGTGGCTTTGCTGGCTATTGGAGAAGAGTTTAGTAGTCCTTCTAAGATTTTTTTGGTTCTGGTAAGATTAGGAAGGTTCCTAATCCTAGTCTTTTCTTTACTCCTACCTTCAACAAGCGTCTGGCCCTCCCCACTGCTGGCATTGCGTCTTCTGCCATAAGCAACAAAATAGGATTTGCAGAGTGGCATGCCTCTAGAGGTGGTTGGGTATGTTATGCGAATGATTTTCCTAATGCTTGGTCAGGGTGTGACCTTATCGTGGGTGCTTCTTCTGGTGTGCCAATCAAGAGAAGGGTGGTAGAGGCAATTGGTGCTGCCACACCTGTGGGCAAAGGTAAGGAAAAGAAAATCAAACAGGAAGCTGTAAAGAAAGTTGAGCTTGAAGGAAGCGTAGAGGGTACTGAGGCTGGCCCTGAGACTAAGAAAAGAAAAACTGCTAAGTCCCGCAAGCAGCTAGTTGTTTCCGAGGAGCCCGAGAGAGTAGGCCCCTCTACAGTTGGAAAGGAAGTTGACCATCCCTTAATCCCAAAGATCAGAGTGAAGACTAAGGAAGAGTCTTCTGTCTTTCAGGTTCTAGTGAGTTCCTCAGCGTATTGTTCTTCGGGGTCCCTTGACATCACACCCCAGTCTCCCCTAGGACCCTCTAGGTGTACTTATAGTAGACAAAATACTGTTGAACATTCTTTAGAGAGAGAGAGAGAAGAGCAAGGCCTCTTTCCTTCTTCTCTCTTTTTTTGTCATATGCCTGTCCTGGTTTGTTGTTTTGTTATGTCTCCCTTTTCTCTTTTTTTTTTTAACTGAAGAATGGTCGCTTTCTTTTTGCAGTCTAAGCACAAGTTAGACCCCAAGGGAGCTAAAAGCCACTCCACTGGTGATGATGTGGTATAACCCCCTTTCACTTGTGTCTTTTTATTGCTTGCTTTCTTTCTTTTTCTAGTGCTGTGTACATATATATATATATATATATATATATATATATATATATATATTTATGTCTGCCATATACTTCTTCTTGCCCCTCTTTTCTTTTATAGGTCGAGGTGCCTCCTCCTGCAACTGGTGGTGCCTTAGTGAAAGAAGTGGTGGTAGCTCAACCTGCTGCTGCCTTAAGTGTGGAGAAGGAGCCCTTTAGTGGTGGCATAGCTAAGGAAGTCAAGTAGTAGTGAAGGATGCCCAACCCATTCCACCTTCTGCTTCCTTGGCCATTCAGGACCTTAAAGCTTTTCAGCCTCCTATTCCCTAGGATCCTAAGCCCGTGCAGACCCCTAGTCCAACTAAAATTGTGACACTTAAGCCCACTACTGAGTTTGCATTGGGCAAGGAGTCTTTGGGAGGTGCGCCCTCATCTACTCAAGCACGTAAGCCTTATCCATCCTTCATTAGCACCTATTCTTATTTCCCTTATCCTTTCTTCCTAAAGGTTCTTGTTCTTTTTCCCTTTGTTTCCTTTAGGTCAAACTAGTGCCCAGTTTGCCCTTGAAGACGCCCCTTCCTTGGAGTCAGAGGCTTCTAAAGGTGTGTACTGCCATCGTTATTCTTCTCCCCTTTTAGTCCATATCTTTCCTTTCTCTCTCCATATTCCTCTTAATTTTGTGGCAAAGCCCTCGACATCCCTCTTTTCCTTTAGCAATTTTGCTAAGGTTTCTTCACCTTTCTTTCAACGTGCTTCATGTTCTTTCATAGAGTCCTCTGAGAGGTTAGAGGGGCGGGAAGAGGAGCTTCCTGTGATGGCTGAGGTGGCTGCCCAAGCTCAGAAGGAAGTTCTACCACAAGGGGTGGTAATGGTTCTTTGCTTTCTCTTTCCCTTCTATCTTTATTTCTTCCTCGCTTCTCTCCTTTTTGACTCTGTCTACTTTCGTAGGTATTAACACAAGTGCCAAGGATCCTGAGCCCGTAGTTACTAAAGAAGCTAAGGAAGCTGTTCCTCACGTCCAGGTTGTTGATGCACAAATAGGGATCCCCTAGGCTATCCAAAGGGTTAGAAGTCCTCTAACTCCTGAAGGCGAAGACACAACCATAGAGGAAGCCCCGAGATGGTTGTCTTAGCTCGCAACTCAGGGCTCTCTGCTTTTTTGTCCCGCTTCAATTATCTGGAGTTCAACAGTCTTCCTGCAAGCCACTTTCATCTTTTGGGCCTCCCTTTGGTAACTTCTTACACTTCTCTGTGCTTGCCGAGGGTCTGCCAATCTTGGAGGGACTATTCAAAGCCCATGGAGACTTTACTAGTGGGTTTAGGGGAGGCGTATTCTTAGGCAATATCCTGATGGAGCTCCTATGCACTATGGTGATTTCTCTGAGTGACTCCTCTCTTGATTCCCAATCCGAGGAGAGGCTTTTGGAATAGAGAGGAGTGGTGCAGAATCTCGTGGAAGCCAAGTTCAATCTGTACTTTTCGTTGGAGTACTTGTGGTCCTTGGCCCATATGTTGTTTCAGAGGAAGGTTTCTAAGGACTTGGACACCGTTATTGCCGCTGCAAGATTTGAAAGTTAAGAAGCAGCTAGTTCTTTCTTCATTGACTGTTACTACAATTCCCTTAGGAGGCTCTTTGCTGACTGGCCTTATACCTTAGTTCCTTTCCCCCCCCCCCCCCCGGCCCCCGCCCCTTTTAGACAATTGAGGTTGTATAAACTTATCTTTTTTTCTCTCTTTTTTTTTTTTTTTTTTGAAAACTACTTCTGACTATGATAGTATGTGGATTTGTCTATTTCTGATCATAATATGTGGATCTACTCTCAATGTGTATTCTGGTCCCTTTTTTTTTGCCTCTTTTTTTTTTTTTTTTTTTTTTGAACTGAGTCTTGGGCCATGGTCCCTACAAATTTTGCAGTAAGTCGTAGACTAGGTACCCTAGTGGTTGTGTTCTTGCACAGGTACTGAACTGTGTACACTTCTCCTTGGCTAAAAGGGTTCGGGTTGGCAGGAATTCTTATGGGTCTTCCATTCAATCTCCCTTTAACACATTAATAATACATGGAGGGAATGAGGCGATGCTTATGAAGTCAGGGGCGCTCAATAGAACATGGTAAGAAACTTCTGAGTTAATCACATGGAAGTTGGTTAAGGCTACTATTGGGCCCATTCTTAAGGCCAGCTGCACATATCCTTCAGTCAATTTTGCTGCTCCTCCAAATCCTGTTATCTCCATAGGAGCCCCCAGGATCCTCCTGCCAGTCAGGCCACAGCTTCTAGGGTACTTAGGGCTATAAGGTTGAGTGATGCCCCTGTGTCCATCAGTGCTCTCCTGATTTGGACACCGTTTATGGTGGCCATTAAATAAAAGGGTCTGCGATGGTCTGGATGTTCAACTTCCATGTCTACATCCGTGAAGGTTATTACATTGGTTGTCTCCAAGTAAGCTTGGCTGGCATAGGATTATATTGTGAAACATTCTACTTCTGAATCTGCTGTTATACTCATGAGGGATTCTGTGCCCATCCTTCTTACTTCTGGCCCAAATCCCAATTGATTGAATAGTGATATGAACTTTAGGCTCTTCTGAAGGGTCATGACTGTGCTTGGATGAAAGGATCCTTCAGGTTCTACTTCCGCTAAGTTTCCATGGATTACTATAGCCACTGCTCCTTTCCCTTTGTGATTGGGTAAAGGGTTCCTTTGCACCTCAGGCTCCTTTGGGTGAGCTCTAGGGTCCCCTCTCTAAGCTTTTTGTGAAAGACCCTCTGAAGGGTCCAATAATCCTTGGTAGAGTGCTTGACATAGTTATGAATCCTGCAAAACAAAGGATTCTTTCTTTCTTCCTCGATAGGTAGCCTGGATACAGTGACATAGTTATGAATCCTCCAATCCATTTATCCAAAACATGATTCAATTCTTTCGCAGTAAATGGGATCACAAGTGATTCCTCGGCCACTTTTCCTTCAGGTCTCTTCCTCTTTTCTCCTTCTAAAGCTGTCATGGCTTGGGATACTAGCACCCTCTTTGTTCTCATGATCAACGCTGTCCTCCTAGTTCTCTATAGCAGGTCAGCAAACTAGGTTATGCATAGATTTTCGAGATTAAGCCTGTAATCAGAGAGCATGTTAGATATGCAGGTCTCCACGAGCTTTGTTTTTTTCATGGTCTCCATAGCAGTCCAAAGAAACATCCTCAAATCTTTTGATGAATTGGACAGGGTCCTTTCCAGGCCTTTGCCTTACCATCTAAAGGCTTTGGAAGGTGACCTTGTCTTCACTTGGATAATACTTTGTGAAAAACCTCTCCATCATCTCATCCCAAGTCTTGATGGACCCCGACCTCAAGGTAGTGTACCATGTGTATGCTCTGTTCACTAGAGACTTAGCAAACTCTCTCAAACACAGCTTCTTGTCTTCTACGTAAAGACTCATGATGTGAATGAACCTACTCATGTGCTCCACAGCACATCCGTTCCTTCCATCAAAAGGGTGGAATATTGGGGGTTCATATCCCTTAGGATAAGGCTTGCCAATGAGTTCTAGTGGGAATAGGGGATCTCGAGAAAATTGCTTGGGGATCCCCGAGAGCTTTTCTCTTTCTTGTTCCAAAAGGGCATTGACATTTGCCAGCATGAGATACTGGGGGTTAGCTCCCCCTCATAATACTGACCCTCCCTCTAGTTGGGCTCTCTCTTGGTTTATCACAGGGGGGCGTTATCCTTGATTTCTTGGGTCCTTCCCTTTTTGAGGAGGCAGATCTTATGTTGCAAATCTTTCATCATTTCTGCCATTCGAGCCACGAGGTTTAGCTCCTGCCCCTCATGCCTCTGTCCTGAGATGACCTCCTGCTCCACTTGAGGTACTTCATTCCTCTGGCTAGAAACTACCTCATTTTGTCCTACAGGCTCAGATGCCGTAGGTGGCACATTGGTACCTTTATTGTTCCTTGGTCTTGGAGTCATTTTATGCGTAGGGACTGCTTTTTCCCTCTCCTTTGCCCAGTACCCAGCAGAGTCACCTTAATGTGTGGGGGCTTTTTGGATAGGCCTAGAATGTATTGACCCCTTGTGACGAATTAAAAAATTAATTAGTCAAGTTAATTAATTAATTCAATTTGCATGCAATACACGTGATAGCACAAATAAATCACCAAATAACTAAATGCAGTGAAAATTAAATTGACACGGTGATTTTAAGGTCACCAGTAAAAAACCCCATCGGGTGATTTTAAGGTCATCAGTCCTAAGAATTCACTATTATCACAACAAGGGGTTACAAGTAAAGGAATCCTAGTACCTTATACAACCCTACAGTTGAACCCTTACCCCAATACCTAATTGGACTTGTTCTGTAGTGACAATCTCCCCTTTTATTGCATGGCTCCCAATACGTGACCAAGTAATTCGATGCGCAGATCCCAGTACGTGGCTTACTCACCAACTTGAGAAAGATGTCAGCTGCAAAGTTCTTCAGTTCATCTACATGATGAAGATCAAGAAGCTCTTTGGTTACAAAACCCTACGGTGTACAAACACAACAACTTCTTCAAGAGAAAGATGAACAAGGGCAAATTCTGTCTCCGGTCACAATTTGCATGAACACAACTTTGCTTCAAACTTGCGCAACCTTTGACGATCATTAAAATAGTCCTTATATATGTTTAGGGTTGTGAGAAAAGAAAGCCCAAACATGTATTCACAAATTGAAGTGAAATCAGCTCTGAAAAACTGAATTTCATAAACTTTGATAGATAGCTTATTTGTCAAGAAGCTATCGAGCATCGGGCTTTAACAGCCTTTTAAACCTCGATAGATACTAGCTGTCGAGCTTTAAAATCTAGCACTTCTTCACTTGTTTCTTAGATAGACTTGCATGGCTTTAACACTTAATCTTGAAACCTTGTTCCTCAAAGCATTAAACACATTCTAGATCTACCTAATTACAAGTAAAGTGCGTTTTGTCAAAGGATTAGCTAATTCTATATTGACATATGTTCCTAACATCAAATTACATATGTCCTAAAAAATCTCCCCCTTTGACAATCCATGACAAAACCACAACAAACAAATGAACATTTTAGAGAAGTCATAAATTATTCAACTCATACTCACTTGTTGAATACAATAAAATCTATCCTAACACAAACTCTTGAAAAAGTTTGCCAAGTGATAGGCCAAAAATGTATTGACCCCTTACGATAATTAACCAATTAATTGGCCAAGTGAATTAATTAGGTTCAATTATATGCTACAAACGTGGTAGCACAAGCAAATCACCAAATAACTAAATGCAGCAAAAATTAAATTTGACACGGTGATTTGTTTACGAATGGGGAAAACCTACACGGCAAAAACCCCACCAGGTGATTTTAAGGTCACCACTCTTGAGAATTTATTATTATCAAAACAAGCGGTTACAAGCAAAAAAATCCTAGTACCTTATACCAACCTATAGTTGAACTCTTATCCCAATACCCAATTGGACTTGTTCTGTAGTGACAATCTCTCATTTTCAATGCACGGCTCTCAGTACTGGGATCCGCGCAATTGGTTAGTCACGTACTTGGGAGCCGTGCATTGAAAGTAGAAACTGTCACTACAGAACAAGTCCAATTGGGTATTGGGGTAAGGGTTCAACTATAGGTTGGTAAGGTACTTGGGATTTCTTTACTTGTAACCGCTTGTTATGATAATAGTGGAGTTTCGGGAGTGGTGACCTTAAAATCACCCGGTGGGGTTTTTGCATGATAAATTGGTTACTTAATTGAACTTGGCTAATTAATCAATTAATCCATCACAAGGGGTCAATACATTTTTGGCCTATTACTCTTTATATAGACTCCTCATAAAGCTTGATTGATCAAGAGCTATCGAGAGCTATCAAGCTTTAAAGAGGCACTTTTCAGCTGTCAAACCAACTATCGAGGATCAAACGAAAGGTTTGTCAACAAGGAAGCTTGATGGATCGAGGTAGCTATCGAGGAGACAAAAAGTTTCTCGATTGATCGAGATAGCTATCGAGAGCTATCGAGATTGCGATGAAGAAAAGCTGAGGAGTCTCGATAGATAGCCTATTTGTCGAGAGCTATCGAGAAGCTATCAAGATTTCTTAAAAACAATTTTTCAAAGAAGAGAAAAACACAGATATGAATGCAATCAAACATGCTATTCAACCAAAGATCCAAACAACACTTTAGGATCTCAAAATCATCTCTCAATGAAGAAAAATGTCATGCATTTAGATCCAAAAACACACACACACACACACACACTAAACAAGTCTAATCAATTTTATATTTCAAAAATGAGTTAAGACAAATTAGTGAGCATATACCAACACATGTAAATCTTGTGATGGCCAAATCATATTGTACCTGCACATATATCAAAAGTAGCAAAGAATATTGCGTGTTGTGTGTGAAAACATCTCAATATTGCATAAGTGTCTATATGTTATGACGATTTGAGATATGAGTAAATCAATTTAACTCACACAAGATCATAACTGTTTGATGAGGACTATCACCTTCGAGGTACATCCTATAACTCCCACATCTCCTAGAATACACGCTTGCAATCATATATAGAGCATTTTGATCTTTTTGCTTTTATTGTTTCTTTGCATATTTTTCTTTTATTAAGCATATGAAGCATAGGCACATAAGAGAGAGAAAAGAAATACCCAATTATGTTAAACTTTTTGACATTGCCCTTTTGCTATGCCGAAGCATACAGATGTCATTTCATGATTGGCGGGCGACAGTGGTGAGATGTTATTTATGCCTTTCTCTTAGGATTTTATAGTCCTTCTTGTCAAAAAGAGTGATACTAGTGTTAAGTACAAGAGATTACTTAATCTTACTCATCACAAACACCAGCCACAAAGCTCACTTGTTTAGTTGTGTATAGAGATGCTCATCTAAGCTACAAAAGATACAAAGCTTAAAAAATTTTGTTTCATTGGCCATTTAAGGTACACAAGTACCAATGTACACAAAACACACACTGTTTTTTTTTTTTTTTTCAATTTTTTTTTTATGAAAAACAAAATAAAGCAAAACTAAAAACAAACAAACAAAAACATGTTAAACAAAACAAAGCATAAAACAAGATGCATATGCATGAAAGCATGATTCCAAAAAGATAAGAAAACAAGCAAGAGAGTCCTACTTTAGATATAAAGAATTATAGAAAAGGACAAAAAGAAATACAATTAAGTCTTAGGATCCTTTATCACCCACACAGCACGAGTCTTTGGCCGTGAAGATGAAAAGGCACATGTTCTAGTATGTCTACTAAAGGACATAGAGGAATTAGAATTCCCCTGAAATTGAGTCAAAAAGCTCAAAACTTTTAATAACTCACCAAGAATAGGTACAAAGCCTTTAGACAAAGGATGAGACCTATTTGCCACTTGCTTATAAGGAAACAACTTGAAACAATTAGGCCAAGTGTGATCGGAAGCACCACAATGGTGACAAACATGAGTAGTTTTTGAACTACTATGCTTCCTAGAAGGAGGTCTAACCTTAGAGGTTGACAAAGACCTTAATTTAGGACAATTTGGCCTAATAGGACCAACTATATGACAATGATGACAAGTGGGGAAAATTTAGAATTTTTATTCTTCCTAGTAGGAGTTTCAGATATAGGTTTAAAAACTTCAGCGTTAGCATCAGAATTTTTACCTTTGTCTATCCTAGCAATATCAGCCTTCAACTCTTCATTATTCCTTTTAAATGGAGGAATATAAGAATCTTTTTCTTTTGGGTTAGGCTCAACAAAAAGTTTGGCACTAGTTAATTTTTCAACTTCAGTTTTAAATTCAACTAGTTGCTCTTTCAAACTTTTAATTTCGTCCACTTGAGATGAAATTTGATTTTTTAAATTCTCATTCAAATTATTGGCTTCATCCAATTTTGCAATCAAATCATCTTTTTCAAGTTTGACCTTTTTAAATTTAGTGTATGTTTGGATGGGGTTGAAACGCCCAGCGTCTATGTTTTAGCCCCAATTTTTTTTTGCTGGACACGCTACTCTCATTGTTCATTGGCCATGAATAGTGATTTTAGGCCAATGAACAGTGATTTTTGGAGTGAATAGTGTTTTTTACACATTGAAAAATTATTTTGCTACAGTGTTTTCAGTTTTTAGTTTCAGTTTTCAGTGGTATTGAAACGAACCCTTAGTTTTTAATTTTGTAGAACATTCAAGAGATTTCATACAAGAATTATCAAGCTTGTAATAGGCATCTTGAATATCAACATCATCATTCAACATAAGATCATTCAAATCAAAACAATCAAGAGTTTCCATGACAACAGGGGTCAATGGATCACACAACAATTATTAAAACCTAATCAGAGTGTGCCGACTCTGATATCACATGATAGGCCAAAAACGTATTGATCCCTTGTGATAAATTAACCAAGTTAATTAGCCAAGTGAATTAGTTAGATTCAATTATATGTAACAAATGTGGTAGCACAAGCAAATCACCAAATAACTAAATGCAGCGGAAATTAAATTTGACACGGTGATTTGTTTACGAATGGGAAAAACCTACACGGCAAAAACTCCACCGGGTGATTTTAAGTTTACCAATTCCGAGAATCCACTATTATCAAAACAAGTGGTTACAAGCAAAGGAATCTAGTACCTTATATCAACCTACAGTTGAACCCTTACCCCAATACCCAATTGGACTTATTTTGTAGTAACAATCTCTCATTTTCAATGCACGGCTCTCAGTACGTGACTAACCAATAGATGCGCGAATCCTAGTACGTGACTTGATCACGAATTTGAGAAAGATGATGGCTGCAAAGTTCTTCTATTCTTCATCACATGAAGATCATGAAGTTGCTTGGTCACAAAACCCTAGGTGTACAAACACAGCAGCTTCTCAAGAATTAGGGCAAACTAGGTTTTTGGTTACACTTGAGGAATTATGCTCTTGTGTAATTGTGCTCTTGGCTATGCAACCTGATACGGCTCTTAAAATAATCCTTATATATATTTAGCGTTGTGAGAAAAAAAGCCCAAATACATACTCACGGATTGGATGAAAAATAGTCCAGAAAAACTGAGTTTCATAAACCTTGATAGATAGCCATCTATCGAGCCAGCTGTCAAGCCATGAGCTTCAGCAACTTTTAAACCTCAATAAATACTAGCTGTCGAGCTTTAAAATCTAGCACTTCATTACTTGATTCTTGGACAAACTTGCATGGCTTCAATACTTGGACTTGAACTCTTGTTCCTTGAAGTATTAAACACATCATAGATCTGCTCAATTACAAGTAAAGTGCATTTTGTCAAAGGATTAGCCAATACATAAAATGTTGACATATGTTTCTAACATCCAATCACATATATCCTAACAGATAGCCTAGCTGTCGAGAGGTGTCCAGTAGTTGTCGAGATTGCTTAAAACAGTTTTTCAAGAAAAGAAAAACACAGATATGAATACAATCAAGCATGTTACACAACCAAAGATCCAAACAATATTTTAAGCTCTCAAAATCATCTCTCAACAAGAAAAATGTCAAGCACATAGATCCAAAACACACACACACTCACACACTAAACAAGTCTAACCAATTTTATATTTTAAAAATAAGTTATGATAGTTTAGTGAGCATACATTAACACATGCATTTCTTGTGATGGTCAAATCACATTGTACCTGCAAATGTATCAAAAGTAGCAAAGAACATTACCACACCCATATTGAGTGTCTAGTGAGTTTTTTGGTGTTGTTGGGAAGTATTGGAAGAAGCCAAGCTTTAGCGGATGCAATCGGGCGCATTGCGGGATCCAGAAAGCTAGACAAGACACGGTTCCGAGAAGCCTTGTTGGAGTAGGAGCTTAGAAGACTTAGGTGCATTGGGTAGACTAGGCTTGGAGGGTCTTTTGCTATTCGTGTATCCCAACTTATTGTCTAGTGGATTGTTTTACCGCTTGGAGGGTGGCGGAGAGATTTTTCGCCGAGTTCTTCAGTTTCCTCTTCGATAACACATCGATGTGTTATCTTGTGTTTGCATTTCTCTTCCCTACTCTTTTAGCTTTCATTTTACTGCTGTGTATTGTTGAATATGGCTTTGAATAGTTGTATTGTTTGCTCGCTCGCATTTACTCTATTTTGCACTTAATTTAAGTTAGAGTAAAATCAACTGAGCCGTAATCTTTTAATTTGGGGTCTAAACAGCTCTTGTGTTTTTAACACAAATCTGAGCTTTCACTTCCGAATGAAGTGATGTCAAATCTCTATATGTTTAGTTCGAGAATGTTGAATCGGATTCTTAGAGATGTTGATGGCACTAGTATTGTCATAGTAGATGGTAAGATGCTTTTGACAAATACCATAATCATGGAGGAGTTTTTGCATCCATAGAAGTTGGGTGCAACAGCTACCGGCAGCAATGTACTAAAATGCTTCTGCAATGGATAATGAGATGGAATTCTGCTTTTTACTCATCTAGGAAACAAGATTATTACCCACATAAAAAAAAAAACCCCAATGTACTCTTTCTATCGTCAGCATTCCTAGCCCAGTCTGCGTTAGAATACCCAGCTAAGACATCATTTGTGTCCTTGCTGTACCACACACCAAAGTATGCAATGGTTTTGACATACTTTATGATTCTTTTCAAAGCAATCATATGAGACTCTTTGGGATTTGCCTTATATCTAGCACACACTTCCACACTGTAACTAATGTCAGGTCTACTAGCAGTAAGGTATAGAAGACTACCTATCATGCTTCTATAAAGAGATGAATCTACACTTTTACCAAACAAATCAACATTGAGTTTAACATTTGGACTCATAGGGGTTCTAACAGAACTAGCAGATTCCAAACCAAACGTTTTCACAAGATTTTTAGGATATTTAGATTGAGATAGGAATATACCTGAATCTTGTTGACGAATCTGTGAACCAAAGAAGTAAGTCAGCTCTCCAATCATGCTCATCTCGAACACGGCCTGCATGAGTTCTGAGAAACTATGAGCAAGTTTATCCATAGTCAACCCAAAGATGATGTCATCAACATAGACTTGAGCAACTATCAACTCGCTACCTTCCCTTTTGATGAAGAGAGTTTGATCAGCTTTTCCTCTTGTGAACCCATGTGACACCAAGTATTGTGTGAGCCAATCATACCAAGCTCTGGGGGCTTGCTTTAAACCATAAAGTGCCTTCTTGAGGTACAACACATGATTCGGAAAAGTGTGGATCAATGAATCCTTTTGGTTGAGCCACATAGACATCTTCTTTAAGGAACCCATTCAAGAAAGTAGTCTTTACGTTCATTTGGTAAAGCTTGAACTTCAAGTGACATGCTAGGGTTAGGAGAATTCTGATGGACTCCATACGAGCTATTGGAGCAAATGTCTCATCATAGTCTACTCCTTCCATTTGAGAGTATCCTTGAGCTACAAGACGAGCCTTGTTGCGGATCACATTACCCCCTTATCAGTCTTATTGTGGAATATCCACTTTGTGCCGATGATGTGCTCACCCTCCGGTCTAGGTATTAGAGTCCAGACATCATTCCTCTAAAACTAAAGTAGTTCATCATGCATAGCTTCAATGCAGCTTTCATCCCGAAGAGCTTCCTTAACTTTAGTGCTACGACAAGTAACAAGAATAAGACACAAAGTTAGCAACACATTTATCAACTGTACGCTTCCTTAGTATAAGTTCATTTATGTTTCCCACAATAACTTCAAGAGGATGATTCAATTTGATCCTGGAGGAAAGTCCTTTCTTTTCATGGGATTCAGAATCAGGTGAAGTAGATATGTCTGCTGAATCTTCTACAACACTTGGAGTACCGGGAGTACTTGGAGATGTGAGCTCTTGTTCAACAATTTCTTGAACTTCCTTGGGCTCGAGAGGAAGAATTTCTTTGGGGGTTTCCTTACTAAATTTCTCAGAACTAGATTCTGAAGGTTCATCGATAACAACATTCATAGTATGGTTCTTTTGTTGTATACCCGATAAGCCTTACTTGTAGAGGAGTATCCTAGAAATATTCCTTCATCGCTTTGGGAGTCAAATTTTCCCACATTCTCTCTATCCTTGAGAATGAAGCAAGTACTTCCAAAAATTATGAAATACTTAACATTTGGCTTTCTTCCTTTCCATAACTCATATGGAGTCTTCTTGGTATCGGGTCTAAAATACACCTTATTAACGGTATGACATGCAGTGTTAACGGCTTCTCCCCACAAGTTTCTAGCCACGTCGTTGTTGTGTAACATGGCTTTAGCTATCTCTTGAATAACCCTGTTCTTTCTTTCTAGTACACCATTCTGCTAAGGAGTAATAGAAGCAGAGAATTCTTGAGATATACCTGATCTCGTGCAAAAGGACTCCATGTATGACCACATGTGTATAAAAGTAGAGAAGAAACAACACATGTAGAGGTAAGTGAAGAAAACATACATCATATATATATATATCAAAGATAAGTACAAGGTATGAAACATGGTCACAAGGCCGTTGTATAAGAAGAAGAAGATAAAAGAAGCTCCTATAACAACAAAGAGGTAAACACTCCCTCTAACAAGATGAAACACAACTCCCCTTTACAAGGGCATGTATTTCTCCCCCTAACTTATAGAATCTTAAAAAAGAAACCACAATTTCTCCCTCTTTTTGTCATGATTGACAAAGGATACAGGAAGCTATAAAACTTCACTCGAGAAACATAAAGATGATCAAGGAGGTATAAGGAATCCATAAAAATGCATGAATGTAATGAAACAAGATGTAATAGATGACAAGATAAAAGAAAGATGCAAAACATGAGAAAAACAATGCATGCAAGAGGATCTCGATGGATCGAGAGGTGTCGATATGCTATTGAGCCAACCTCAATGGATTGAGAAGCTATCGAGGATCTATCGGCCAAACAGAAAGTTTCTTGATGGATCGAGGATCTGCCGAGAAGCTATTAAGATTGCGATAGAAAGAAGCTGAAGAGCCCGATAGAGAGCCTAGCTGTCGAGAGGTGTCCAGCAGTTTTCGAGATTGCTTTTAAAAAAGTAGTTTTTCAAGAAGAGAAAAATATAGATATGAATGCAATCAAGCATGATACACAACAAAGGATCCAAACAAACATTTAGCTCTTAAAAACATCTCTTAGCCAAGAAAAAATGTCATGCATTTATATTCAAAACACACACACACACACACACACTAAAAAAGTCTGACCAATTTTATATTTTAAAAACAAGTTAAGACAGTTTAGTGAGCATACATTAACACGTGTAAACCTTGTGATGGCCAAATCACATTGTACCTGCACATGTATCAAAAGTGGTAAAGAATATTGTGTGTTGTGTGTGAAAAATATTGCAAGATTACATAAGCGTCTTCATGTTATGATGATTTGGGATATG
The DNA here is from genome assembly GCA_014183005.1 of Castanea mollissima. Taxonomy (NCBI): domain Eukaryota; kingdom Viridiplantae; phylum Streptophyta; class Magnoliopsida; order Fagales; family Fagaceae; genus Castanea; species Castanea mollissima. The sequence continues at coordinate 445,380 of JACAVU010000049.1, read as the reverse complement.
AGAAAATCACTTTAACTCACACACAATCATAACTGCTTGATGGGGACTATCGCCTTCGAGGTACATTCTATAACTCCCATATTTCCTAAAATACATGTTTGCAATCATGTTTTAAAGCATTTTGATTTATTTGCTTTAATTTTTTTTTTGTATATTTTTCTTTTATTAAGCATATCATGCATGGGCATATAAGAGAGAGAAAAGAAATACCCAATTATGTTAAGCTTTTTGACATTGCACTTTTGCTATGCCGAAGCATACAAATGCCATTTCATGATTAATGGGCAACAGTGGTGAGATGGTTATTTATGCCTTTCTCTTAAGATTTTCTAGTCCTTCCCATCAAAAAGAGTGATACGAGTGTTAAATACAAGAGATAACTTAATCTTACTCATCACAAACAAAGAGCCACAAAGCTTACTTGCTTAGTTGTGCATAGAGATGCTCATCTAAGCTACAAAAGATACAAAGTTTAGAAAAATTTGTTTCATTAGCCATTCAAGGTACACAAGTACCAATGTACGCAAAACACACACTGTTTTTGTATTTTTTTTATTTTGAAAAAAATAAATTAAATAACAAAACAAAAATAGACAAACAACATGAAAGTATGAAAGAAATATGCAGATGCATGAAAGCATGATTCCAAAAGCATATAAGAAATCAAGCAAAGAGAGTCCTACTTTAGATAGAAAGAATTAAAGCAAAGGACAACAGAAAAGACAATTATGTCTTAGGCTTCTTTCTCACCCATACAACACGAGTCTTTGGCCGTGAAGATGAAAAGTCACGTGTCATAGTATGTCTACTAAAGAACATAGAAGAATAAAAATTCTCCTGAAATTGAGTTGTAAAGCTCAAAACTTTTAATAACTCTCCAAACAAAGGTATAGGTCCTTGAGAGGAAACTTGTGACCATTTGGACACTTGCTTTTAAGGATATAGCTTAAAGCAATTAGAGAATTGAGTGTGTCTAGAAATACCACAATGGTGACAAACATGAGCAGTTTTAGAGCTACTCGGCTTCCTAGAACAATTTGATGAGGACAATTTGGCCTAATATGACCAACAGTATGACATTGATGAGAAGTATGAGGTCTAACAAAGTATTTAGAATTAGCCAAATTAGTTTTGGATTTCATATTTTTATCACCTTTATTAGATTGGGGCACGAAGACAGTCCTTGTTCCAAAAGTCGTGAAAGATGAGGGGCCAAAAGAAATAGCATATCCTAAGCTAGTCTTATCAGAACTAGGTTTTTGGGCACTTAATATCTCATCAAGCTTTACACTAGACATCCTCTCTATTTGAGTTCTAGCTTGACTAAGATCAACCTCGAGATTATTGACATTCTCTTCTAATGAGGTGTTCTCTACAACTTCTTGGGTACTTCCTTATCAAAAGAATCCTCTTTATCACTAGCATCCTCACTATCACTAGCACTCTCCATAATCACCTTATCGGTTGAGGCAGCAAAGGCCACAATGTGACCACATTTATCCACATACTCATCAGAAGAGTCATTCTCAGTATCACTCCAGGTAGCAACCAACCCTTTATCTTTTGAATTCTTGGTCTTTTCCTTTATAAGATAGGTTGGGCACTCTATCCTCATATGACCAAAACCTTTGCACTCATGGCATTGGATGAGGGATTTCCCATTCTTGCCCTATAGGATTATAAGATTAAACATGGTTTGTATCTCATACAAAATATATGCAGCGGAAATTTAACGAATTTACTTCATTCACAATCGATAACATGCACTATGTAAGTTTCAGAATTCAAGAACAAGAAATTGTACCTTGGTGTGTTGAATTTCAAAACAAAGATCGGAAGCACTTGAAAATACTTTTGATCTTCACTCCAATTCCACTAACGCCCAAGATGTGTGGTCTCTCAATCAGTTTACAAGGGAGGATGTTAGAGTGTCTCACTCTCACAAACACACCATTTCACGATAGTGTTGTAATTCTCTACATAAAATTCTGTATATTTCTTCTTTTGTATCTAACTGATTATCTAATTGAGCTAGCCTTTTAGGCATTTCTAATTGGGCTTAAGTGTGTGGCATGGAGTTAAACTAAAAGGAACCAATAAGACACTAGCTCCAATGGGCCTTGGGCTTTTCTGTCAACTCTTGACAAGTCCAAAGTTACCATTAATTATATTTAATATCACTATATAAATATAATTACATTCTAATCCTTATTTGTAAATTATATCCGAAAACTTTATTGTACATGCAACCCCTTCATAAAATATTCGTAGTAATACAAGGTCATGAATGTAGACTGTCACTTTGTAAATTACTACATCTTATCCTTGAGTACCCGGTTTAATCCTTTAAGTTATTCATCATATATTTATGAAATCTAATTTTATAAATATATAATCTAGCAACAATTTACTAAAGTAGTTAGGCCTAACATTCTGAATAACAAAACCATTAAACTTATCTCAAGATAATATTTTGTATCTCTGTTAAGAGACTATGAATTCCATCTTGAGTATATATGTTTCATCAACACTAAATGTGGTTGCCCAACATGCTGAGGTTTTGATCGTTTCTTTAGACCTTACTCCTGATATATTAAAGCAACCCACGCTTTATGATCAAGTCCGTTATTCTCTCAAGATGAAGAGTTCATGCAACTATAAGTCGTAAGTTTATTATTCATTTGACAGTCGTTAGGAGAATAATAAATCTTACACCAGTCCAGTTCAAAATGTTTTAAATCTTAAAACATATCAACATACCAACTAGAAATCTTCATTTCCATGATCAAGACAAATCATCTTGGTTGATATGTTATAGTCTTTGCAGATGAAAAACCCAATTTCATCACCGACTACAAACTACAATTCTAAGTTTACAAAGAATTTATGATTTATATCTTCTGTGACTTTTCACATAAAACACATACTATGCATCTCATTTACTATATGATAATGTCCCAATATTCATGTTACCATTATTTTAGATAATAATAAAATAACTTTATCAATCACAATATTAAGTCATACATCATGTCATACATCATGTCATACATAATATCATACATAGCATCATACAATAGGATTTAAGGGTACTAATCCTAACAATCTCTCACTTGCACTAAAGACTATTGTGCACTAATCTAACTCCTATCTCCTCCAAATGTGACTCGAAAGTCCTTTGAGTCAAGGCTTTGGTAAAGGGCTGCTAGATTCTTTGCACCATCAATCTTTGCTACTACCACATCTCCACGAGCAACAATGTCTCGAATGATTTGGTACTTCTTCTCAATGTGCTTTCCTTTCTTGTGATTCCTTGGATCTTTGGATTGTGCAATCGCTCCACTATTGTCGCAAAACAATGTGATGGGAACTTGCTCAATTCTCACAACACCAAGATCAGAAAGGAATTTCTTGAGCCAAATAGCCTTCTTTGCTGCTTCACAAGCAGAAACATATTCGACTTCTATGGTAGAGTCCGCAATGCAAGATTGCTTAACACTCCTCTAGCTTATGGCTCCACCTCCTAAGGTGAAAACACTACCCGACGTGGATTTTCTGAAATCTAGGTTTGACTGAAAATCTAAATCTGTATAGCCAATAGGAATCAAATCCTTACACCGGTAAATAAGTATATAATCTCTTGTTCTCCTAAAATACTTGAGAGTATGCTTTACAACTTGCCAATGTTTAGGTCCTGGATTTGATTGATATCGGCTGACCATGCCAACTGAATAACAAATATCCGGTCTAATACATAGCATGGCATACATGAGACTTCCCACTGCAGAAGCATAAGGAACTTGTCTCATCATATTTTCTTCCTCTTGAGTCTTAGGCCTTTGGTCATCAGACAGAGAAACTCAATGTTTAAAAGGAAGTAATCCTTTCTTAGAGTTTTGCATGCTAAATGGTTCTAGTACCTTATCAATATATCTAGCTTGTGACAAACCCAACATCCTATTCTTTCAATCTCACCAAAGCTTGATCCCTAGAATATAGTTAGCTTCGCCCAAGTCCTTCATATCAAATTGGCTTGATAACCAAACTTTAACTGATGACATTATCCCTACATCATTTCCAATGAGTAGAATGTCATCTACATAAAGAATTAGGAACATTACTACTTTGTCTTGATGTCTCTTGTACACACATGGTTCATCAAGATTTTGTTCAAAACCAAATGATTTGATTGCTTAATCAAATATGATATTTCATGACCTAGATGCTTGCTTAAGTCCATAATGGACCTTTTCAACTTGCATACCATATGCTCTTAGTTCTTGCTATGAAACCTTCCGGTTGCAATATATAGATTTCCTCTTCAAGATTGCCATTAAGAAATGGAGTCTTGACATCCATTTGACAAATCTCATAATCATAATGAGCAGCAATGGATAAGCGAATTCTGATAGATTTAAGCATGGCTACTGGCGAAAAGTTTCATCATAGTCAATGCCTTCTTTTTGTGTATACCCTTTCGCCACTAGTCTTGCTTTAAAGGTTTCAACCTTTCCATCTATCCCTCTCTTCCTCTTGTAAACCCATTTGCGACCAACAAGTTTAATACCGTTAGACGCCTCTACAAGATCCCAAACTTGATTGGAGTAATGGAATCTAATTCAGATTTCATAGCTTGGAGCCAATGATGTGCACCTATATCATTCATTGCTTCATCGTAAGTGTAAGGATCCGATTCAGCCTCTTCTGAGATAGCTACATAAGTTGCTCCCAAACCTATAAATCTCACAGGAGGCCGAACAATTCTCCCACTACGACGAGGCACCCGTGTACTAGACATCTCATGAGTAGTATCTTGTGGTGTATCTAATACAACCACGTCATCCCTAGTTTCATCCATTGGTTGTTCAACTACAGTTTCATCTATTTTAGCCAAAACAACTTTACTCCTAGAATTAAAATTGTTCATATAATCATCTTCCAAATATTTGGCATGAGTGCTAACAAACACTTTGTTATCCTTATGATTATAGGATAAATAACTCTTGGTTTCCTTTGAATACCCTAAAAACATGCACACCTCCGTTTTAGATTCCAACTTATTAGACTTCCCTTTCAACACATGTGCTGGACATCCCAAAATGTGGAGATACTTCATGCTAGGCTTGCGCCCACTTCACAATTCCTTGGGTGTGTTAGGAACAGATTTTGATGGGACCAAATTCAAAATATGCATAGCAGTTTTTAGTGCATATCCCCAAAAGGAAATTGGTAAAGTTGAATAACTCATCATGGACCTAACCATTTCCAAAAGAGTTCTATTTCTTCTTTCCATTACACCATTTTGTTGGGGATTTCCAAGTGCAATCAATTGGGATACAATCCCATTTTGAATTAGGTAATCCTTGAAATCCCCAAGAAGGTATTCGCCACCTCGATAAGATCGAATGGCCTTTATGCGTTTACCCAATTGATTTTCAACTTCAGCCCTAAACTCTTTGAACTTTTCAAAGGTTTCGGACTTCCGTCTCATAGGTACACATAACCATACCTTGAGTAATCATCCGTGAAAGTGATGAAATACTCATAACCTCCTTTTGCTTGGGTTGACATAGGACCACATACATTTGTATGAACTAATTCAAGCAACTCTTGGGCTCTTCTATCTTTTGCATTAAAAGGTCGTTTGGTCATTTTACCTTCCAAACAAGATTCACAAACTGGAAATTCATCAAAGTCCATGGGCCCCAAGAGTCCATCTTTGATAAGTCTTTGAATTCTGTTTGAATTAATATGACTCAAACGCAAGTGCCAAAGATTAGCTTCACTAGTAGAAGGAAACTTTCTCTTTAATGATTTCACATGTGAATTATTATCTAATTCAGAATTGTATAATTCATGCTTATCAGGAGTTAAAATTTAAAGACCATCAACAATATTGCCGGAACAGATAAATATTTATCCTTTTTTATTACAACATTGTCTTTTAGGATAATACAATACCCATGTTTACCTAAATAAGTTACAGAAATTAAATTCCTACGAACATTAGGTACAAACAGACAGTCTTGCAATATTAAAACCCTAGACTCGAAACATAAATTAACAACACTAACAGCTACAACTAAAACTCTACTCCTATCCGCTAAGGTAAGAAACAATTCTCCTTCATTCAGCTTTCTAGTCTCCTGAAACCCCTGCAAAAAATTGCAAATATGATTAATACAACCTGAATCCACACACCAGGAATCCGTGGGATTCTGTACCAAACAAATTTCAAGAAGAAAAGAAGTTTTCATACCCCTGTTCTTTAAACTTTGGACAATTTCTCTTCCAATGTCCTTTTTCACCACAATGGAAATATTTCCTTTGAGCTTCTTTCCTTTTTCTGCAACCCCAAAGGCAATTTGCTTACTCTCTTGCTTAGTGAAGTCCTTCTTCTTCTTCTTCTTCTTACCCTTGTCTTTCAACTTAGGTTGAGAAGTAGAAGCTTCACCCACATTGGCTTCAACACCAAAAATACCAAGGATGCCTTCCGCCGCCACTAACTCATTCATTAATTCAAACAAAGAATAAACCTTTTTGTTCATATTATAATTCAGTCTGAATTCCTTGAATGATTTCGGTAGTGACTGGAATATCATATCCACTTAGGATTCTCCATCAATGTCGGCACCTAAAACCTCTAATGTATTCATATTAGAGATCATTGTAAGACAATGCTCCCTAACTGAAGAACCTTCAGCCATTTTGGTATTATAAATTTGCCTCATGGTTTCTTGCCTTGCTGAACATCCTTGCTCACCAAACATCTCCTTCAGACTATGCATAATGTTCGAAGCTAGTTCTACATCTTGCATTTGATGCTGTAGAACATTTGAGATAGATGCTAGGATATAGCACTTGGCCATCTTATTAGATTTCTACCAACAATCATATCGTTGTTACCATTATTTTAGATAATAATAAAATAACTTTATCAATCACAATATTAAGTCATACATCATGTCATACATATTGTCATACATAATATCATACATAGCATCATACAATAGGATTTAAGGGAACTAATCATAGCATGCCCTTCCTTGAGGATTTAGATTTCCTAGGAGGTTGCCCTTATCCTTTTTCCTAAATTGAAGAAGCTTGATAATGTCATCAGTTATGAAGGTTAGATCCTCATTGTCATCGTCATCTTCATCTTCATCTTCAGAGTCCTCAATCTCTTCCTCTATACCCTTAAGAGCCAAGTTTTTACTCTTTCCATTAAACCTAATCCCATCATAGGTTTGAAGGTTCCCTATAACCTTAGTCTAAGGACTTTGATCAATGTCCTTCACTGCTTCAATCACAGTGATCTTGGCATGGAATCTTTTAGGTAAGGACTTCAGGATTTTTCTAATAATTTGGATTCTACTATAGATTCTCCAAAGTTGAAGGCAGGATTCACAATATCCTTGAGTTTAGCGTAGAACTCACCAAAGGTCTCATCCTCCTCCATCCTTAATTCTTCAAAATTACTAGTGAGTCTTTGAAGCTTCACATTCTTTACTGCCTTGGTACCTTCATAGGTGGTCTTAAGAATGGTTCGTGCTTTCTTGGCAAATTTTGTGGATGATATTTTCTTGAATTCCTCATTGATCACGCCACAAAACAAAGCATTCAAGGTCCTACTGTTGAAATTTGCCACTATAATGGTAGCTTCATCCCAATTTGGCTTAATCCAGCCAACTTCAACAGCTTGCCATACATGTTCACCTAGAGCCTGCAAAAAAACTTTCATACGAACTTTCTAGTATGCATAATTAGTGCCATCAAATAAAGGAGGAATCAAAAGAGATTGTCCATGATCCATGACAATGGGGGTCAAGGATCACACTCAGGAAATTAATCCAACCAGAGTGTACCCACTCTGATACCACTTGTTAGGAAATTTAGACCCGGTTGATAGAATTAACAAGTTTTAAATCCAAGTTGTTAATTAGGTTATTATGAATAAAACTTGTTAAACAAACAAATATCATTATCTTACATAGCAGAAAATTAAATAAGATAATATATGATGACCTAGAAAAACCAATCAAACAAATTAGTTTTACAGTAAAAAACCTAGGGGGAAACCTTCTCGAAAAGCAATTCACTATAATAAAGAGAAGTTTCAGATCTAGTACAAAACCTTTGTCCCTAGACTCTACAATCTTCGTAGATGAACTTACAGCAAAAACCTTCTACCGCTTCAGAAACCTTCTACCACCCTTTGATGCACGGATCCCAGTACGTGACTATCTCTTTTGCACAAATCCTAGTACGTGACTCACTCACCAACTTGAGGAAGGAGAATGTGGCTACAAAGTTCTTCACTTCATCAACAATGAAGACCAAGAAAGACTTGGTTACAAACCCTAAGGCATAAAGACGCATTAGCTTCTTTCAGAGAGAATAAGGCATTGATCACCTTTTGCATATGTTCGTAATTCTTAATAGATAGCTATCTATCAATAGCTATTGAGACCTCGATAGATAGAATTTATTGAGAGCTATCAAGACTCATTAAACCTCGATAAATAGCTATCTGTTGAGAGCTGTTGGGAATCTGTCCAGCTTTAATGAACAACGCTTCTTCACTTGATTCTTGGACAGACTTGCATGACTTTAACATTTGAACTTGAAACCTTATTCCTTGAAGCATTAAACACATCCTAGTTCTACCTAATTATAAGTAAAGTGCGTTTTGTCAAAGGATTAGTCAATACATGATGACATATGTTCCTAACATGAATCATATATGTCTTAACACCTTCTCTCTCTAGCTTACCAAAGAACCTCCATTGAAACACCAATGGAAACACCGCCAAAATGAATTGGGTTTGAATGTGGCTTCTTAAGTTTCCATGAACCTTTACTCACTCACAAGGTCTATGTGTATGGGTGAAATGAGGGATTACAAAAATCTCAATCAAATATTAAAATAGATGTAAAAGAGATGATAGAATGTGTTTTTGCTCAAAACCAAAGTTCTCTCTTTTCTTACAATCAATATGGCCTCTCTTGGATGTCTCTCTTATCAACTAGGGTTAGGTAAGACCCTTATCAACAGCCCCTGCCACGCATCACAGCTCTCTGTGTGTGTGTGCACTAGCAGATATATAAACAAGCTAGGACTTGTCTAAAGAGCAGAGTACAAAGATTGTGAAACTCATGACCTTGTCGTGGCTTGGGGTCGCAAGATGGTCGCGACTTGCCTAGTTAGCTTTTTGATCTAGAAATCCGGCCATACATGTTCTCACAGGCTAGCCAAGCAGCCTGAGGTTGCCTAAGGTTGCAAGATCACTGTGAATGCAACTTTTCAAAGAAGAATATGAGGCTCAAGTACATCTACTCCAAATTAAAATGACGCCCGGAAAGATACATTAAAATAATAAATAAAATACATACAAATTTGTCACTAAATAAAGCCAACAAAGATGGACTTCTCAACAATGACCACTTTACTGATCTTCCTTAGGTCATCATTGTAGCTATTTTCCAACCCTTATTTTCCTGCTTAGACCAGAGTATCCTTCCTTGTCATTGATGCAATTGCAACCTTCTTTTGACGTAACTTCATTGTTGTCATTACCAAAATTTTCACGATCCTCCACTGTACCCTTTCCAAATCTAATTAATCCAGTCTCTCTCAATATCATCCTCCAAGTGTTCTCAAGGATTCACTTGTGCCTTCTTCATCATCATCTTTGAGGCATCTTTAGAGCTTCTTCAATAATCTTTTCAAGTTTATTCAAAACTCAAGATTTTATCCAACTTCCACCATGAGTTTGAAGGGGTGGGGGGGAGGGAGTGGTTAGGATATCAATTATCAAGCCCAAATAGTCATGGCTCAAACCCAATTCTATTTCATGTTTAAGCAAAGTATTATACTTGTATGACAAGTTTATTAACCATAGTTAATGTATTTTTAGTTTAGGGATTAGCCTCCTATACTTATCCATACTACGTTCACTGTAACACAAGGATTTGAGCATGTAGTATAAGTACCACCCTCAAGGGTTTTCCTTCGTGAAAGTAGACTACTAAGCCAAACCACGTAATTATATATCTCTTTTGTTCTTTCTTTTCTCTTTTAACCTCCAATTTATTTAACTTGGTATCATAGCCTCTTTAGAACAAATGTAGTGAAATATAGAGATTAGGTATGTATTATAGTGATCTTTCTTCTTTGCACACTTCAATTGATTTGCAATATCTACGGGTAAAGATTAGGGAAGACATTGAACTTTTCAACTCCCAGAAAATCAATAGATTTTCTTGCAGTGATACTCAAACAATTAATGAATTAATTTGATCTTAGGAATTATGGGTTACGAACCCGCCATCATATTTGACTTCAAATGGGATCTTCCATGATTTCCCAAGAATTTTCACCTCAATAATGGAAGATCCCATTGAAGTTTTTGTTCCATCAAAAACAACTTTCTCATTTGCGTTTGTATCGTACCATCCATTTATGTTGCTTGAAATTTAGTTCACGGATCTTTTTTCCTTTTCTTGACTGAGTAAATGGAAAATATTATTTCCACATGAATATTGAAAAATTATAACTTCGGGCTCCTTCCTCTCACGGAGGGTGGGGCCGGTGGGCCCCTGCGAGTTGGAGGACTCCACTGGCGGGCGAATACAATCATTTCTCTTAAAGAACAGTCAAAGTCAGTGATCATTGTTTCAAACCATTTTTTTCCTCTTAACTGTAAAATAGATTGGTATTTGACAAAACAAAAAACAAACAAAACCTTAAAATTGATCAACAGAACCACAACCAGATATCTAGAGTTCTGAATTAGCTTGCAAGTTGCAAAACATAACCATGCCAATGTCTCGCTCGAAAAAAGTATTTTACCTTGTTTCTCTGGTCGTGTTGGCCATGTTACATTCCTCATTTTATGTTGCTTCTCTTTCTTTGAATGAAGAGGCAGAGGCAGATGCTCTTCTCACTTGGAAAGCCAGTCTTCAAAATGAAACCGAGTCACCCCTGAATTCGTGGACTCTCCTTAATAATGCAACCAATTCTTCAAACAATCAAAATACAAGCTCGATCCCATGCAGTTGGTCTGGTATTTCATGCAACGAAGCAGGGAGTGTTATTACATTAAACCTGACTAACTCTGGTTTGAAAGGTACGCTCCATGAATTTTCATTCCTGTCTCTCCCCAACCTTGGATATGTTGATCTTAGCATGAATGAACTATATGGTATAGTTCCTATTGAAATTAGTCGCCTTTCCAAGCTCATATATCTTGACCTATCCTTTAATAAGTTTTCAGGGGAAATCCCACCACAGATTGGACTACTAAACAATCTTGAGGTCTTGCGCCTGAATGAAAATCATTTAAATGGTTCAATTCCTCTTGAAATAGGTCATTTAAAGTCTCTCATTCGCCTTTCTTTGCATTCCAACGATCTTCATGGCTGCATTCCTAATTCACTAGGTAATTTAAGCAACCTGGCTTATTTGTACCTCCGTAATAATCAACTTTCTTGCTCCATTCCTTCAGAAATTGGAAACCTCTCCAATTTAATTGATATTGACATGAAAAACAACACGCTAACAGGTCCCATTCCTTCTAGTATTGGAAACTTAGAACAGCTGACATGGTTGTATATATATCAAAATCAACTCTCTGGCTCCATCCCTCCAGAATTAGGGAATTTGAAGTCTCTCATCTCTTTAAGCCTTCAAACGAACAATCTTTCTGGCCCGATTCCCTCATCATTAGGTGCTCTCGGCAACCTAACCATCTTACTTCTATACAACAATCAACTTTCTGGCACTATTCCTAAAGAATTAGGAAACTTGAAGTCTATAACTAGCCTTCAACTGAGTAGAAATCAGTTAAATGGTATTCTTCCAGTTTCCTTGGGTAATTTGAGTCACATGGAACTTTTATACTTCCGCGATAACCAACTTTCTGGTCCCATTCCACAAGAGATAGGAAACCTGATGAAGTTGACTGTGCTACAACTAGATTCAAACCACTTCACTGGCTCTTTGCCCCAAAACTTATGTCAAAGTGGATCTCTTCAAAACTTTTCTGCGTATGACAATCATCTTATAGGTCCAATACCAAAAACCTTGAGAAATTGCACAAGCTTAATTAGAGTTCGCCTTGACAGAAACCAGTTATTTGGAAATATATCTGAAGATTTTGGTGTCTATACTAAATTGAACTTCATTGATCTAAGCTACAACAGACTTTATGGTGAAATCTCACACAAATGGAGCAAGTGCCCACAACTAACCACCCTACGTATTGTTGGGAACAACATTACTGGTACCATACCTCCTGTAATTGGAGACTCAATTCAACTCCAATCACTTGATCTTTCTTTCAATCAGTTAGTGGGGGAGCTCCCAAAAGAATTCGGAAAGTTGACTTCTTTGTTGGAATTGCTTTTGAATGGAAATCACCTTTCTGGGGAAATACCACTTGAGCTAGGATCATTAACAAATCTTGAGTATCTAGATCTATCCACAAACAAATTTACTGCAATCCCCAAAAACATAGGGAACCTTTTGGCTCTAAACTACTTGAATATGAGCAACAACAAGTTTAGCCAAGGCATTCCAGTTGAATTGTGTAAGTTACTACATTTGTCCAAGCTAGATTTGAGTCAAAACTTGCTTGAAGGAGAGATACCATCGGAAATCCACAATTTGTGGAGCTTGGAGTTGTTTAATGTCTCCCACAATCACCTCTCTGGTTTCATTCCAATTGCTTTTGAAGAAATGCCTGGGTTGTCATATGTTGACATATCCTACAATGAGTTGGAAGGTCCTCTTCCCAATGGCAAAGCATTTCAAGATGCTCACATAGAAGTGTTACAAGGTAATAAAGGATTGTGTGGAAATGTTACGGGATTGCAACCCTGTGTGGTAGAAAAACATAATTCGAAAAAGGGACACAAAATCATTTCTTAATCACTTTCCCTCTTCTTGGTGTACTTTCACTTGTATTGGTATTCCTCGGAATTTTTATCTTTTTACAAAGAAAAAGGAGAGATCCACAAACAAATCAAACAAATGACATGGAAAGGGAAGAAGTGTTTACAATATCAAGTTTTGATGGAAGAATGATTCCAGGAAATCTTAGACGCAACCAGGGTTTCGATGCTAAGTTTTGCATTGGGAATGGAGGAAATGGAATCGTGTATGAAGCCAAGCTAAAATCAGGAGTCATAGTTGCAGTGAAGAAACTTAGATCCTTCTATAGTGGTCAGATTCAGCGTAAAGAGTTCTTAAATGAGATAAGGGCATTAACAGAAATTCGGCATCGAAATATTGTAAAATTGCATGGCTTTTGTTCACATTCACAGTTCTCAATTTTGATTTATGAGTACCTTGAAAGGGGTAGCTTGGCCACAATTTTGACCAATGATAGAGGAGCTAGAGAATTGAACTGGAATAAGAGGGGAATATCATCAAAGGTGTGGCTCACGCATTGTCTTACATGCACCATGATTGCTCACCACCAATTGTTCATAGGGACATATCAAGCAAAAATGTTTTGCTGGATTCAGAGTGCGAGGCTCATGTTTCAGACTTTGGCACAGCTAAGCTTCTTAATCAGGACTCATCCAATTGGACTTCATTTGCTGGCACATATGGATATGTGCACCAGGTAATAGACTTAATTTTTTAATCAATGTAGAAAATACAACATATGAACACATTGATATGATATTTTGTTTGTTTGTAGAGCTTGCTTATACGATGAAGATAACTGAGAAGTGTGACGTGTTTAGTTTTGGAGTTTTGGCTATTGAAGTGATCCAAGGAAGGCATCCTGGTGAAACCATCTCTGTTCTATCTGCATCATCTGTGGGAGAGAATTTATTGTTAAATGATTTATTAGACATACGCCTCCTGCCTCCCACTCTTGAGGTTGAGAATCAATTGATACTCATCATAAAGTTGGCCGTTGCATGCTTGCGTGCTAATCCAGAATATAGACCAACTATGCTCATGGTCTCTCGAGCGTTATCAAGCTGAACTGCACTTTCCTAGAGCCATCTACAGTCAGACTAGGACTAGAAAGGATATGAATTATATAAACACTATTATATTCTGTCAAATTTACGCTGCTGAAGGAAATTGTTTATTTAAGATTATTGCCTAGAGTACTACTAGAACTTTAATTGCAAGTATTAATAAATTGCTTTGCATGGTAACACAGATTTCAGGGCACTGTGATGATACGTGTTTGATTGGTTATTTTGGTATGCATTATAAAGATTCCAAATGTAAAATAGATATTAGGGACCTATTATTGTGACCTTGGTTTTAGCCATTATATTCCAACTGAGGCATATAAAAAGGTAAGGGGAAAATTCTTAGTTATGGTTTGCACTTTGTACGACCCTGTTGTCAAAATCAGATATTTGGATGCAAAATCAGTAACCCTTCTTGGCTAATTGTCAATAAATGATGGTAACAATTCTTGTCTACCAGATGCCATTAGAGAAACAAAAATGTTTTTAAAAGAGCTATTGTGCAAGAAACTTGCTGAGTAATTTATTGATTAGCCGAAATAAAATAAATCGAGGTGCTGTTATTGTATAGACTTTTAGAAACAGAGCAAGAGAGATTAAGCAAAAATAGAAAACTCAATTTTAATCAATCTACAACAAACTGTTTTGTAAAAATGTTGTAAAATAGTTTGTGTCTGTAGCATTACTCTAACTATTATACAGTATTAATGGAAATAACTAACACCCATTAGGGACTAACATGCATGTGTATTGTGTATTAAGGACTTGAAGAATCACGTGATCTGCACATGTATAAAAATATTACACTTATACCTTGTAATAGAAAACATGATTGAGCCTAACAGTTTATCTACTTCATGTTTTCTTTAAATCCATAGTTAGTTGCTGGTTTAGCTAGATTTCTAACAAATGTATAGTGGATAACGAACTTTATTAGATCAAAATGAACTTGACAGCCATTGTAGTTGGTAGACTCTTGTGCCCTCCAAAGAAAACTGATAGCAAAGCAAAATCTTATGGCTAGCTATTAAATAAAATAGTTAAAAGGCAATTGGACAATTATAAAGACTAATAAATACAAACACGGTTACAAAGACCAATAAGTTAGTAAAAACAATAATAATGTGTTAACACAGTAAAAATGCAACAACAAAAAATTTGAGTTTAGTTAAATTGTTAATAGAGTAAATGACATAATATAAATTAAAGTATTAAGAAAAATTATTTTATAGAGTAATTTTCTTTTTAATAGAGTAATGTTATAAATACAACAAAAATATTGCAACAACAAAAATTAAATTTGAGCTGAATTTTCATTTCAATAATAGGAAGTGGTAAAACTTTATATATGTGTATGTGTGTGTGCGCTCTTTGTAATGCCAATATGTTTAAGTTCTCTATTTATAAGATTTTGTAAAATTTAAGTTAGTGATAACTACTCTAGAAAAATTTCTCAGTCACCACTACGTGTACATAAAATTTTGGACATGTTTTGAATAAACACTTATCTTGAATTATTTTTTGGTAAAATTATTTTCCATAAAAATAAAAAATAAAATAAAATGATTTTTGATTTAAAAAATATTTAATATTATCTACCTACAGATTTAGCCACAAAGAAAAAAATTCCTATAGGTGTGATAATTTATTTATTTAAATGATAAAATATTCCATACCAATAACTTTTTTTTTTACTTTTTGAACCTTGGATTTCAAATATTGAATAGTCAATCACTAGAGACTGAAGTTAATTATAGAACTACCCTCAGATATATTTCGTTCTCAATTGAATTCACCGACTTATTAGTCGCTCTCTCTCTCTCCAGATTTCTGAGTTGTTCGCTTGAATATTTACGTTATCTCTTCAGTACTCATCGGTAAGCTTTGAATCTCGGATTTGGTTCCTCTCTTTAGTTACTCAAAAGTTTTCTTTTGCTTTTCTTCGTTTTCTCCACTACCAAAGAGTTTACATCTTCTAATTTTGTTCGTTTTTCGATTGCCTTTTTTGGTAATTTAAATATGTGAAAGTAGTTAGTAAATGTCAAATTCTTTCACATTTCCAAATTTTATAGATATGTAAATGCATTGCAAGGTATGAGTTTGCTTGTTTGAGATTCAATTGCAAGGTTTATTAGATTATTCTTTCTTCTTGTTGGTATTATTGTCTTAGTTTTTCATGAGGTTTAGTGTTGTGAATGATTTTCTTTGATTGGGCTTTAAGAAGGTGTGATGCATTGATTAATTCAGCAAGTTGAATTTGAAAGCTCGGATTTGTGTGAATCACAAGAGCTTGTTTAGACCCCCAATTAAAAGTTACGGCTTGGTTGCTTTTACTCTAACTTAAACTAAGTGCGGAATAAGAGTAAATGCATGCAAACAACCGATAAAACCACTCTAAGCCATATTCATCAAATATCAACAATAAAATGAAAGCTAAAAGAGTAGGGAAGAAGGATGCAAATACAAGATAACACTGAGACGTGTTATCGAAAAGGAACCGAAGAACTCAATGAAAAACCTCTCCACCGCCCTCCAAGTGGTAAATCAATCTACTAGAGAATAAGTTGGAGTAAAAGAATAACAAAAGACCATCCAAGCCTAGTCTACCCCATGTACTTGAGCCCTCCAAGCTCCTGTTACCAACTGTCTTCTCGGAACCTTGTCTTCTCTAGCTTTTTTAGATCATGCATTCAGCCTGATTGCATCCGCCAATGATTAGCTTCTTCCAATGCTTCCTAGCCGCACCAGAACCTCACTACACTCAGATTGGGTACGATAAGTGTTTAGGCTATCGACCTCTCAAGGATTTGGATGTGGAGACGTAGGAGTAGAGGAAAACCACAAGAAAATGTGTAGATGATTGTGGGTATAACAATCTCTAACTCTCAAGGGTAATTTCTAGGGTTTTCTCTCTGAAAAGCACTCCTTACAATATGTGGGTAATGAAGGTATATATAGCGTGGGTAAAGACTTGGTAAAACAAACATGACAAAATAGCCAAGCAAAATGTTTCGAGAGTATTTCGTGGGAAGGCCTTACTCGTGACACACTCGCAAAAACTCCAGGCTGTCATGACTCTTTGCATTTCAGTCATGTGCTCTACACGTGGCTACTTCGTGGGCTAGCTTCTCGTAAAATTCACTTGTTCTTCACTTTTAGCTTGAGTCTTCACATTTTCAAATTGAATGAATGATCAAATTCGACATGAAATTAATGCCAACACAAAATAGTTGTAAATAACAACTTTACAATCTCCC
The DNA here is from genome assembly GCA_014183005.1 of Castanea mollissima. Classification (NCBI taxonomy): domain Eukaryota; kingdom Viridiplantae; phylum Streptophyta; class Magnoliopsida; order Fagales; family Fagaceae; genus Castanea; species Castanea mollissima. The sequence continues at coordinate 428,122 of JACAVU010000049.1, read as the reverse complement.
CCTTTGGCTATTCCGTGACAAAACCCCTAAAACAGACTCTAGACCTAAACGTGAGTTTGGGAACAATAGCAAACTCACTCACACCTAATTCTAAAAGCTGTGAAGCACTTTCATCGTATACACTTGTATCCTGAAACACTTGCACACAAAAAAAATTTCATTAAGCTCATGACAAGTTGAACACAAGGTACGTATAGGAAGAAGTAAAATGCGATCAATGTATTAAGCACGATGTAATATATGAAGCATAACTTGATCAAACAAGAACAGTCACTAAAGAATGACTACAATGAACATTTATTTAGTAAATGAACATCGGACATGCAATGCAATTAAGCGCAATGCTAAAATTAATTGCATGTCCAACAAGCATGATGCATTAAAGACACTAAATCTAAATGCGATAGAAATCAATAAGCATCCTTACCGTTCAAAAGTTATTGTCAAATGGTGACCAATGGTCACTTTTCAACACATTTTTTAAGTGATTAAGTCTCATGAATAACTAGTCACTGATGTATTTTTTTTTTTTCCAAAAATTTGATTTCGTGTGGACTGTTCTCGAGGTATAGGTATAATATTTTAAAACCAAATCCTGTGAAAAAATGTTAGACTTCCTTTTTTAATCCCTTCTATCGGCACGTAGTTGGAATCCGAATTTTGGGTAACTCAGTGGGCCATTTTTCAAACGCCAATAAGTCTCATGATTTGGGTAGAAAAAATTCAAAATCTATGTTGAAATCAAGCAAGAAATGTCTACCTTCTAAAACATTAACACCGTGAGAAAAATTCCTTACCGTTCAAAAGTCATTGTCAAAACGGTGACCAAATGTCACTTTTCAACACATTTTATAAGCAATTAAGTCTCGTGAATAACTAGCCACTAACGTTTTTTCCAAAAATTTGATTTTGTGTGGATTTTTCTCGAGGTATAGGTATAATATTTTAAAACCAAATCCGTAAAAAAAATGTTATACTCTCATTATTACGCCCTTCTATTAGCACATAGTTGGAATCCGAATTACGGGTAACTCGGTGGGGTATTTTTCAAACAACAATAACTCTCATGATTTGTGTCAAAAAAATCAAAATTAGTATTCAAAATCATGCTTTGAATATCTACTTTCTAAAACATTCAAACCGAGTTGAAGAATTCCTTACTGTTCAAAAGTTCTTGAAAGCTCGAATTTGTGTTAAAAACATAAGAGCTATTTAAACCCCAAATAAATAAATTACGGCTTGGTGATTTTACTCTAACTTATCTAAGTGCGGAACAAGAGTAAATGAAGCGCAATAAACAATAAAGCTACTCTAAGCCATATTCAACAAATCTCAACAGTAAAATGAAAGTTAAAAGAGTAGACAAGAGAGATGCAACCACAAGATAACACGCCAATATGTTATCGAAGAGGAAATCGAAGAATTCGGAGAAAAAACCTTTTTCCCATGCCCTCCAAGCGGTAAATCAATCTACTAGACTATAAGTTGGGATACACCAATAGCAAGAAACCCTCCAAGCCTAATCTACCAAATGTACCTAGCCCTCCATGCTCCTACTCCAACAAGTCTTCTCGAAACCATATCTTGTCTAGCTTTCGGATCCTGCAATACTTCCGATTGCATCCGCCAAGCCTTACCGGCTTCTTTTGGCAAATCTCTAAAACTTCCCAAGCTCCAAAACACTCTCTACACTCTGAAACAATGTGGGTTGTGTTTGGGTACAAATCTCCTCTCAAAGTATGACAATGAGATAGCGTAAGAGAAGAGGCTAGAATGATTTCTTACTAAGGATTAGTATCTCTCTCTCTAAAAGATGGGTGTGTGTGTGTTGTTGAAAATCTATCTACAATTTTTCTCTCTAAATGGCCTCTAATACTTTTGTGAGTAATGAAGGTATATATAGTATGAGTGAAGGGTAAGAAAGTCACACTTAAAAATCCCCTAGGTAGAGAGTTTCGCGGGTATCTCGCGAGAAGGCCTTACTCGCAAGTATCTCGTGAGAAGGCCTTACTCGCAAGTATCTCGCAAGAAGGCCTTACTCGCAAGACACTCGCGAAATCCTCTAGGTTGGCACGACTCTTCAGCTTCCAGCATGTGCTTCTCACGTGGCTCTTTCGCAGGTTAGCTTCTAGCAAGACAATCGCGAAATTCACTGATTTTTCATTTTATGCTCGATTCTTCACTAACTTAATACTAAACCCAATTCAATAAAATCGCACAAAATACAAGGAACAAATTAAAGCAAATACAACATTTTTTGTCATGGAATAAAGCTAACATAAAATATAGTTGTAAATCACAACTTTACAATCTCCCCCTTTGGCTATCCCATGACAAAAGACCCTGTAGCAGACTCTAAACTTAAACATGAGTTTGAGAACAATTGCAAAACTCACTCATACCTAAATCTAGAAGCTGTGTCGAACTTAACACATGTATACCTATAACCTGAAACACTTGCACAAAACGCATTAGACCCTCAAGGTAAATCAAGTAGTAAAAAGACAAGTATAATGTAACAAATAAAATGCGATCAAGTAAATATGATGTGAAACATACGAACAACTTAATCATACACCAAAATAGTCATATAGAAATGACTACAATGATCACATAGTAAAGCAAATGATCATCCGAACATATAACCAATAAAGCACGATGGCATAAGGATGTATGCATGTCCAACACACAACCAATGCAAAACACAAAGGTATATGCATTAAGGATACAAGATCCAATAAGGGCACAAGAACACACAACCAATGCAAAACATAAAAGGTATTTGCATTAAGGATACAAGATCCAACATGAGCACAAGTGTGTTCCAACACATAAACACAATGCAATGAGAGTAATAAAGCATAGATACTAAAAGTAATTCAAACCACCATAAAGCAATGAGAAAACAAGCATAAAGCAAAACAAGGTTTTCTCAAAAAAGTTGTCTTCTCCCCGTTAGTATATGCATCTCCCCTATGGCTTTCTACCCCTACGAATGTGCACGAGGTAAAATTTCTCCCCCTAAGAATGTGCACATGAGTCATATAGGAATGACAAAACACACCGGTATACTCTCCCTCTTTTTGTCACAAATAGACAAATGAATTAAGAGGAAGGAGGGAAAGAAAAGAAGACATGAACAAGGATAAGATGCATGAAAGGTGCAAGATGAATGAGAAAATGAAGCTCAAACAAAAAGAAAAAACATCTTAAAGACGCAATGCTACAAAGCATAAAGTAAACATGACATGCTAAGGATGATGGGACAAAGTATAAACCAAGGCATGACATAGACACAATAACATGTTATATGTGCTAAAAGGGTATAAAAAGACTTAACTAGTATGAGTGAATGCAGAACATGCCAAGTGTTAGAGTGTGTGCAACAAAGGTGCATCTAGTGTGCATGAATAAGCACTCACAGGGAAAAGTGTATAAACACACCACAATGATCAAAACATGAATAATTATGGTGATCCCTAAAATTTGGTACTCATCGAAGTCCAAAACAACGAGAAATGTCATTTGGGAATTTTCTCAAACACTTAGAGTGCACACACTACACATGTATGTTAAACAATGCATGAACATATGAAAATCTTACCTAAATACATGTTATTTTTTCCACAAGGGGCCAACATCCAAAGTATATCAACATTTAAAACAAAACCCAATAAAAAAGATTGACAAATAATAAGTTTTCCAACTTCCATTTGAGAAAATCTCAACAATGAACATAAAACCCCCTAAAAACATAATCTAAGGATCAAAATCAATGAAAAGAGTTAAAGATTACCTTAGAGATGTTTATGGAATGTAAAACACTTGAAATTAGTTGGGTTTTGATGCTGAAGCATTAAAATAGGGGTTTGGGAGAAGATGAGAGAAGTTTAAAACAAATGTCCCACGAAATACCCTTTAAAAGCTGATCTGGAAATTTTTGTGAGAAGTTTTGCGGGTAAGCCTTACTCGTGAAACACTCTGTCCAAGGTTAAAAAACTTGAGAATTGGACCATTTAACTCCCAGTTGAGCTTACACATGAAATAGGTCACAAAAACACCTAGAAAACATGTTTTTCACACAAAAAAAACTTGAAAAACTTTGAAAAACATGAGTGATACAAATCACTTCCAAAAGCAAACAAAAAGAACAAAAATCTTTTTGGTTTGATCCACATAAGGTTGAGCACACACACATCACATTTGAATATGTACAATCACACAAATAAAATAAGCATTCATTGAACAAAGTCTTGTGTGTTGTGTGTGTGTGAGTATCAAAGTGCAATAGTCCTTAATCTAGAGTGAAGACTCAATGATCAATTCAATTAAGTCATACACAACTAGTACTAAGTCAAGTGAACTATCTCAATTATAGAAATGAACATATATGATCTCTCACAAGAAATTATTACATATCTTTGAAGCTTTTCATTTGGCTTCTTTACAAATCATAACATTTGTCTTTGATCATTTTTGAACAAATACATCTCATTTTGAGATCGATGCTTGAGGTTTTTGATATTTCAACTTTGAGAGTAAGCTTTGGCTTTTTGAGGCACCATACATTTTCAATACAAGTTGCTTTCCCTTTTTCATATTCAAATAATAGTATGTGCGATGGCTTTTGCAGCTCAATTTCTCTTTTCGAGATTAGACATTTGATGAGCTATAACAAAAATAAAAAACTGGAAGAAATATAGGCACAAGTCTATGCATGTATCAAGACCAACAAGACTATTGACTATCATTCATGACAAGCTTGAAGATCTATTTACGACACTCACACATAGATTTCAAGATTTTTCCCACAATATAGAATGTACATACAAAACAAGCTAAGCTCGTAAATGCACTACGCCATTAGTACGAAGGTACTATGCCAAACTCACATGTGAAATGTGATCAAAATACACGATCAAACTTTTGAATTTTTCACCTTTTATGTGGTTTGAATTTTTACACACACAAAACAAAGACATAAAAGTAAGATCAAAGAAAAAACACAACAATGCATATAAATAAATGCAAGATGCAAAAATGCATGAAAATGAAGCATCTAATGCATGAAGGGTCCTACAAGATCGAAAGAATTAGATCAAGGACCAAAGAGCAAAAGCTCAACCATAGGAACCCGTCCACATCCAAACGGAACGATTGTTTGGAATGAGTGTCTCATGAGAAGTGAGACGAGGGTTGGAAAAGTGAGTACTGGAGATGCACATAGACAAGAAGGTAAGAACTTCAAAAATTTTCTTCAAAAACTTACCATTTTCCTCCAAATCCGGTTTCGCTTTTATATTACAACTTCCAAAATGCTAAAGTTTGTCTTTTCTTTTGATTCTTTTAAGAGCTTGAAACTTAGAGCAATGAGGTCTTAGATGACCAAGGGCACCACAATGGTGACAAACAATGGGTTTAGGTCCACTAGGCTTTATAGGGAGGGATCTAGCAACATGTTTTTATTCTCTCTTCAACTTGGGACATTGAGGTCTTATATGACTGATCACACCGCAATAGTGGCAAGTTGGAACAAACTTAGATTCATCCAAAACTTTAGGTTGAGACCTAAATAGAGGCTTTGGCTTAAGAACCTTTCTCTCCACTTTTTGGTTTCTTTTGTGTGGAAGAATGTACACCGATTTACCTTTAGAGGTAGAGCTCGCACTAGGCACAAATCGGGTACCACAACATGATTGCAACAAATATTTTCATCCTTTTTAGCAATAGGTTCAGCAATCAAACACTTGGCATGCATCTTAAAGATTCATTTTCACATTTTAGCTCATCAACAAGTTTGTTAGACAAAAAAAGTTAGCATCCAAGTCCATCTTCAAACATTAAACCCCTTTAGTTTTTCAAGAGAATGTTCAGCAAGTTTCTTGTACTTTTTAACCAATTTATTGGATTCATTGAACTTAGCAATCAAATCACTTTTTCACAAATGAACTTGCTGAAATTCTCATGAAACTTCTTAACATTTTTCTTTAAGAGTTTGATATTTGGAATATTAGCAACAACACCGATATATTCATGTAACATGTCATCACAATATTGAGGATTAACAAACATAGAGGCATTTTTACAAACACATGGCATGTTACAATAAACAACATTCATGGAAGCATACAAAGCACTATCCATGGCAATACACATAAGGGGGTCAAGGATCACACTTAGGTAATGAAACCAAACAAGTGTGCCTGCTCTGATATCAACTAAAAGCTCGGATTTGTGTTAAAAACACAAGAGTTGTTTAGACCCTAAATAATAAATTACGGCTCAATTGATTTTACTCTAACTTATCTAAGTGTGGAATAAGAGTAACTGAAGCGCAATAAACAATAAACTACTCTAAGCCATATTCAACAAATCTCAGCAATAAAATGAAAGCTAAAGGAGTAGGGAAGAGAGATGTAACCACAAGATAACACGCCAAGTGTTATCGAAGAGGGAACCGAAGAACTCGGCAAAAAACCTCTCCGCTGCCCTCCAAGCGCGTAAATCGATCCACTAGACAATAAGTGGGATACACGAATAGCAAGAGACCCTCCAAGCCTAATCTACCTAATGTACCTAAGCCCTCCAGCTCCTACTCCAACAAGGTTTCTTGGAACCGTGTCTTGTCTAGCTTTTCGGATCTTGCAATATGTCCGATTGATGAAAAATAACATGTTTGTATTGCATACAAAATATACGCAACAGAAAAACAACGAATCTACTTCATTCATAAATGTTAACATGCACCATGTAAGTTTCAGAATATAAGAACAAGAGAGTGTACCTTGGAGCGGTGAATTTCAAACCGAATATTAGAAGCACTTGGGAACACTTTCAATCTTCACTCCAATTCCACTAACGCCCAGATGTGTGGTCTCTCAATCAGTTTTCCAAGGGAGAATCCACTAACACTTCATACACCACTTTACAAAAATATTTTTTCAATTTTTCTGCAAAAAATTCGGTATGTTTTTCCCTCTGTATTTAACTGATTATCTTTGGGCTGGGCTTTTGGGCCTTTCCAATTGGGCTTAAGTATGTGGCTTGGAGTGGGACTAAAGGGACCAATGAGACACTAGCTCCAATAGCCTTGGGCTTTTCCGTCACTCTTGACAAGTCTAAAGTTACCATTAATTATATTTAATACCACTATATAAATATAATTGCACTCTAGGCCTTATTAATAAATTATATCCCAAGACTTTATTGTACATGCAACCCCTTCATAAAATATTCGTAGTAACACAAAGTCATGAATGTACTGTCACTTTGTAAATTACTACATCTTAATCCTTGAGTACCCGGTTAATCCTTTAAGTTATTCATCATATATTTATGAAATCCAATTTCATAATATCTACTCTAGTAACTATTTACTAAAGTAGTCAGGCCTAACACTCTGAATAACAAACCCATTAAACTTATCTCAAGGGAATATCTTGTATCTCCGTTAAGAGACTATGAATTCCATCTTGAGAATATATGTTCTGTCAACATTGAATGTGGTCACCCAATATACTGAGGTTTTGATTGTAACTCTAGATCTCACTCCTGACATATCAAAGCAAACTACACGTTATGATCAGGTCCATTATTCTCTCAGGATTAAGAGTTCATGTAAATTAAGTCGTGAGTTTATTATTCAATTGACAGTAGTTAGAGAATAATAAATCTCACAGCGGTCCCGTTCAATATGTCTTAACTCTTAAAACATATCACATACCAACTAGAAATCTCCGTTTCCATGATCAGGCAAATAGTCTTAGTTGATATGTTATAGTCTTCGTGGATGAAATGCCCAATTTTATCACCGACTACGAACTAAAATTCTAAGTTTACAAAGAACTTGTGATTTATTTCTTCTGTGACTAAATCACATAAACCACATACTATGCATCTCATGGACTATATGATAATGTCTCAATATTCATGTTACCATTATTTTTAGATAATAATAAAACAACTTTATTAAACACAACATTAAGTCATACATAATGTCATACATAATACATAAATAGCAAATGTCATTGTCAAAATGGTGACCAAATGTCACTTTGCAACACATTTCTAAGCAATTAAGTCTCGTGAATACCTAGCCATTAATGTATTTTTTTTCCAAAAATTTGATTTAGTGTGGATTGTTCTCAAGGTATGGGTATAATATTTTAAAACCAAATCCGTGAAAAAAGCGTAAGACTTCCATTCTTATACCTTTTATCGGCACATAGTTGGAATTGAATAACAGGTACTCGGGGGGTATTTTTCAAACAACAATAACTCTCATGATTTGTGTCAAAAAAATTCAAAATTTTATTGTAAGTCAAGCGCAAATGTCTACTTTCAAACATTCAGATCGCGTCAAAGAATTCCTTACCGTTCAAAAGTCATAATCAAAATGGTGACCAAAGGTCACCTCGCAACACATTTACTTAGCGATGAAGTCTTGTGAATAACTAGCCACAAACGTAATTTTTTCCATAAATTTGATTTTGTGTGGATTGTCCTCGAGGTATAGGTATAATAATTTAAAATAAAATCCGTGAAAAAAAACATTAGACTTCCACTATTTCGCCCTTCTATCGGCACATAGTTGGAATCCTAATTTTAGGTAACTCGTTGGGCCATTTTTCAAACAACGATAACACTTGTGATTTGTGTTGAAAAAAATTCAAAAATCTATGTTGAAATTCAAGCATGAAATATTTACTTTCTAAAACATTCAGACCGCGTCAAAGAATTCCTTACTGTTCAAAAGTCATTGTCAAAACGGTTACCAAATGTCACTTTGCAACACATTTTTTAAGCGATTAAGTCTCGTGAAGAACTAGCCACTAATGTATTTTTTTCCAAAAATTTTGATTTTTTGTTGATTGTTCTCAAGGTATAGGTATAATATTTTAAAAACAAATCCGTGAAAAAAAACGTTAGACTTTCACTCTTACAACCTTCTATCGGCACATAGTTGGAATCTGAAATACAGGTAACTCGGTGGGGTATTTTTCAAATGACAATAACTCTCATGATTTGCGTTGACAAAATTCAAAATTTGTATTGAAATTGAAGCTTAGAATGCCTACTTTCTAAAACATTTTGACAGCATCGAATAATTTCTTACCGTTCAAAAGTTATTGTCAAGACAGTGACCAAAGGTCTCTTTTCAACACATTTCTAAGCGATTAAGTCTCCTGAATAACTAGCCACTAACGTATTGTTTTGCAAAAGATTGATATTGGGTGGATTGTTCTCGAGGTATAGGAATAATATTTCAAATAAATTCTGTGAAAAAAATGGTAGACTTCCATTTTACGCCCTTCAATCGTCACATAGTTGGAATCCAAATTTTAGGTAACTCGGTTGGCCATTTTTCAAACGATAATAACTATTGTGATTGTCTAAAAAAATTCAAAGTATGTGTTGAAATTCAAGCATGAAATATCTACTTTCTAAAACATTTAGACCGCATCAAAGAATTCCTTACCGTTCAAAAGTCATTGTCAAAATGGTGACCAAATGTCACTTTGCAACACATTTTCTATGCAATCAAGTCTCGTGAATAACTAGCCACTAATGTATTCATTTTTTTCCAAAAAATTGATTTTGTGTTGATTGTTCTCGAGGTATAGGTATAATATTTTAAAAACAAATCTGTGAAAAAAACATTAGAATTTCACTCTTACTACCTTCTATCGACACATAGTTGGAATCCGAATAACAGGTAACTCTGTGGGGTATTTTTCAAACGACAATAACTCTCATGATTTTTATTTGAAAAAATTCAAAATTTGTATTGTAAGTCAAGCACAAAATGTCTACTTTCTAAAACATTCAAACATCATCAAAGAATTCCTTATTGTTCAAAAGTTATAGTGAAAACGGTGACCAAAGGTCACTTTGCAACCCATTTACTTAGTGTATGTTTTTAGACCCCTTAAACACAACCAGATTAACCTAGTTATTTAGCCAAGTGATTAAATTAGGTAAATTATGCAGATCTAGGTTAACACATATATATCATATCATTGCAACAGTGCGGAAAATAAATAACACAATGATATGATAACCCAGGAAAACCAAACCAGTAAAAAACCTGAGGAGGATTTAACCTAACTATCCTCAAGGTAAAACAAATCCACTATGAGAGAATTGAAGTTTACACAATAGCAACTTAGACCACTAATATCATATTGCTACCTCGAGTAGGAAAATTACTACCACGACCACGTGACAACTCTGAGTCCACGGACTATTTCTTTCTCAGATTCCCAACAAGTACAAGCACTCCCGCTTGTGTATCTTTAAGCTCTTAATACAGCAACTGAATGATCACTAAGCTCTCAACATCAATCTTAATTTTGATAACTCTAAGTATATGTGAAGGCAAACACCTCTAGATCTCACAAGAGATTCACATACACAGCATAAACAACAACTGCAACCACATTAAAACGTGGCTAGGGTTTACCCTTTTATACCTAGGGCAAAGCATAAAACCCTACACGTCAAACCGGGCTTGGGTTGAGTTGGAAAAAATCTGTAGAAAAACAATCTGCACAAGCTTCGATTGATCGAGTCTAATTTTTAATCAATCGAGCCAAGCAGATTTACACAGTAAATCTTGCAGTGCACTTGATTCCAACTTTACACAAAATCATACTTTGAGAAAGTCTAAAAACAAGACTAAACGTTTTAATCATGGTTTGCCAACATTACAAAATGAAGTTCTAATACATTTAAACCTAAAGTCTTAGAATCTAACAAACTCCCCATTTGGCAATCCGTGACAAAACACAAATTAAACAAAGTGCTCACAGTTACAAATACAGCCCATTACAAAACTTTGCCCAACAAAAACAAAGTCAACCTACTACTATCTATCAGTTGCAAGTGTAGACTGCAACATGATTGAATCAACCTGTATATTCCTGTAACACTTAACAAACACATAAATGCATGTGTGGAAAAAAAGACATAAAAACAGTATATCAACAAATATGCAAACTAACTCTCCCCCTAAGTTAGATGCATCAAAAAATTTTATTTTCTCCCCCTTTCAAAAACAATTTCAACTCCCCCTAAACAAAACATACTTATATTTTCCACACATACTTGTATTTTCCACACATATTCCCACATTTCATCTAAAACTCCCCCTTTTTGTCACGTATTGACAAAGACAACTTAAATAAAGACTAAACAGAAAACATACACAACAAAAGTCAAAAGAAAATAGAGAATCAAGGAAATAAATGAATCCAGCTCTATAGAGAATAGAGACAACTCCCCCTATGAAGAGCAACAACTCCCCCTATGAACAACAAAGGTTAAAAAAAACTTTTCTCCCCCCATAAAAATAGGAAAAACAAAACAAGTTTTGAGAAAAATAGTTTTTCCAAATAGAGAATCAAGTTTTGTGAATAACTAGCCCCTAACGTATTTTTTTCCAAATGTTTGATTTTGGGTGGATTGTTCTCAGGGTATAGGTAAAATATTTTCAAACCAAATCCGAGAAAAAATTGTTAGGCTTCAATTTGTACACCCATCTATCGGCACGTAGTTGGAATCCAAATTTCGGGTAACTCGGTGGGGGCAATATTCAAAAGAATATAACTCTCATGCTTTTTGTCAAAAAAATTCAAAATTTGAATTAAAATTCAAGCTCGGAATGTCTACTTTCTAAAACACTCAGCACGCATCAAAGAATTCCTTTTCGTTCAAAAGTTATTTTTTAAACGGTGAACAAACATAACTTTTCAACAAATCTTCCAAGCGATTAAGTTACGTGAACAACTACCCACTAACGTATTTTTTTCCAAAAGTTTGACTTTGGGTGGATTGTTCTCGGGGTATGGGTATAATATTTTGAAACCAAATTTGAGAAAAAAGCATTAGACTTCCACTTTTATGCCTATCTATCAACACATAGTTGGAATCCGAATTTCGGGTAACTTAGTTGGGGCATTATTCAAATGACAATAACTCTCATGATTTTTGTCAAAAAATTTTGAAATTTGTGTTGAAATTCAAGCTAAGAATGTCTACTTTCTAAAACATTCAGCATGCATTGATGACTTCCTTATTGTTCAAAATTTATTGTCTAAATGGTGTCCAAACATCACTTTTCAACACATCTTCCAAGCGATAAAGTTTCGTAAATAACTAGCCCCTAACGTATTTTTTTTCCAAAACTTTGATATTGGGTGGATTGTTCTTGGGGAATAGGTATAATATTTTGAAACCAAATCAAAGATAAAATCATTAGACTTCCATTTTTACTCTCATCTATCGGCACATAGTTGGAATCGTAATTTCGGGTAACTCGGTAGGGGCATTATTCAAACGACAACAAATCTCATGATTGGTGGTGAAAAAATTCAAATTTTTTTTTTAAAATTCAAGCTTGGAAGGTCTACTTTGTAAAACATTCAGCACGCATCAAAGAATTCTGTACCTTTCAAAACTTATTGTCTCAACGGTGAACAAACGTCACTTTTCAACAAATCTTCCAAGCGATTAAGTTTCGTGAATAACTAGCCACTAACGTATTTTTTTACAAAAGTTTGATTTTGGGTGGATTATTCTCGGGCTATGGGTATAATATTTTGAATGCAAATCCGAGAAAAAATGTTAGACTTCCATTTTTATGCCTATTTATCAGTACATATTTGGAATCCGAATTTCGGGTAACTCGGTAGGGGCATTATTCAAACGACAATAACTCTCATGATTTTTGTCAAAAAAATTCAAAATTTGTGTTAAAATTCAAGCTCAAAATGTCAAATTTCAAAAACATACAGCACACGTTATAGAATTCCTTATCGTTCAAAAGTTATTTTCTAAACAAAGTCCAAACGTCACTTTTCAAAACATCTTCCAAGCCATTAAGTTTCGTGAATAACTAGCCCCTAACATATATTTTTTCCAAATGTTTGATTTTGGGTGGATTATTCTTGGGGAATAGGCATAATATTTTGAAACCAAATCTGAGATAAAATCGTTAGACTTCCATTTTTACACCCATCTATCGGCACATAGTTGGAATCCGAATTTCGGGTAACTCGGTGGGGGCATTATTCGAATGACAATAACTCCCATGATTTGTGTCGTAAAAATTCCAAATGTGTGTTAAAATTCAAGCTCGGAATGTCTATTTTCTAAAACATTCAGCATACATCATAGAATTCCTTACTGTTCAAAAGTTATTGTCCAAACGGTGAACAAACGTCACTTTCTAAAAAATAGTCCAAGCGATTAAATTTCGTGAATAACTAGCCCCTAACATATTCTTTCATAAAAGTTTGATTTTGGGTGGATTGTTCCCAGGGTATGGGTATAATATTTTGAAACCAAATCCAAGAAAAAAAAGAGTTAGACTTTCATTTTTACGCCTATCTATGGGCACATAGTTGGATTCCAAATTTCGGGTAACACGGTGGGGGTATTATTCGAACGACAATAACTCTCATGATTTGTGTCATAAAAATTCAAAATTTGTGTTAAAATTGAAGCTCGGAATGTCTACTTTCAAAAACATTCAGCACTTGATATAGAATTCCTTACCGTTCAAAAGTTATTGTCTAAACGGTGTCCAAACGTCACTTTTCAACACATCTTCCAAGGGATTAAGTTTCATGAATAACTAGCCCCTAACGTATTTTTTTACAAAAGTTTGATTTTGGGTAGATTGTTCTCGGGTTATGGGTATAATATTTTGAAACCAAAACTGAGAAAAAGATGTTAGACTTCCATTTTTACGCCTATCTACCGGCATATAGTTGGAGTCCAAATTTCGGGTAACTCGGTGGGGACATTATTCGAACGACAATAACTCTCATGATTTGTGTCATAAAAAGTAAAAATTTTGTTGAAATTCAAGCTCGGAATGTCTACTTTGTAAAACATTAAGCACGCATCAACGAATTCCTTACCGTTCAAAAGTTATTGTCTAAATGGTGAACAAACGTCCCTTTTCAACAAATCTCTTAGCAATTAAATTTGGCGAATAACTAGCCACTAACAAATTTTTTTACAAAAGTTTGATTTTGGGTGGATTTTTCTCAGGCTATGGGTATAATATTTTGAATTCAAATCCGAGAAAAAAATGATAGACTTCCATTTTTCCCCTACCAATCGGTACATAGTTGGAATCCGAATTTCGGGTAACATGGTGGGGTCATTATTCGAACAACAATAACTCTCATGATTTGTGTCGTAAAAATTCAAAATTTGTGTTAAAATTCAAGCTAGGAATGTCTACTTTCTAAAACATACAACACGCGTCAATGAATTCCTTATCGTGCAAAAGTTACAATCTAACCGATGAACAAACGTCCCTTTTCAACAAATCTCCAATCAATTAAATTTCGCAAATAAATAGCCACTAACGTATTTTTTTACAAAAGTTTGATTTTGGGTGGATTTTTCCCGGGCTATGGGTATAATATTTTGAATCCAAATCTGAGAAAAAAAACGTTAGACTTCCATTTTTACACCTACTTATCGGTACATAGTCGGAATCCGAATTTCGGGTAACACGGTGGGGTCATTATTCGAACGACAATAACTCTCATGATTTGTGTTGTAAAAATTCAAAATTTGTGTTAAAATTCAAGCTCAGAATGTCTACTTTCTAAAACATACAACACGCATTATAGAATACCTTACCATTCAAAAGTTTTTGTCTAAACGATGTCCACACATCATTTGCAGCACATCTTCCAAGCGATTACGTTTCGTGAATAAATAGCCCCTGAGGTTTTTTTTTTTTCCAAAACTTTGATTTTAGGTGGATTTTTCTCGGGGAATAGGTATATTATTTTGAAACCAAATCAGAGATAAAATCGTTAGACTTCCATTTTTACACCCATCTATTGGCACATAGATGGAATCCGAATTTCGGGTAACTCGGTAGGGGCATTATTCAAATGACAATAACTCTCATGATTGGTGTTGAAAAAATTCAAAATTTGTTCTAAAATTCAAGCTCGGAAGGTCTACTTTGTAAATCATTCAGCACGCGTCAAAGAATTCCGTACCGTTCAAAACTTATTGTCTCAACCGTGAAGAAACTTCACTTTTCAACATATCTTCCAAGCGATTAAGTTTCGTGAATAAGTAGCGACTAACATATTCTTTTCCAAAAGTTTGATTTTGGGTGGATTGTTCTCAGTGTATGGGTATTATATTTTGAATCCAAATCTGAGAAAAAAACATTAGACTTCCATTTTTACGCCAATCTATCGGCAAATAGTTGGAATCCGAATTTTGGGTAACTCGGTGTGGGCATTTTTCGAACGACAATAACTCTCATGATTTGTGTCGTAAAAAATCAAAATTTGTGTTAAAACTCAAGCTCGGAATGTCTACTTTCTAAAACATACAACACGCGTCAATGAATTTCGGGTAACTCGGTTGGGGCATTATTCAAACGACAATAACTCTCACGATTTTTTTTAAAAAATTAATAAATTGTGTTAAAATTTAAGCACGGAATGTCAACTTTCTAAATCATTCAGCACGCATTATAGAATTCCTTACGATTCAAAAGTTATTGTCTAAACAAAGTGCTTCAAGCTTAAAGGAAGCTGAGTTTTTTCTTGCCTTCTTCTACTTTACTTTTTCGGTCAAAAGCTCTTAAGGTGTGGGAAACCAAACCGGACAAGGTCAATTAGAACATTGTCTTCGAACTTATTCTGGTGTGTTCATTTGGCTCCTCCTATTTTATTTATACTTGTTATTGATTTTATTTTTATTTGAGATTATTTCTATGTGAGATATCGAGAAATTAAAGGGTGAGAAGGGGAAAAAATGGAGGCTTACATTTTGCTTATTAGATCAGCATGAAGTCACCCCAATTTTGTGAAAAGATTCATATTGGATTGTACTATATATTCTCCTAGATCTGCCTCGTTTGTAAAAAAAAAAATATAATTAAGATTTTAAAAATTGCTCTTTTCACTATTCTGAAGGTCTTCCTCATTGGCAGTACACATTTGCATAAGGTTATCAAGTTTCAGAGAATTAGTTCTTCTTAAGAGACCCCATTTTCTATTGTCACAGCTATCTTCACTCTTGCTTTGAATAGAACCAAGCATTTTTTTTCAGTCAGTATTGAATTTATATGCAGGGAAACTTTCTTCTGTGGGAATGACATGGAAGGAGCTCAAAAGATCTTACTTCTGTTGATACTAGTTGTTAGGACATATATGATTTGATGTTAGGAACATATGTTAACATTTTATGTAATTGGCTAATCCTTTGACAAAACGCACTTTACTTGTAATTGGGTAAATCTAGGATGTGTTTAATACTTCAAGGAACCTTGTTTCAAGTCCAAGTATTGAAGCCATGCAAGTCTGTCCAAGATTCAAGTGTGAAGTGTTGTTTATTAAAACTCAACAACTAGCATCTATCGAGACTTGAAGAGCTATTCTAGACCATGGCTCGACAGCAGCTAGACAGACAGGGTATCAAACGAGGTTTATGAAACTCAGATTTTCGAGTCTGTTTTTCATCCAATCCATGATTGTATGTTTGAACTTTCTTTTCTCACAACCTTAAACATATATAAGGATTATTTTAAGGGCTATATCAGGCTACACACAGCTAAGAATACAATTGCACAAGAGCAAATTGTATCAGGAGACCTAGTTTGCCCTAGTTCATCTTTCTTGTGAAGAAGCTGCTGTGTTTGTACACTGTAGGGTTTTGTAACCAAGGAGTTTCTTGATCTTCATCGTGTGATGAACTGAAGAACTTTGCAGCCAACAATATTTCTCTAGTTGGTGATTGAAGTCACATACTGGGATTTGCGCAATTGGTTAGTCATGTACTGGGAGCCGTGCAATATAAGGAGAGATTGTCACTATAGAATAAGTTCAATTGGGTATTGGGGTAAGGGTTCAATTGTAGGTTGGTATAAGGTATTGAGATTCATTTACTTGTAACTACTTGTTTTGATAATAGTGGATTCTCGGGAGTGGTGACCTTAAAATCACCCGGTGGGGTTTTTGCCGTGTTGGTTTTCCCCATTCGTAAACAAATCACCGTGTCAATTTATTTTCCGCTATACTTTAGTTTATTGGTGATTTTTTTGGCTAATTAATCAATTAATTTATCACAAGAGGTCAATACGTTTTTGGCCTATCACTAGTCATAAGATTGTAGCTAGAAATTTATTATAGGTTTGGTTGTGGTATTCATGCATTGGTCTTTTGGAGCTATTCGTTAATAGGATTTTTTGTTTTATTGGTTTTGGCCAAATGGTTTTTTTCTTATTGCATCAAGAAGCATTCATGGTAAATTGCTTTTTATGTTTGGGGAGGTGGGGGGAGGGGTGGGGGGAGGGGAATAACGAGGTAGATACTGAATAAACTATAAGTCCAAAATCAATAAGTTCAAAAAGGTTTTTATTTGGAGTTTTCTTGGGATTATATGACCTTTGTTCATTTGGTTGGGCTCTAATTGGTTTTGACACCATTTTTGAATGCATTTAGGGTCTATTGGCATATTTGGAAGTAGCTTGAGATGATTTGAACTTTGGTCTTTTGGGTGGGCTTCGTTTTGATTTGGCACTTTAAGTAATCGTGGCTTGACAGAAGTCTCTACAAGGTAGGGAGGATTTTGATTAAATTTGGTGATCTACAAAATCTCTTCATTGTGGATAATTTTTGTAAAGCTTGGTGCAATTTGTAATTCTTCATTTTCAGATTAAGGAGAAATTCTTTCTTTGACTTGTTTGGAAGATTGCTTGGTGGAATTTTAGTTATGGTGAAGATTATTAGATTTTTCCTTATATTCATATTTTGAATTGATTTTTTTCTTCTCTTGCATTCTCTAACACGTTCATTAGTCTGTATTGATCACTATCAGTATTGCTCCACCTATTAGACTCGGCGTCGTCTTCAATGTCTTGATCATAATAGTCCACATCACTATCATATTCTTCATAAAATAGATTTGCATCTTCATCTTCTCTATCATTAGGGGGTTCACCCCAATCATCACCACTGTGTGGGCTATCATAACTTCTTCTGTTGTTATCATCATCATCAATGCTACTGTCATCATCATGTCCACCATCATTGTTATTGCTGCCACTACCACTATCACTCTTGTCGTCGCTTTCATCTTCCTCATCTTCATTATGAGCTTTTGGTTCATATGAGCTCTTTAATGCATGCTGACTAGCCTCCCAATATTCTTCGTCTTTGATGTTACAAATGAGATCTCCAAGGAGTGTAGTCATGGCATCAGGATCCATGTAATTAGCCCAATCAGTAAGAACCCAAGTTGTGTCCTCTTTCTTCAACTCTAGAGCCTTGTTGTGGCAATCAAGTAGTATCTCAAATCTGGGTAGCATTGTTCTTGTCATAGGATCAAACCTTGGCTCAGGGAATCCCCAATAACGTTGACTCTCTCCGGCTTTTACAAACTTCCCATTCAATGTAGGAGTGTAGGATTTCAAAGGTTCTGGAGAACAAGAGAGTTCTTTTGCTCTGGCTTTGGCTTGGGCCATATTTCTTACTTCCATATCTAAAAAATCATCATCAGTAGGCTTGTAGTCTAGCCCAAAAGGTCGTAAACAGTTGGCTTCTTCACAATTCTCCCCAAATTCATCCCCAGAAAGTAGTTCATTCTTCTCATCATTCGTACCACATTGTTGTTACCATAAGGAGTAAAGTCCATTGGGTTCTTCTCAACTTCCCCTTCTCTCTTTTCAAAGCTAGGCCTTTCAATCTCGAAGTCATCCAAGGTCAATGGCTCTTTCTCGGAATCAATACCATAAACAGGTTTAGGCACAGTCAATGTATCCCCATAGATGGTCACAATAGCTCCTTCATGTGGAAACCGAACCTTTTGATATAGGGAAGAAGGTACAACCTCTGTGTCATGAATCCAGGGTCGCCCAAGGAGCATGTTGAAGCATGAGGCTATGTTAAGGACCTGAAAATCCACTTTTTTTTTTTCTTTTCTTTTTTTTTTTTTTTTTTTTTTATCATTGGTCCTATGGTAAGCTCTAACGTTATGGTCCCTAAGACCTCTCTTCTACTGTTGTCATATGCCCTCACATGTTGGTCAGTAGGCACAAAGTCTTCATTACTGAGGCCCAGGCAGCTTGCAGTCTTCAAAGGACACACATTCAAAGTGCTACCATCATCTATCAAAACTATCGATATTCTCTTCCCCATGGAATCTACAGTGATATGCAAAGGGTTGTTATGGTGCTTCCCCTTCTTGATCAGATCCTTGTCAAAATAAGAGATGGTGAGTTCCCTATTTATGGATCCAATTATAGCATTCAAATCCTAGGAGGTTGTGGTTGTAGGGACTTGGATTTGGTTGAGCAGGTCTACTAGGTTTTGGCGATGTTTGTATGAGGCCATGAGTAAACCCCATAAGGATATGTTGGCTTGTGTCTTTTGTAGTTGCTTAAAGACTTCATCTTCCTTGGCAGGTGTTTGTTAGGTAGATCTATTCAAGGCTTCCACAGGGTTTTCAGTCTCCAAATGTGGGGGTTTGAAGTGTCTCCCCTCCTATGATGTGGGCAATTTTTGTTGGATCATTGAGGTTAGTGTCTTGGGGTTTAAAGTGTCTCCCCCCGTTTGTGGGTGTTTGGTTATTTGTTTGGGGTTTAAAGTGTCTCCCCCTGTTTGTGGATGTTTGATTGTTCATTTGGGGTTTGAAGTGTCTCCCCCATTTATGGGTGTTTGGTTGTTCATTTGGGGGTTTGAAGTGTCTCCCCCCATTTGTGTGTGTTTGGTAATCCTCGAGTTCTGATCCTTCATTCCATATGTCATATCCTGTGGTGGTGGTAGATTTCCTATCTATTAATTCTTCCCATGTCATCATGAAGCATTTGGGTAGGTAATAAATTAAGTCGGATGGATCTTCCTTATTTTCCTCTTTGGTCATCAAGCAATTAATCCTTGGTCCTTTCCCAAAATTGTGATTGGGTAAGGGATTATTAGTGATGCTAGGCTTGGTAGGCGGCACAATCACTTTGTTGTCTATTAGGTCTTAAATTGCATGACAAATGGAAAAACAACGGTTGGTATCATGACCAGGGCCTTGGTGGTAAACACATCTTTTATTAACATCAAACTGTGAAGGCAAGGGATTTGGAATTGGTCTTGGGTCTAAGGTATTCAGTAACCCTTTAGCTTTCAGCTTGTTATACTCTTGGCTTATGAGCATATACAACTCATGAAATTCTCTCCTAGGTCTAGGCCTTTATGGTATTTGCACAGGTGCAATGGGTGCAATTAATTGGTAAGGATCATTTTTATGAATGTTGGAAATTTCTGCAGACTTAGATCATACATTCTTTTTAAACCTTGGTGGTTCATCAGTTTTTATGGTTCCATTGTTTAAAGTATCCTCAATTTGGGTTCAAGCAGCAATTAGAGCTTTAAAATTAGGAAAGTGTGTGCAAATAGATATTAATGATACACAGGTAACAAATCTTTACAACCATGGCTAATTGCTCTTCCTCACTCGACCTATTCATCATCTGTGTGGCCTTAGTTCTCCACTTGGTAATGAAAGTGGAGAAGGATTCCTTCAGCTCTTGCTTGGTAGTCTCAAGGTCTTCTTGTGGTGTTCACTTCCGTATTGTACTTGTATTGCTTGTGAAACTCTCGGCAGATATCCTCTAACCTTCTTGCTTTTGCATCATCTATGATAGGCCAAAAACATATTGACCCCTTGTGATAAATTAATTGATTAATTAGCCAAGTTCAATTAATTAACCAATTTAACATGCAACGCATGATAGCACAAACAAATCACCAATTAAACTAAGTATGTAGCGAAAATTAAATGACACGGTGATTTGTTTACGAATGAGGAAAACCTACACGGCAAAAACCCCACCGGGTGATTTTAAGGTCACCACTCCCGAAACTCCACTATTATCACAACAAGCGGTTATAAGTAAAGGAATTCCAAGTACCTTACCAACCTACAGTTGAATCCTTACCCCAATACCCAATTAGACTTGTTCTGTAGTGACAGTTTCTCCTTTTGATGCACGGCTCCCAAGTACGTGACTAACCAGTTGCGCAGATCCCAGTACGCGACTTCAATCACCAACTAGAGAAGATTTGTTGGCTGCAAAGTTCTTCAATTCATCCACATAATGAAGATCAAGAAGATGCTCGGTTACAAAACCCAACGGTGCAAAGACACAGCAACTTCTTCACAAGATAGATGAACTAGGGCAAGAACTTCGTCTCAAGTTACAATTTGCATGAACAAGGATTTTTCAATGCTTGTACAATTTGTCACACTTTGACGGCCCTTAGAACAATTTGTCCACGAATTAGAATTAAAACAGAACTCAGAATTTGTTTTTCTTAAATCTCGACAGCTAAAGGTGTCGAGCAGCTGTCGAGCCTCAGGGCTAGAACAGCTTCTTAAAGCTCGATAGATGCAGCTGTCGAGCCAACTGTCAAGCTTTAATGAAGAGCACTTCTAAGCTTGTTTCTTGAACAGACTTGCATGGCTTTAACACTTGATCTTGAAACCTTGTTTCTTGAAGTATTAACCTCATCCTAAATCTACCCAATTACAAGTAAAGTGCGTTTTGACAAAGGATTAGCCAATTACATAAATAATGAATGACATATGTACTAAACGAGTGAAACACATATGTCCTAACAATCTCTCCCTTTGGCAATCCATGACAAAACCACAACAAACGAATGAACATATGAGAGAAGTCATAAATCACTCAACTCATATTCACTTGTTGAATACAATAAAATCTATCCTAACACAAACTCTTGAAAAACTTTGCAAGAAGAGAGTTTATGACAAGTAGACTTTAACAACCTATATTTCTGAAACACTTTAAACAAAACTCATCAAGGCATCTTAGTGTGAAACAGAAATAATAGATTGCATACAAATAAGGAAACATGTGTATAAAGAGAGAAAAGAAACAACACATGTAAAGATAGGTGAAAGAAACATACACCATCACATATATAACAAAGATGAGCATAATGTATGTAATAATGGTCACAAGACCTAGGTATAAGAAGAATATGTATCTAAAGTAGAGAAAATAAAAAAGATACAAGTAATCCTCACTATATCCCTCAACACTCAACACTCCCGCTATCAAAAAGTTCTTATACAAGCTCTCCCCTTAAGTATCTAAGTATGACTACTCTCATAACTCAAAACTACTCCCCCTTTTTGTCATGAGTGACAAAGGGTAGAGTGTCAAGTAGACATCTCATCAGTAGAGCTAGCATCGGCGTAAAATCGTCGTGATAGCGGAAGGAAAAATAAGCTTATCACAGGTAGTTGTATCCTTATACACATCTATAATAGAAAAGATGAAATGTGAAGGAAAGTCAATGGTAAGATCCTCAATAAGAGAAAACAGAAAACGAGCATGAGGCTCTGTGATAGAGTTGTAGTGAGAGAGAGGATACAAGACAAAAGTCATCACCATGTTTAAGAAACGAGGACCTTTAGCAAAAGGTTGATATGACATAAACTGGTGCTCACCCAAATCAGAAGGGTGCTCACAGAAAGCGGTGATCATCTCATTTTTGGACATAGTCTGCAGATGCTCACACCTAGGGTAGTCAGGATGCGCAACCCTCGGAACATGGAGCACATCGGATACCAACTCCAGTGTGACGACTATGCGCGTACCTCGAATGCGAGTGAGAAAGAGAGGTACTGAATAATCGAATCCATGCATGTTGGAGTAAAACTCCTGGATCAGAACGGAGGGACAAGTGACTGGGACATCACACAGTGACTCCTATTCTCGTTTGTGAAAGACATCGGGAAGGTCAGTGTCGGCAAAGTCTGCCAAAACAACTTGGCGTTCCGAATAAACACCTCGTTTAGAGAAGTTCTCTGAGAAGTCCTAATGGGCTTTCTCATCACGGAAACGAACAGAAAGAGGAGTAAGATTAGAAGATGAAGAGGCTCTAGAACGAAGAAGGTTCTGGGTTGAAATAGACTAACGTTTTGGTGCCATAAACACTACGAACACAAACAGAAAGAGAGGGGGAAAAAAGAAACACTCAGAAGAGTTCCAACACAATTCAAATATAACAAGTATATTGAAAAGATCAAACGTATGCATGGGGAATGCATGAAAATGTGACATGCAATATGAAAAACATTATCGGCTCAGCCCAATCCAATCCTACCAGTACACAAACATTTTGCACACATATAAATGCATGAGAATACTGTTAGAATGCGAATGTGATGCAATGCATGGAGTTTTTAAGATCAAAACTACAAAACCCATCCCAAAAAGATCAACACAAACTCACCAAATTTGAAAAACCCCAAAAATTTTCAAAGACCCCAAAACCTAGGTTTCAAAAACATGAAATTCATGTAGAATGAGGGATAAAAAGCTTAACAATTGATAAAAAGCTTGAAGAAGCTTTGAGAAACCTTGAGAAATGGATTCGGAGTGAGAGAGAGAGGTTGGGAAGGTGAAAAGACAGTGTTATCGAGAGAGAGATCGAGAGAAATGAGAAACGGATCGCACAGAACCTTTAAATAGAACCTTAGTAAATCCCGACAGATACAGGTATCGAGAGGTGTCGAGATATCTGTCGAGGTAGGTGTCGAGAAATACAACTTCGATAGATCCAACTATCGAGAAGGTGTCAAGGAACAAGACAGGACACGAGAACAGATGCTCGATCAATCCACTAGGTGTCGAGAAGCTATCGAAAGGACAGGAGGTTTCTCAATCGATCCAAAAGGTGTCAAGAAGCTATCGAGATTACGATAAGAAACAGCTGAGAAGCTCGACAAACAGCTAGGTGCCGAGGAGGTATCGAGGAGGTGTCGGGCCAACTTTTCCAAACACTTTTTCGAGAAGGGAAAAACACAAACATGAATGTAATCACGCATGCAACTCAACCAATGATCTAATCAACATATTAGACTCTCAAAAATATCTCTCAACAATAATTTTAAGCACAAGGATCTCAAAATACACACTCACACACTAAACAAGTCTAACCGATTTTATATTTCAAAAACAAGTCGAGACAGTTTAGTGAGCATACATCAACACATGTACACCTTGTGATGGCCAAATCACATTGTACCTGCACATGTATCAAAAGTAGCAAAGAATATTGCTTGTTGTGTGTGAAAACATCGCAAGATTGCATAAGTGTCTCTATGTTATGACAATTTGAGGTATGAGAAAATCACTTTAACTCACACACAATCATAACTGTTTGATGGGGACTATCACCTTTGAGGTACATCCTATAACTCCCACATCTCCTAGAAAACACGCTTGCAATCATATTTAAAGCATTTTTTGATATTTTTGCTTTTATTTTCTTTGCAAATTTTCTTTTTATTAAGCAAACCATGCATGGGTATACAAAGGAGAGAGAAGAAATACCCAATGATGTTAAGCTTTTGACATTGCACTTTTCCTATGCCAAAGCATACAGATGTCATTGACATTGCACTTTTGCTATGCCGAAGCATACAGATGTCACATCATGATTGGCGGGTAACAGTGGTGAGATGGTTATTTATGCCTTTCTCTTAGGATTTTCTAGTCCTACCCGTCAAAAAGAGAGTGATACGAGTGTTAAGTACAAGAGATCACTTAACCTTACTCATCACAAACAAAGAGCCACAAAACTCACTTGCTTAGTTGTGCATAGAGATGCTCATCTAAGTTACAAGAGATACAAAGTTTAGAAAACTCTGTTTCAATGGCCATTTTAAGGTTCACAAGAAACGATGTACACATACACACTGTTTTTGTATTTTTTTTATTTTTCAATTTTTTTATTTATTTTTATCTAAAAAGCAAAATAAATCAAAAACTGAAAGTAAGCAAACAAAAACATGTTAATCAAAGCAAAACAATGCATAAAACTAGACTAACTTAAAAACAGTAAAGCAAAACACAAAAGTAATGCAAAAACAAAAACAAGAAGGGGAGAGAGAGACGAAGTGAAAAAAAATCACTTGAGCCCTTTCCTTCCACACCTTGGAAGAATCGGTGATAAGGGGGAAGTATTGAAACCGTTCAAGTTCGAAAGGAACATGAGAGCTTTGAGAAGATCTCCAAGAGGAGCAAGAGAGGTTTGAAGCTGATTCTAGTTCCCAGATGCTATCATGTCATTGCTCTGTTGAGTGGCTAACCACTTATAGCAATTTAGTAGAGTATGACCGGCAATACCACAATGATGACAAAGATGCTGCTTCTTCTGTTTAGGCTTTTGAGAGTTAGCCTTCTTAGTCCTAGGGTTTTTAGTGTCCTTCTTCTCCAGCTTAGGGGGTGCTCCTAAGATACATTTACCCTTGTTTAGGTTCTCACTTGCTAATTCAGTTTTAACATCATTGTTCTCAATTTTAATATTATTAGCAGGAGGAACAATAACAATAGTACTAGCAGAAGTAATATTAGAAGAAGAGAATTTATACCCCAGACCTATTCGATCAGAAGCAGATTTCTGAATGCTGAACATCTCATCCAGTTTCACACTTGATACCCTCTCCAATTAAGCTCTAACTTGAAACAGCTCTGCTTTAAGCTTCTTGATCTTCTCAGCCAAGAAATTGTTCTCGAATCTCAATGCCCCAATAGTTTGATTAGCTTCATCAAACTTTGTGGAAAGTTCCTCACGGTTAAGTTCCACATCACTAAGTTGAAGGAAAAATTCTGGTTTTGCATCTCATGCAAAACCCGCAGCGGAAGCAACGAACAAGGATCTATTTCATTCATGATTGATAACGTACACAATGTAAATTTCAGAATTTAAGGACAAGATAGCGTACCTTGGTGTGGAGAAATTCAAAACAAAGATTAGAAGCACTTGGGAACACTTTTAATCTTCACTCCAATTCCACTTTACACCCAAGATGTGTGGTCTCTCAATCAGTTTTTCAAAGAGAGAACGAAAGTGTGTTTCACACTCTCTCACACACCGTTTCTTTTTCTTTTCTAATCTCTTCTAATAAAAATTTTGTATGTTTCTCCCTTTATAACTAACTGATTATCTAATTGTGCTGGCCTATTGGGCCTTTCCAATTGAGCTTTAGTGTGTGGCTTGGAGTGGGACCAAAAGGGACCAATAAGACACTAGCTCCAATGGGTCTTGGGCTTTTCCGTCAACTCTTGACAAGTCCAAAGTTACCATTAATTATATTTAATACCACTATATAAATATAATTGCACTCTAGGCCTTATTAACAAATTATATCCCAAGACTTTATTATACACGTAACCCCTTCACAAAATATTCGTAGTAACACAAAGTCATAAATGTAAACTGTCACTTTGTAAATTACTACATCTTATCCTTGAGTATCCGGTTTAATCCTTTAAAGTTATTCATTATATATTTATGAAATCCAATTTCATAAATATATACTTTAGTAATTTCTTACTAAAGTGGTTAGACCTAACTCTCTGAATAACTGAAATCATTAAACTTATCTCAAGGGAATATTGTATATCTCCATCAAGAGACTATGAATTCCATCTTGAGAATATATGTTCCATCAACACTAAATGTGGCTGCCCAACATACTGAGGTTTTGACCGTCACTTCAGATCTCACTCCTGATATATCAAAGCAACCTACACTTCATGATCAGGTCCATTATTCTCTCAGGATTAAGAGTTCATACAAATAGAAGTCGTGAGATTTATTATTCATTTGACAGTCGTTAGAAGAATAATAAATCTCACAGCGGTCCTGTTCAATATGTTTTAACTCTTAAAACATATCAACATATCAACTAGGAGTTTCCACTTCCATGATCAAGACAAATCATCTTAGTTGACATATTATAGTCTTCGCAGATGAAATGCCCAATTTCATCACCGACTACGAACTATAAATTCTGAGTTTACAAAGAACTTATGATTTACATCTTCTGTAACTTTTTACATAAATCATATACAATGCATCTCATGGACTATTGATAATGTCCCATATTCATATTACCATTATTTTAGATAATAATAAAATAACTTTATCAATCACAATATTAAGTCATATATCATGTCTTACATAATGTCATACATAATATCATACATAGCATCATACAATAGGATTTAAGGGCACTAATCCTAACATAAGTTTCTTGGTGGCTAGCCTATAAAGTTTCTCATGCTTCTCAGAAATCTTGTACAGTTTCTCATAGGCTGTATGGATATCATCTTGATCATCCATCTTTTTAAACTTGGATTCCACCAATTCTTCTTCTTCATCCACATCTTCAACAATCGCTTTATTAGGATTGACAGTGGCAGTGAAGGCATTTAAAATTCCGTCATCCTCGTTGTCGGAATTGTCCTCAGGCTCAGTGTCGCTCAAAGTAGCAGCAAGTGCCTTACTCTTCCCAATGCTCTTGAGATATGTGAGACACTCCTATTTCATGTGACCGAAGCCTTGACATCCGAAGCACTTGGGTCTTGCGGGAACAGTGTACTGAGCGCCATCCTTAGCATCCTTCTTCCCTTTATCTTGGCTCTTGAACTGAGAAGAGCTTGATTGCCTACGGTCCTTGTCGAAGCCTTTTCCATTGGCATTTTTCAAGAATTTCTTCAATTTCCTAGTGATGTAGGACTTCATCTTAGAGTCTTCATCGTCTGATGACTCATCTGTCTCCCTGCACTTGGCCTTTAGTGCCATGCTCTTGCCTTTTCCCAACTTGCCAATTCTTGTCAACCCTAGCTCATAGGTTTGCAGATTACCAACCAACTTAGTCAGAGGAATTTTGTCAATATCCTTTGATTCCATTATCGCCATGATCTTGGCATGGAATCTCTCAGGCAGAGATCTGAGAACTTTTCTCACAATCTTGGGTTTAGGAATGGTTTCCCCAAGATTGAAGGCTGAGTTCACTATGTCCTTGAGCTTGGCATAGAACTCATCAAATGACTCATCCTCCTCCATCTTAATTTCTTCGAAGGTTGTAGTGAGCCTTTGTAGCTTCGAATCTTTGACAACCTTTGTTCCCTCATAGGTTCTCTGGAGGATGGTCCATGCTTCCTTAGCAGTTTCAGTGGAGGATATCTTCTTGAACTCCTCATTAGTGACCGCACTGAATAAGGCATTCAATACTCTGCTATTGAAGTTTGCTGCCTTGATCTTGGCTTCATCCCAATCGGCCGGTGCTTCTTTAGACTTGGTCCAGCCTATCTCCACAACTTGCCACACCTTCTTATCTAGAGACTGCAAGAAAGCTCTCGTGTGTATCTTCCAGTATGCATAGTTAGTACCATCAAACAATGGAGGTATAATAAAAGACTGACCTCTATCCATGACAAACAGGGGTCAATGGATCACACACAAAGATTAAACCCTAATCAGAGTGTGCCTGTTTTGATACCACTTGATAGGCCAAAAACGTATTGACCCCTTGTGATGAATTAATTGATTAATTAGCCAAGTTCAATTAATTAACCAATTTAACATGCAATGCGTGATAGTGCAAACAAATTACCAATTAAACTAAGTATGCAGCGGAAATTAAATGACACGATGATTTGTTTACGAATGGAAAAAACCTACACGACAAAAACCCCACCAGGTGATTTTAAGGTCACCACTCCCGAAACTCCATTATTATCACAACAAGCGGTTACAAGTAAAGGAATCTCAATGACCTTACCAACCTACAATTGAACCCTTACCCCAATACCCAATTGGACTTGTTCTGTAGTGACAGTTTCTCCTTTTGATGCACGGCTCCCAAGTACGTGACTAACCAGTTGCGCAGATCCCAGTACGCGACTTCAATAACCAACTAGAGAAGATTTATTGGCTGCAAAGTTCTTCAATTCATCCATACGATGAAGATCAAGAAGATGCTCGGTTACAAAACCCAACGGTGCAAAGACACAGCAACTTCTTCACAAGAGAGATGAACTAGGGCAAGAACTTCGTCTCAAGTTACAATTTGCATGAACAAGGATTTTTCAATGCTTGTGCAATTTGTCACACTTTGATGGCCCTTAGAATAATCCTTTTATATGTCTGGGGTTTGGAAAAAAGAAGGCCCAAAGACACATCCACGGATTAGAATTAAAACAGAACTCAGAATCTGTTTTTCTTAAATCTCAACAGCTAAAGGTGTCGAGGGGCTGTCGAGTAGCTATCGAGCCTCGGGGCTAGAACAGCTTCTTAAAGCTCGATAGATGCAGCTATCGAGCCAGATGTCTAGCTTTAATGAAGGGCACTTCTAAGCTTGTTTCTTGAATAGACTTGCATGGCTTTAACACTTGATCTTGAAACCTTGTTTCTTTAAGTATTAACCTCATCCTAAATCTACCCAATTACAAGTAAAGTGCGTTTTGACAAAGGATTAGCTAATTACATAAATAATGAATGACATATGTTCTAAACGAGTGAAACACATATGTCCTAACAATCTAGGTTGAGGAACCACCTAAGAGCGGCTCCGGTTAGTGTGCTTTGGAACATTTGAGCAAGTACTTCATCGGTCGCGCCTAAGGGCTGCATAGCCCTCATATACATCTTCGGATGGGACTTTGGGCAGCCAATCCCATCAAATTTGTCCAGGGTTGGCATCTTGAACTTGGGTGGCAACCTTGCATTCAGGAACAATGAGAGAGAATCATAGTCCATAAGGTCCTCCATCTTACGAGATCTTCTAATCATCTCATCCATCTTATTCATCCGCTCGTTGATCTTCTTCTCATTCTCTATATATGGTGGATCATGATCAGTCTTGTCCTCCTCTTGATTACTTTTCAAATTCTGGAATTGTTGCATCATACGGTTCATGTCTTCCCTCAGCTGAATCTGACTACCTACCATAGTGTTGAGTAGCTCTTGGGTGTTCATGGGTTCCTCTGAGTTTGGGTGTTCTCCTTCCTCTACCATGGTGTGGGGAGTTTCACTCTTCTTGTGGCTTGAATTGTGTTGGAGGTCGAAAATGGGGTTGTGATATTGCAGCAATGGAGTTTCTTCTATGCTTGACGGGTTCAGTATGGTGATGGGAGTGATGGGCTCGGAACTGGAGCTACTAGCCTGTGTGTCGGACTTAGGTTTCCTTTGTAGCCTTCCTTCAAATCTTGACCAAATTCTCCCCTAATGACAGGCTTGGTCGGGTTAATCAAAGCTAAGACCCCAACCACATCCATCAATCAACAAAAACAAACACACACAACATGCAATGCAATTTTAACCGAGACCGACCTAGGGATAGGTTCTAAGTCATTACATTGTAGGGTGGGTTTGTTGTTTTATTGTTTCTCATAGCTAGGACGTTACACCTCCCAACTTGTAATGTAATGAACATTGTGTTGGTCTAGAAGGCATGGTTTGTCCTTTATAGTCAACAGGGAATGATTCAGTGACTTTGGGCTATGAGTTGGTGAGTTCGCCACTGGGTACCCGGATCTAATGAAGACCGGTGATCCATGGTTACTACTACTGCAAAATTGTTGAGAAAGGGGTGCATACATATTTTTTGGATGGCATACAAAATGATAATTAGGGAAAGATTTTAACAAACAATACATACAACAAAATATCATAAAACAAAAATATCATACAACATCCCATCAAACATAAATAAACAAACAACAACTATATCATGCAAGACCATGCAAAATAATGGTGCATATTTGGTCACTTAAGTCTAATACGAAACTTAACCCTCGACATCCCTAGTGGAGTCGCCACTGTGAGAGACCTCACCTGAGAGCGGTGCCCCTTAAAAAAGAGAGAGTGATTTTTGAGGTGTAATTTTTAAGGCACCTCTCTTTTGGGTAAGTGGTGTAGAGTTGCCACTTATTTTTTATGTACAAAAAATAAGAAAAACTAATATACAAATACATGATTGAATTTCTTCATTTCATTGATTGAATAAAAATATACAAATTTGAAATTTTGAACTTTACATGGCTTTGGGTCCTAGTTACAATCTACCAAATATACATGGCTTTTTGTCCTAGTTATAATCAACCCAAAATAAAAACAAAGATAAAGCTAGATCTACTTAGCCAAAAACCTAAATCTGGAGGCTAGCCTACGGGATAGGAAGATATTAGGCACCCATTCCGCCCAGACTGAGTCTAGTCTTCTATACTTTTGTGACCAATGTATCATTTTATGCATGTCAAGAATGATATATTGAACATGAGAAATAAACTAAACAACACAAAATCATTTATGAATGTATCCTCTTTTTTTTAAAAAATTCAGATCTATTTTAATGATTTGAAAGAAAAAAAAACGATTTTGAAAAATCAAATCTATTTTTGCATGTGTAAAAAAATTGGTTTTTGAAGAGAAAATTCAGATCTGTTTTTATTTAATAAAACAAAAAGTCTTTTAGTTTGTTAAAAAAATTCAGATTTGTTTTTTAAGAGATAAAAAAAAATGGTTTTGAGTTTTGTAAAAGATCAGATCTGTTTTGGTGATGATAAAAAAATAGTTTTTTATAACAGAAAAATTAGATATGTTTTTATACTTGAAAAAGATACTTTTTTTTTATTTTTTTTTTTATTTTTTTTTATGGAGAGGATCTTATTCATAAAATAATTTCATGCTACATGACTCAAACAAAACAAATAACAATACAACAATTCATGATCTCTTTCTTTATTTCAAAAATCTGCATGCATAAAAACAAAATCATATCTATATCTAAAAAAGATACAAAATCCATTTTTATTTTAAGAAAAATTTAGATCTACATCTAAGGAAGATGTAGATCTGTTTTATTTTGAAGAGAAAATTCAGGTCTACATCTAAGGAGATGTAGATCCGTTTTATTTTGAAGAAAAAATTCAGATCTACATCTCCTTAGATGTAGATCCATTTTATTTTGAAAAAAAAAATCCAAATCTACATCTAAGAAGATGTAGATCCGTTTTATTTTGAAGAAAAATTAGTTTAGTACATGCAGATCTCTAAAACTAAGAAACAGATTATAGTAACAATAAAAGAATCAAGAACATATTTTGACAATATAAATTAACAAATCAGAATATGAATATTTAAAAACAAGAAAGCATGCACCATCATGATTAGAGAAACATAAAAACAAAAGGATTAGAAAACAACCTCTTGCATGAGCACCCTTTTTGCTTGTGAGGATGTTTTAGGGTTCAATGAAACTTATACAGCTATCTTTGAAACCTAAAAATCCTAATTTTTGTAGCAAATCTTCAGAGAGGATCAAAGAATATTAGCAATTTGTTAGTCTCAAAACATGTATGCCTCTAAGAGTGTTAAAATAAAAATAAAAAAGTCTTGAATTGTGAGACCCAGACTCTATTTATAAAGGCCAGAAATCTCTAAAAAATAGGCGCGAACGATTAGGATGTGCATCCGGACTCATCCTTTTGCGAAAATGTCAAAAAGGGTGTGCCTTATCGTCATAGAAGGCTGTTGGGCCAAAGCCCACATAATGGCAATTCGGCACTTTCAAAGTACCGTTCGGCACTCCAAAAGTGTCGAATGGGCTCTTGGACACCGAACATACTTTCGTGTTTGGGTGCTATTTGGACTCATCTTCTAGGGTTTTTTGACCGGTCCTTCTATCTAGATGTGTTTTCATCCTCCGTCCATGATATTTTATCCCTTTTTTAGATAATTCAAGCTTTTTAAGAACAATTATCTTGTGGATAAATCCCTTAAAATAAATCTTAATAAAGTTCAGATTATCCACAATTTTATTGTTATCCAATCATCCCTTTTATTCCTATGCATGCATCTCTATTTTAAACACTAATTATCAACTAATCACAAAATTATTTAAATAATTTTAATTGTTTGACTGATCAGAATTCACTTAAATTAATCATGTGTGGTCAACTCTTCTTAGACACAATGCATATGGACCATACAAACTTGATCATGCGATATCTTTCGATCCGATGGTTCGATTTAGAAACCGGACACACCGTTGAGATCGTTAGAATATCAAAATCATTTTTATGATGTGCAATGAATGAATTGATGCACGCAATTTAAGGACAAATTGATGCATTTGATACAAGAATGATTTTATGGTACATAGATGGTTACTCCAGTCATCTTCCTTAATTAAATCATGAGTGCAAAATCGAGTGTCTACAAGAGGTAATATAGGCTGTGAGTTTTGATTCATTGCTTGAGCATGATCTATATGTTGATGTTGATGATGTCGTGGGCTATAATCCCAATTAATGAAGAGGATATATGGACTATGAATCTGCCTTTTGAAGTAAGGAAATTGTGGGCCATGCATGTGAGCTCAATCCATGTAGTTGGATAAGATATAAGCTTATTTTGGGTTTTAAAGGAAATTTACTCAAAATTCAATAATATGATAATGTGGTTTGGGTTGCCAATAAAATAATGCTATGTGGCGTGAAAAAAAAGTCCTCATCAAGAAGTTTAGGGGCCTAGGGTGTTTTGAATTTTGGCTTTGTAGTAAAAAGTTAACTCTTCGGATGAGTCTCTTATTCCTGTAAAGGTGGTTGGTTCTGATAGAAATACTGAATTGAATAATATTGTATTTTCACTGAAAGAATATACATGAGTGCCTTTATATAGGAGGCATATGAGTGCAGTACAAGTAAATATGAGTGTAGTACAAGTAAGAGTGCTATACAAGTAAGAGTGCTAAACAGTAAACTAGTTGGGCCTAAAGCCCACAACACTATATATGTTAACAGCCCCCCTCAAACTCAAGGTGGATGTGAGACCAACTTGAGGTTGTCAACCAAAGTACGAAGGCGTCCCTTAGGATGTGACTTGGTGAAGATATCTGCAAGTTGATCTGTAGAGGAGACTGAGATTAGCTTGAGAGCACCATGGACAAGATGATAACGGATAAAATGACAATCGATCTCGATGTGTTTAGTCCATTCATGGAAGGCATCATTGTGGGCAATATGAATGGCACTTTTGTTGTCACAATAAAGAGGAGTAGCAGAGGATGTCGACACACCTAAGTCTTTGAGAAGCCATCGTAGCCAAAAAAGCTCAGATGTGGTATCAGCAAGGGCACGATATTCTGCTTCAGTACTAGAACGGGCCACATGAGTTTGTTTCTTGCTTCGCCAAGAAATCAGAGAAGAACCAAGAAGAAAACAATAACCAGTGGTGGACCTGTGATCAGTGGGATCTCCTGCCCAATCAGCATCAGAAAATGCACGGAGAACAAGAGGAGACCGAGCAGAGTAGAAAAGACCATGGAAGAGAGTGCCCTTTAGGTACCGAAGAATGCGCAGAACAGCAGCATAATGAGTCGATCGTGGAGCAGACAGATATTGGCTCACCTGGTGAACAGCATAGGAAATGTCTGGACGAGTAACAGTGAGATAAACTAGGCTGCCAACTAAGCGTCTGTAAAGAGAGGGATTAGACAATGGTTTCCCCTCTGAGGGAGTCAGATGCGCATTAAGCTCGACTGGAGTGTCAACAGTCTTGCTATCAGTGAGTCCAGCTCTAGACAAGAGTTCAGAGGCATACTTGGCTTGAGTAATGTAAAGTCCATCTGTAGAATGAGTGATTTCAAGACCCAAGAAGTAGCTGAGATGTCCAAGATCTTTCATCTCAAACTGCTGACTGAGAAAATCTTTGAGTTCTTGAATGCCACTGAGGTCATCACCAGTTATGATCATATCATCCACATACAGGAGAAGTAAAATAGTGCCTTTGTCAGTGCGACGAAGAAATAAGGCAGAATCATAATGACTGGCCATGTAACCCAAACGAGAGATGGTAGAGCTGAACTTGGCAAACCAAGCACGTGGAGCTTGTTTAAGGCCATAAAGTGCACGTCGAAGGTGACAAACCTTGTTTGATTCAACAGAGAGACCAGGAGGAGGTTGCATATAAACTTCTTCACTCAAATCCCCATTAAGGAATGCATTTTTGACATCCATCTGGAAAAGATCCCATTTACTGGCAGCAGCAACAGCTAAGAGGGCACGAACAGATGAGATACGAGCAAACGGAGCAAAGGTCTCTTCATAATCAATCCCATACTCCTGTGTAAAACCTTTTGCAACAAGACGAGCTTTGTAGCGCTCAATGGACCCATCAGAGCGAGTCTTAATCTTGTAGATCCACTTACAACCAACCACAGATTTCCCAGGGGGGAGAGTGACCAAGTCCCAAGTATGGTTTTTAGATAATGCATCAAGTTCCTCTTTCATTGCAATCTGCCATAAAGGGTCAGTGGAAGCCTCACGATAGGTGTGAGGCTCGTGCAATGTAGCAAGGGTAGTGTAACAATGATAGTCAAGTAAATGTGTAGGAATGGACCTTACCCGAGTTGAGTGACGAGGTGGAATGTCTTGTACATGATCTTCAGGCGGAGCAGGAGCAGGGGAACCAGGATCAAGGTTGGGTAGCTCGTCTTCGACCTGTTCATCTTCCACCTGTTCATTAAAAGGGGAACTAGGAAAGGGATCAAGGATTTCTGGTGGTTGGACAGAGAAGTTAATAGGAGAATCAGGAGCAGCTACAGGAGGATCAGGATCAGCTATAGGAGGGTCAGGAGCAGCTACAAAGGAATTTGCGTCTCATCTGGAAATAGATCTAAGACAGAAGAGGAAGATAAAGAAGCACGGAAGTGAGAGAGCTCGACAAAGAGGCGATGTTCCCAAAAGACAACATTGCGGGAGACACGAAGACGATGAGAAATAGGATCATAACACCGATACCCTTTTGAGTTTTGCCATAACCAAGAAAACAACAAAGTCTTGACCTAGGCTCAAGTTTGTTATGCTCATGTGGTTGAAGAAGAACGAAACAAGCAGAGCCGAATGAGCGTAGGTGGTGATATTCTGGAGGTGACCCAAATAGGCGCTCATATGGAGTTTGATTTTGGATGACAGGACTGGGAATGCGATTAATAGTATGAACAGCATGAAGAGCAGCTTCGCCCCAAAAAGGAGCAGGAACTTTGGCAGAGAGAAGAAGAGCACGAACAGTGTCAAGAATATGACGAAGTTTTCGTTCGGCTTACCATTTTGCTGAGAGGTACCTGGACAAGTTAGTTGATGAACAGTGCCATAGGAATGCAAAACAGCTTGGAAAGCATATTGAGTGTACTCAAGAGCATTATCAGATCGAAAAATTTTGATACGTTTAGAAAATTGAGTTTCAACCATTTTTGCAAAATTAGAATACACTTGCAATAATTCAGAACGATGTTTCATATTAAAGATCCAGCTATAGCGAGAGTAATCATCAACAAAGACAACAAAATATCGAGATCCACCAATACTAGAGACAGAGGAAGGTCCCCAAACATCAGAATGAATAAGATCAAAGATATCAGTGGATATAGATTCACTAGAATTGAAAGGCAAAGCTGGTTGTTTTCCTAATTGACATGAAACACAATCAAAATTTTCTGTAGACACTGAACCTAGCAAACCTCTAGAAGCCAATTGTTGGACACGGAAGAAGATGCGTGACCAAGTCGAGCATGCCAAAGAGCAAAGAAGGAATAGAGGAAACTGCAGCAGCTGCGGCAATAGAAACAGGAGCAACAAGTGGAAGACGAAGGTTGTCCACGGGAAACATACGCCCAACTCTGGGACCGGTCCCTAGCTCCTGTCCCGTCCTTGGATCCTGCACAATACACCCAGAATAATCAAATATGATTCGATAACCCAACTCAGCTAATTGTCCCACAGAAAACAAATTGTAAGAAAGGTCAGGAACATTAAAGACCCCAGAAACGGAGAAGTTGGAGGTTGAAACGGAACCTATATTATGACCAGACATTGTGGAACCATTTGCTGTACGAATAGTAAGAGGATGTGGTGCAGGTTAAGTTCAGAAAATAAGGACGAGTGAGGTGTCATGTGATTGCAACAAGCAGAATCCATAAGCCAAGAGGAAGGAGACATACCGGACAAAGCTGAGAGAGAAGAGGAATAAGATGCATTACCAACCATACGAATGACATTGGCGATGATGTTTTTAAGGTCATCTGTGGTCATGGTGAAAGTGCGACCTGAAGACTCAGACTGTGCAAAGACGGGAGCCATTGGTTGGACACTCTCAATGTCAGCAATAGTGGCAGAAGAACCTGAAACAGATGATTTATTGCGCTGAAAGCAAGTCTCAATATTATGGCCAAAACGTTTGCAAAAATTGCAAAAGCGTTTACTAGATTGTCTGCGATGATTGTTGCAAAAGGAAGAAGACCTGTCCTTATTCTTCATTTAGAAGCAAAATATGCAAAAATGGATTGCAAAAATGAAATCTACGCGAAAAACTGAGTAAGGAGAACCTGGCCCGAAAAAGTCAACTCCAGAAAAGTCAACGGTCAACGGTCAGTGCTGACGTGGCAGATGACGTGGCAGTGCTGACATGGCAGCTGGCGTGGCTAAGGCTGACGTGGCTAGGGCTGACGTCAGCAGACCGAATCTGGTGCGTGGAGGCGCGTGGAGGCGCGTGGGCGCGTGATCTTCAGGGCAGAAACTTCTGGCGGCGCGTGAGGGCGCGTGGAGACTCCGATGACTGTGAGGTTTTCACGAAAAGATAGATCGAAGCAAGACGATCTTCGTGGTACCTTCGGAAAATTTTTCGGAGCAATATTCACGGCGGTGCCGAAAAAGGCAGTGGTCTTTGCAGTGTTCGGACTCCTCAACGGTGGCTGCTGCAGGTCCGGAACCTGAGGACGATGTCTGGAAGACTCGAAGGTTCAACGGCGAAGGCTGCGGCAGTTGTCGTGACAGCGGAAGCAATATTGAGAACGGAGTTACACCAATAAAGACAAGACTGCGAAGAAAATGTCAGAACCTGGCTCTGATACCATGATAGAAATACTGAATTGAATAATATTGTATTTCTCACTGAAAGAATATACATGATGCCTTTATATAGGAGGCATATGAGTGCAGTACAAGTAAATATGAGTGTAGTACAAGTAAGAGTGCTATACAAATAAGAGTGCTAAACAGTAAACTAGTTGGGCCTAAAGCCCACAACACTATATATGTTAACAGGTTCAATTCTCTAAAATAGTGAGTAGAAAAAATTAAAAAATTAGCTCAAATAGACCTACATATCCTTAAAACATATCTTATTACAGTTATATATGTATGAATCCATGACAAAAAAAGAATAATATTTTTGCAGATCAAAGAAGAAGAAAAAGGAGTGCATTTTAATCAAGAGATTATTCTGAATGCTCTCAAGCTCATATTCACATGTGCAAGCCCAAACTATGGCGACTGCATCTCTAGCATTATATATTAGGGTCAACAAAAATGATATAATATCATATAAAAATTCCTGCCATCCAATCAATTATGAAAATCCCAAGAAAGTTCAGTAGCTATTTTTCCAAACCTTGCTTTCGGAACAATCAAATATCCCATAATGATATATATATTTTATTTTCTTGGGATCATCTAAAGATTAAAAACAGTAATTTTATCAATTAAATAGATAGTTGAAACATTTGTATGGTAATTAGCAGAGAGCGTGGTACCGTGGGCGGTACCATTTCCTCAATGTTAGACAGACTCCAGCTAAAAACTTGGTCTTCTAGTCTCATTATATCATTCATTCATTCCTTAGACTTACTTTTTACGTTTTCTTAAATTAAAAAAGGAAAGAAAAAAAAAATGACTTAGTTTTTACGATAGCTTTATCCACTCCCGCCGGCGTAGTCACCGGCCGTCAAAATTTCACATCACTTACCATACTCTCCTTTGACACCAATTGTAATATATAAGTAGCAATGCTGACGGTATCCCTACGTAGAATTAATTGATTGCTCAACTTAAAGAAGAAGTTTTTAGACTTTAGAGAGAGACTTTAATAATTGACATATTCTCGATCCATCCTTAACTGTGGTGTATGGCTTCATCCAGCGGTGGTGTGCCTCCAGGGTTCCTATATCCATCCACAGACGAAGAGCTGCTTCACTACTACTTGAAGAAGAAGGTATTGCTCAACTTAAAGAAGAAGTTTTAGACTTTAGAGAGAGACTTTAATTAATTGACATATCTCGATCCATCCTTAACTGTGTGTAATGGCTCATCCAGCGGTGGTGTGCCTCCAGGGTCCGATTCCATCCAACAGACGAAGAGCTGCTTCACTACACTTGAAGAAGAAGGTATCGTTTCAGAAGTTTGATATGGAGGTCATTAGAGAGGTGGACTTGAATAAGATGGAACCTTGGGAGTTGCAAGGTAAAAACCTTGTATATACTGTCTTGCTTATATATATCTGCAAGTGCTTCGATCATGGGGATGTGTGTATATATATATCACCACACTCTAATGATTTCAGAAAGAAGTTTTTACTGAAAATCAAATTAGCTAGAGCTTTGTCATTAGCCTGAATTCTAACTATGGTGTCATAAACCTGCCTAATTTGCTTTTATATGTATAAGAATACATAATTTTTTTTTTCTTCTAATTTTTTTTTTAATTCATACATACTTAAGATTTTTTTAAAAATAATTTATTGCATAATTTTTAAGTATTTAAGGGATGGCTTCCCTTCTCAATCAACCATTAAATACATACATGTAATTTTAGAAAAATATACCAACTGTGTAACTGTTAGTCAATTAATTGTAATTAGGGAAGAAAAGCGGGGCCTGGTTTAAATTAAAAAGTTCATGCTTCCAAATACACCAAAACCCCTATCAATAATATGAATGGAAGTGCCAAAAACAGCAATAATATCAATACACGATTTTGAGCCTTTACATCTCTTAACATGGGTTTATGTACGTAGTACTAATATTACACTTTGATATTATCTTATGAATTTATTTTTTGTATATATCCTATGTGAAAGCAGTATTTTCGTGCAGTTGATGGTTTTTACATTTTCTCAAAATTATTGTTTCTCTCGTTGGCAGTCTTCAATTATCAATATTTGTAATTGGGTTTGGAATTAGGTGCCATTAGGATATGGCAATAAATTTGTGTATAGAAGAAATTTAGGGTATCCTCTTGCTTTAGAGTCACTGAGAATTACATAAAATTTACTATAAATCAATTTTAAATCATTTAGGATCTTACAGAATGTTGACCTACATTTTCTCTTTTGTGCAATCTTATTAAAAAAGCAAAACAAATACAGCTTAAAAACTTGACCTATGTTTATAGATGATTAAATTCAATGAGTAAGAATTAATCAATTATTGTGCATTTCTTTTATTTAAATTTTGGTTAGCACTGAATAGATGCGAGTTTTATTCAGATTTTAATTTTAATTTTTTTCTACTTTGGCCTGCAAGATGAAATTTTAATTTTGTCCATAATTATAACATGTATTGAGATAATGTGGAGCATGTTTGGTACACTATAATGATGTATAAAATGTTACCTCCAAATTTGATGAGAGAACTTCTTTCAATTCGCTGCATGGTATTTAAAAAGACTATACACCTATATTTTTAATCACATTACCTATTTAATAAGTTACAGAACTTGTAAAAAAAATAAAGTTTATAGTCTGATAATTTTCCACATAGTGAGTTAAAGATTATTCGTCCAATGATTTTCAAACATGGTCTAATGATTATTTTTGTTGGAAATACCATGAAATTTTTCAATGCCTATTGTGACCTAGTGACATATTTAATCTTGCTATAGCTTAATCATT
Organism: Castanea mollissima; assembly: GCA_014183005.1. NCBI lineage: Eukaryota > Viridiplantae > Streptophyta > Magnoliopsida > Fagales > Fagaceae > Castanea > Castanea mollissima. Next base: position 387,527 of record JACAVU010000049.1, on the reverse strand, counting down.
ATCAAGTAGGAATCAAAAGTACTAACTGCTCTTACTAAAACACTAAAATGAATGTTTTGCACTTTTTTTCTGATGTTTAATAAGGACTATAAAGTATTATACAAGATATATCCTGGGTGCTTATTTATGCGCATTTAAAGAAGTTTGTGATATAGGAATCAAACCTACTATGTGTCTTGTGCTGCAGAATTTGTAACTAAATGGCATCGCAATGGGGAAAATATTATTTTGACAGGGATGCACATCTAATCAGATTCCTAAGCATAAAATGTATCTACTGAATGAATGCCATAAAAGATCACGATATTCAAGAAATTTTATTCTTAAACCCGGCGTAAAGAACAATTTAACATGCCTTTATTAATTCATCTTCTTCGCAAGGACACATAATAGAGTAAAAAAAAATATAGTGGTCTTTCTCAAGATTTGGCTTTCTCGTGTGGTGAACATATCACAACTTACAATGAATATATAATGATAAGAGTGAAAAAGGATTAGCCGAAAGTTCACTTGATGCAAGGAGAAGTACCATGATACATGTCATGTAATAGAAAAATGGGAAATATCAAGATTTTAAAAACAATATATATATATATATATATATATATATATATATAAATTAATATTTCGATAGTAACGATAATATGGAGAAAAATATTGAACCTGAGTTTGACTATATACTTAAGCTATAAAACACTAAACAAATCGGTTACTTTTACATATCCATTATAAAGTACAGTTGCTCATCAAGATATTGGTGTTATTGCTTAATTGATTGTGCATGTATGTTTAGAGAGATGTAAGATGGGTCGACACCCAAAACGAGTGGTACTTCTTCAGTCACAAGGACAGAAAATACAACCCGGATCAAGAACAAATAGAGCGACAAATGTGGTTCTGGAAGGCAACAGGGAGGGATAAATGCATTAGGAACAGCTACAAGAAGATTGGTATGAGGAAAACGCTTGTTTCTATAGGGGGAGAGTCTCCCACGGAAGAAGAGACTGGATCATGCATGAGTACAGGCTTGAAGATGGTGATGATCCTCAAGAAAACTGCAATGTAACTCTCTCTCTCTCTCTCTCTCTCTCTCTTACTTTAACCAGTTCTTTTAGTTCCATGATTTTATAGATTTTAATTGCATGCATGCATTAATAATTGTGTAGGAAGATGGCTGGGTGGTATGCAGAGTGTTCAAGAAAAAGAATCTATTCAAAGTTGGGAATGAAGGAGGCCCTCATAAACTCTGATCAACAGCTCAACATTAACACATTAAGCACCAATCAACCTCGCACATTCATGCACAGAGACAACCAATACCTAAGTACTCGACAACAACACAACACGGTAACCAACCAAGCTTTGAGCCTGAACTAGCACTCCACTACACCACATTCCAGCAGCAGCTTCTTCCAATACTCACTTTTCCAATCCCAACCCCTTATTCAATCCTCAAGCCCTCGGCGGCGGCTATGACTACTCCCAATCCTTCTGACACACCTGTCATGGTCAAGCAACTCATGTCAAACCCTAGAGATTGTGAGAGTGGCAGTGAGAGCCTCGGTACCAAACTTGTGAGCCTGGCTTAGAGGTGGGTACGTGTGAGCCAACTCATCAACAAATTGTAACAGCTGGGAGAGATGATCATGAGGGCATTAATGAATGGACTATGCTCGATCGCCTTGTCACTTTATCTTGGAAATGAAGAATCATCCAAAGGGGTGAGGTTGAGGATGCAAACGCATCGTCTACGCACAAATTAATCAGCAATCATTGCGCGGAGAGATGGACCTTTGGGGCTATGGTAAATAGAGCAAATTAATATGGATGCATTAGGGCTGCCGTACATTATTATGTCTCTAATCAACTGCAAAACAATCTGAAAAAAAAAAATTAAAGAAATCTAAGTCTATACTAGTGTGATTGAAGTATATTGCTTTTCATTTTGTTTTTTTTTACTCATTTATTCGAACATTATCACATTAATTGTTTACAGAACATTTTAATAGTAAATTTGATTGATTCGGTGTAAGATTTTCTCTCAATCTGTATTATACCTTTTTCTCTTCTTTTTTTTCTTTAAATCCATCATCAGATAATGAACTCATTTTTATTTTTGGGTTTAGCATGTACAACCAGGAGGTGGAGGGGGTGGGTTTGAAAGAGATTATCCACCAAAATAGTTTTGCCGATATTGATGGAAACCATGAGACATTTTTTCAATTTTCATGTGTGTCAGTTTAAATGAATCGATGAGACATATTTCATGATTTTACTCAACTTCAAACACTTTCTAGTTATAATTAATAAGTTTTTCTATCTATTAGATACAAAGGATCTGTTTGGTAAGTATGTTTAAACAACAGTTTTCAGTTTTTTTGAAAATATGTGTGGATGAAAAAGTATATAGAAATACGTATAATGTTTATAAACTAAAAACATGTGTTTAAACACATGTACCAAATGGACCCATATTTTGTAGATAAAGTTTTACACTATTAGTAAAGCTAATTAAAGCTTAAATGTGTTGTATAATTTCAATTTTATTAGGATTTATATTTTTTCTTTTTTGGGAAAATTCTAGTACAAAAAAGGATATTAAGTTGTATCAATAAAATTTTGTAAAGGTTGAAGCTTGGTCGGAAGTTTCTCAAAGATAGCAAGATTTTGAAACACTCAGAGATAATAAATTGATGGTCCTTTACTCATATCTTTTGCACCATAATGATTTTCTATGTAAAATTATTTCATTGGAAAGTAAATATCTTAGATCTAAAAAGAATATAAATTTGATCCAATTTAGATTAAAATATGTATGATATAGTAGTTTGAAGCTGGCACAATTGTGTTACTCTCTGGTTAGTCTACCCGCCACTTGAATGGGAGTCTTTTTCTTACAATCCAAGTATTATGCATTACCATCATCAATAAAGTGCTCTTTACTCAATCATAGGTATAGCAAACATGAAAGTCTTTTGTTCACAACTGTAATCACTAGGATGCACATAGTAGGACTTTTACTCAACCATGAGTGAAATCTAATATTGAGTAATTCCAATATAGTCGAATTAAAAATGCTATTTTCATGTCAATTATTTCATTTTTACTCATTCTCTAAATTATATTTTCTCTCATCATAGATTTGTAATAGTTATCAATTAATCTTTTTTTTATATATAATTTGGGTTAGGTTCTATATAGGATATGACAACATAATTAATTTTGTTTATATACGAAAATTTAGAGTAGCCTCTAGCATTAGTGCCATTGAAAATTACTGTAAAACTTATTATGAAATTAATCATAAATCATTTTTAGAATTTTAAAGAATATTGAGTTGCTTTTTCATAGTGACTAAGTTAAATGTGTTAAGAAATAATTATTATGCATCTTCTTTTATTTGTATTTTATTTTAGCACTATAAATATGCTAGCTTTATATTCCCATTCTTAATTTTGATTTTGTTTTTTTTCTTCTTACTTTGGCCGCCTACGTACCAAAGATGAAATTTTAGTTACGTCGCTAATTATAACATGTATTTTTGATGAATTATAACAAATATTGAGATTGTGAAACACAAGGATTTATTTTTCCAAAATGACAATTTTTTTTTTTGTTTTGTCCACCTGAAAAATAAATATTGAACATTTTAACTTGAAAATTCTAAGAATTTGAGTTCAACAAAAATAATTTTGACCTTTCAAATATAATTCATAACATCTTAAACAAACAAAAAAGATTCAAATGGGTTTCAAAAAAAAATTAAAAAAAAACTCATATAATAAAAATAAAAATTAGTCCAAATATCAATAAAAATAGCCCAAACAATAAAGAATACTCAATTTATTTATTTTATTTCTGGATTAGAAAGAATAGTCAATATTTATGAATCATACATGGAGCTCATATGATCTCAAAAAATACGTGGAGCTCAAATATTGTCGTGCTGAGTCTACAACACGCTCCATATAAGCATGTAGAAAAAGCATTCCTCAATGGTAGACTACAGCCAAAATTTTCGTTCGAGTCTCATTCCATAGACTTCCTTTTTACGATAGCTTTATCCACTCCCACCGGCGTAGTATCGGCCGTTAAAATTTTCATATTAATTACCTTTAGAGAGGTGGACTTTAATCAGATGGACTCTTGGGATTTGCAATGTATAACTTTTATTATTATACTGTCTGATTTATATATGGTGTTTTGATCAAGGGTTCTTTAATGCTCACAGAGGCCAATGATTTCAGAAAGCTAGGTGTCTTGCATATAACACTCCAGTGATTTTAAAAAGAAGTTCTGGTCTATAAGAGCTTTTGCACCCTCGCATCCGCTATCTTTCGATTATTCTATTTTATCATCTCAAGACCTACTTTATCTCTTATACTATATAATTTTATAACTCATCTAAGATTTTAATTTTTATTTTCTCATACAACACATTAAAAAAATATATCTACAAATAAAATAATATATTCCAAATCCATCTCCATTTTCTCCTGTCTCTGCTATCTCTATTCCCCTGCCATTGCAACCACCTACTCCCATCACCACACCACAAACAAACCCAAAAAAGCTACCAGACTCAAAAAAACCACCACTACCTCATTGCCTAAAAACTAAACTTTCAAGCAGCTAAATTAAACATTTAAACAACCACAATAGATTAGCAAGCGATCAACGAACAATAAAACCACCACCATCAATTGCCACTTCTGCTACCATCAATCGCCACCTCCACTACCATCAATCACAAACCCAACCACACCCACACTCATCAAACCCACCACCACTAGAAAAAGAAAAAAGAAAAAGAAGCAAACCCAAAACCACCCACGGCAAGCAAACCCCACCCCTTAGCAAGCAAACCCAACACCACCCATACCCATGACCAAAACCCATCACCCATGGCCAACACCAACCACACCAATCCACACCAACCTCGCAACCGCCAGACCCACGCCAATCTCGTAATCCACTAGACCCACACCTATTTTGCAACCAAAACCATCAACCACAGATCAACCCATCAACAAATCATAACCACCGATTAACCCATCAACAACCCAGAACAAACTGATCCTGAAACCCATTAGACCTAAAACCCATCAAACCCAAAACCCAGTCAAACCCGCGAACAACTCATAACCACCTACGGGTCGGCGAAGATTGAAGATGGATTAGCAAAGAGAGGTAGGCGATGAGAGAAAAAAAAATGGTGAAGAGTGAAGACTATAGTGATGAAGCCTGAAGACTAAAGAGAGAATGATGAAGACTGAATAGAGGAAAGTGAGTTAAGGAAGAGGATGAATAAAAAGCAATATTTTATTTTTGCAATTGAGCTACAGTACCATCATACATTTAGGATAGCACTATAGCACAATTGTAAATTTTTTTACAATTGGAAGACCAGGTAATGGGGGTTTTTGGAGCTTTGATGCTAAAGCATACCAACATATGACATTTGAGAGACCCAATGTGAATGAAGGGAAAAAAAATGTTTGGGCAAAAAAATAAAATTACACTATCTAAGTTTAACCAAAATTCAATCAAGTAAGAAACTTCACTTTCATTCAATTGAGTCTTCTATGTTTCAAATTTGTTAAATTAAAGCTTTCCATTCATTCTATTAACTAGTTGTTAAGTGGAGCCACCAAATGACCTTAACGTCCCATATAGATTAAGTGTAGTTTAACCATGTGTTATAAGTTTTTGGGCACTCTCTCTCGCAAGCCGGTTTTCAAGGGTGAGTTCTACCCATGAATTCCTACATGAAATAAGTGGGGATGATGTGTAGTTGACTTAAAAAGTGCTGAAATCGTTTTCTGGTTGCTTGGAGTGACCATCAAGCCAAATGTGCTCTGTAATAAAAACAGTTTTTGAAAAGAAAAAGAAGGAAAGAACACACACAGAAAAAAAAAAAAAAAAAAAAAAAAAAAAAAAAAAAAAATTTAATTTTTAATTAAAAAAATTATTAAAAAAAAATCAAATTGGACACTTAACGGCAACTAGTTAACAAAAGTGAATGGGAGGCCTTTATTGAACGAGTTCGAAACATAAAAGGCTCAATTGAACAAAAGTGAAGTCAAATGACTTAATTGAATTTTGGTCAAACTAAAAAGGTGTAATTTTGATTTTTGTAAAGAAGTTTTTACTGAAAATCTAATTAGCTAGTTCTTTGTCACGAGTGGCAAAAGTTTTTTGATCTCAATTTACGGAAGCTAAAAGCATCATGAGCTACTAGAATTAGGGTTTTTTTTTTTAATAAAAGATTGGACAATACCATTAAATTACAAGAATTTAATAAAGGAGTTATACATATCAAATACAAAAGGAGCAATTAGATCTCAGAGAAATTTACTCTAAAAATGTGTAATTTGACACATTGATATATATATATATTATAATAATATTACAAACACTTGATTTTGCACCCATAATTTAATCAAGAAAGATGACTAGAATGACCATTCATTTATCCAAAATTTAGAGTTACATTACATTTATTAATTTATTCATTTCAAATCATAAAAATGATCTTAAGGTTTTGACGGTCGTGACGGTATGCCAGATTTCCAAATCAAACCATCAAATTGAAAGATATCACATAATCAAGTTTGCACAGTCTACATGCATTTTATTTAGGTAGAACCATCCACACATGATTAATTTAAATTAATTCTAATTGGCTAGTCAATTAAAATTAATTGAATAATTTTGTGATTGGTTCTTAGTTAGTGTTAAAAATATACTTGCTTGTATAGGAATAAGGTGGATAATCAGATGACAACAAAATTGTAGATAATCAATACTTTTTGGAGTATTTATCTACAAGATAATCATCATTGTAAAGACGTGAATATCTAGAAAAGGGGTTTAATTTTTAGAATACGGATTAAAAACGCAACTAAGTGCAAGTCCCATCTCAAAAAAGAGTCTAAAGTGTTAGGACATATGTGATTTGAAGTTAGGAACATATGTCAACATTTTATGTATTGGCTAATCTTTTAACAAAACACACTTTACTTGTAATTGGATAGATCTAGGATATGTTAAATACTTCAAGAAATAAAGCTTCAAGTTCAAGTGTTAAAGCCATGCAAGTCTGTCCAAAAATCAAGTGAAGAAGTGCTGGATTGTAAATCTCAACGGCTAATATCTATCAAGGTTTAAAAGCTGTTGAAGTCTATGGCTCGACAGTTATAGCTCGATAGATGGCTATCTATCGAGGTTTATGAAACTCAGTTTTTCAGGATTGTTTTTCATCCAATCTGTGAGTATGTGTTTGGGCTTTCTTTTCTCACAACCCTAAACATTTATAAAGATTATTTTAAGAGCCGTATCAGGTTGCACAGTTAATATCACAGTTGCACAAGAGCATAATTCCACAAGTGTGACTAGAAACCTAGTTTGCCCTAGTTCTTGAAGAAGTTGCTGTGTTTGTACACCATAGGGTTTTGTGACCAAGCAATTTCATGATCTTTATTGTGTGATGAACTGAAGAACTTTGCAACCAACATCCTTCTCAAGTTGGTGATAAAGTCGCATACTAGGATCCGTGCATCTTTTGATTAGTCACGTATTAGGAGCCGTGCAATACAAAGAAAGATTGTCACTACAAAACAAGTCCAATTGAGTATTGGGGTAAGGGTTCAACTGTAGATTGGTATAAGGTACTGGGATTCTTTTACTTATAACTGCTTGTTTTGATAATAGTGGCTCTCGCGAGTGGTGACCTTAAAATCACCCGGTGGAGTTTTTGCTATGTAAGTTTTTCCCATTCGTAAACAAATCACCATGTCATTTAATTTCCGCTGCATATTTAGTTATTTGGTGATATGTTTGTGCTACCACGCTCATTCCATATAATTGAACCTAATTAATGCACTTGGCTAATTAATTGGTTAATTTATCATAAGGGGTCAATATATTTTTGACCTATCACAAAGTAGACCAAAACTCAAACGCGGGTCCAACACCCAAAAGGGCTATTCGGCACTCTTGGAGTGCTAATTGGCACTTCTCAAGTGCCAATTAGCACAAATTCGAGGACCGGCCCGAGGACTCTTGGATTAAGATAAACCTTTCCCTTTTCAATTTTTTAGAGATAAGGACACGTCCCAGTTTGTATCTGATCATTCAGCTATTTTTTTTAAGCATCCCAACCCCTATAAATAGAGATAGCCTCTCAAAATTCAGCACACTTTTTCACACTTTCTGACCTCCCCTTCTTTTGGCTTTTCTCTTCTTTTCAATTCCCCCTTACGTTAAAGATGTTCTGGAGGCTCTTGCCTTAGGATTTTTTTTTTTTTTTTTGTAAGCGAATTATTTTAGGCTTCAAAGAGTTGAATAAATTTTTTTGAATCCTAAAATATTCTTTCACTAAGAAGAGCATGCTCATGCAAGAGGTATTCTATTTTTTTTCTTTTTTTTTTTCTCTTCTTCTTTATTAATTTTGTTTGATGATGCATGAATAGGTTAAGATGTTTGATTATTTCTGGTTCTTGATATAATTGCCATGTTTTGTTAGAAATTTTTCTTTAAATATGTCCTTAGAAGATTTTTTTGTCGTGATTTCTTTCTTGAATCTCAAAATTTGCTGACTATCAAAGAATTCTTTAAACACACAAAACTAATCTAAATTTGTCAGATCTGATTTTTCTAAAACATAAAAACTAATATGTATTTTCATTAAATACAGATTTGATTCTTTTTAACTCTCAAAACTGATCTGAATTTTTCATATCTGGTTTTTTTTAACTCAAAACTGATTTGTATTTTCATTAAATGTATATTTGATTTTTTTTTTTTTTTTAACTCCAAAAACTTATTTGTATATTCATTAAATGCAAATCTGATTTTTTTTTTTTTTTTTTTTAGCTCTCAAAACTAATATGAACTTTTCAAATCTAATTTTTTTTTTACACAAAACTGATATGTAATTTCATTTGATATGCCAAAAACGTATTGACCCCTTATGATAGATTAAATTGATTAATTAGTCAAGTTTATTAATGTTAGAATTAGTACCCTTAAATCCTATTGTATGATGCTATGTATGATATTATGTATGACATGATGTATGACTTAATATTGTGATTGATAAAGTTATTTTATTATTATCTAAAATAATGGTAACATGAATATGAGACATTATCATATTGTCCATGAGATGCATTGTATGTGATTTATGTGAAAAGTCACAGAAAATGTAAATTACAAGTTCTTTATAAACTCAAAATTTATAGTTCGTAGTCGGTGATGAAGTTGGGCATTTCATCTGCGAAGACTATAACGTATCAACTAAGATGATTTGTTTTGATCATGGAAGTAGAAACTTCTAGTTGAGATGTTGATATGTTTTAAGAGTTAAGACATATTGAACAGGACCGCTGTGAGATTTATTATTCTTCTAACGAATGTCAAATGAATAATAAATCTCACGACTTCTATTTGCATGAACTCTTAATCCTGAGAGAATAATGGACCTGATCATGAAGTGTAGGTTGCTTTGATATATCAGGAGTGAGATCTGAAGTGACGGTCAAAATCTCAGTATGTTGGTTAGCCACATTTAGTGTTGATAGAACATATATTCTCAAAATGGAATTCATAGTCTCTTGATGGAGATATAAAATATTCCCTTGAAATAAGTTTGATGGGTTCAGTTATTCAGAGAGTTAGGCCTAACCACTTTAGTAAGAAATTACTAAAGTATATATTTATGAAATTCAATTTCATAAATATATAATGAATAACTTTAAAGAATTAAACTGGGTACTCAAGGATAAGATGTAGTAATTTATAAAGTGGCAGTCTACATTTATGACTTTGTGTTACTACAAATATTTTATGAAAGGGTTACATGTATAATAAAGTCTTGGGATATACTTTATTAATAAGGCCTAGAGTACAATTATATTTATATAGTGGTATTAAATATAATTAATGGTAATTTTGGACTTGTCAAAAGTTGACAGAAAAGCCCAAGGCTCATTGGAACTAGTGTCTTATTGGTCCCTTTTGGTCCCACTCCAAGACACACACTAAAGCCCAATTGAAAATGCCTAATTGGAAATGCCCAATAGACCAGCCCAATTAGATAATCAGTTAGTTATAAAGGGAGAAACATACAGAATTTTTATTAGTGAAAAAAGAGAAATAAGAAACGGTGTGTGAGAGAGTGTAAGACACACTTTCATTCTCCCTTGAAAACTGATTGAGAGACCACACGTCTTAGGCGTAAAGTGGAATTGGAGTGAAGATTAAAAGTGTTCCCAAGTGCTTCTAATCTTTTTTTTTTTAATTTCTCCACACTAAGGTACGCTATCTTGTTCTTAAATTCTAAAATTTACTTTGTGCACGTTATCAATCATGAATGAAATAGATCCTTGTTTGTTGCTTCCGCTATGTGTTTTGTATGAGATACAAAACCAGAATTTTTCCTTCATTTGGTATCAAAGCCAAGTTTGTATAGGATGGTGTGGGGGTCGTCGAGAATGTTGTGGTCGGCTAGAAAGTGTGGCCTGGCTACATTAATTCTCCTACGCCTCCGGTCACCCGCGACGATCGCGTTCTCTATCTCTTGGAAGTCTGAGGATATAGGGTCGTACCCTAGTATCAAGTGAGCCGCTCTAAACTGCGGGTCTTCACTCACGAAAATTTCTAAGTGTAGCACTTGGTTTAAGTCAGCGATGTTGCAATGGTTCAAGCGCGAGCGCACGTGTTGTTTATCTGCAAGGAAAGACACCAAAATAGACAAACATGGTCATATTTGTAAGACATGTGATAAATCAAAGTTAAACGATTTGTAAATGTAAATGAGCATTTCAAGATGTTTAGATGGAGTTACGGGGTGGGAAGTTAGATCCTAAGGAGTCACACCTAGATCTCCCCATTCGATTGGGCAGTGGGGGCCGTCGTGCCAGTTGCCTGAGGCGATGAGGTAGTTGTCCTTCATGCCTTTATTGGACTTGGGCAAACAGTAAATTAACCTAACTACACTAGATTGGGATTTGATATAATAGCCTACGCTAGTAAGCTTGTGGCATTCGTACATAAAAATGACATCATGCCAAGTAAGGTTTAAGCCCATCTGCTCATTTAAAGCATCGATGTTTCCTAAGACTCTAAAGACATTGGGAGCGCACTGGTCAGGACACAACCGGTGGTTGCGAAAGTATTCCCTGGTTACGCTTCTCATAGGGAGGGTCATCCCACCTTCTATGAAGGCAATCATAGGGATGATAACCTCTCCCGTTTTCCTAGACCCAGACACGGCTTCCGCCGGACAGTATCTTAAACCTACGTCGCTGAGAATGTAGTATTTGGCCCTAAAACCTTCCATCCCAACGGCGGTGTCAACTAAACAATTAAATTTACCCATCAGTAAGAAACGAAAGGGCGAGTTTTAAGAAAGAAAGTGGTTAAGAAGGGAGCCGAGGATGGAATCCGAGGAGAAAGGATTAAAAGAAAAAAATAGGAACTTACGAGTTTGAAGTTGTGCGAGTTTCCACGGGTTTCTACAAAGAAAAGGTAACGACTGATGTTTTGATATGATTAGGCTCTAAATAAATAAATGAAGGCGCATGTTTCCAAAGCGTTATAACGTGCGGGAAGCGGCCTCAAAATTGCCTCCGTCCCGCCCAAATTTTCGGGGGGCAACAGGGGCTGTTGGATGCTCATCTCACCGTTAAATGTGGGGAACAAGATGTAACTTACGGTCATAAATACACGCATTTTTGAAATTCAAAGCGCCAAATGGCACCAACTGGAACACGAAACGATCTTCACACGCGTGGTGACTTACAAAACGTGTGAGGGAAGTTCTTGTTGGATCAAAACCCTATTTTTCTCCTTAGATACTAAAAAATAGAGTTTTGAGAGGGCTATTATGGGGAGTAAAAGGACCCGAGCAAGCATTTGGGCCTTTGGGCTCTAACAAGGAGGGTCAATCTGTTTTTGATTAAAAGCCTGTTAATACTACAAATCGGCCCATACGCCGAGGGTCCGAGGATACATCCGAGGGTGAGTTTCTCCTCGAATAGACGTAGGAGGACTCAAAGATTCGCTAGAAAGATCAAGATAGAGTTCTAGAAAGACTGTTGGTTAAAAGGGAAGATCCTTGTACCCTCTAGAGACACCGGTGTTAGAGAAATATCTTAGAAAAAGGCTGCCACCTCCACATTAAAGATCTTGCACCTACCTCCCTCGCATTAATGGGGAAGTGACCCCTGAACAGTAGAATTGAACCTTCTGGTTACTATTTAAAACACTTGAAGAAGGTGGTGTCAGGGAGGGAGGAGGAGATTTAGGCAACACGTGGATAAAGCACCAAGAGAAGAAGTATTTAAGGGGAGTAAAGGCCAAAGAAGAAGGGGGATCGATCAATTACCAAGAAAGAAACTAAGAATTGTAACCTTCAAGAAAGAAAGAAAGAGAAAGAATATAAAAACCGTCCTTGGTTGATGTCCGAGGAAGCTTCTTTGCAATAATCTTTTACTATTTGCAAGTGTTGTTACATCTTAGCCTATTTATTAAGTTTCCAGTGTCCCTAACTAGATTTCAGATCCACACTCTATAAATTTCATTGTTTAAGGCTCATTGGGCCTGAGCCCATAGTTATCTTTGGATCCAGGTGCAATTGTGCACTTACAGCTAATTTTAATAATGGTTTGATTTAATCATTTTCAGTAGTATATTAAAATGCTTTGGTTGTGTTATGGTACTTTGGATCACTTTTATTTACTGCGGCAATTGATTCTATTTTAAATCTGAGATTTGTTGCTTTTGTGTCCTTTTGATTGATTTAGATTTGATGGTTCATTGTGATAAAGCTTGAATTTTGCTTTGTATTGATGTTTATGTTGGAATTTAGTTTAAGTTCTTGAATTGTGTTAGATCTGGTAATTGGGACTATTTTTTATTTGTCTTTGTAGTCTATGGCTCTATGCATTAATGCCCAAATTGGGTTTCGTTGTTTACTTTGATTGAATTATAGAGTAAATGATTTAGTTCTAGCAAATATGTGGTAATTGAATTATGCAATGTGAGGTTGACAGCCAAATTGGGTCTAAAGTTTGTGTCTTGAATGAACACACACCACACACACATATATATACATACATACAGGTATTCAATAAGATGTTTCTCATAACATAGTTAATGTTTTTACTTTACAATTTTAATATAGTATTGTTTTTACATTTGTGCAAATTTCTTATTGGTGGCTTTTAGGGCATTTTCTTTTGGCATTGCTTGAAAACGTTTGAGGACATCTTCTTTTAGCCCTTAGAATTTTATGTTATTGTATGTTATAAAACATCTTGTATTATTGTATATGTTGGAAACAATTTTTATCGATGGATTGAATAGAATACTTGTTTTATTTTTACATTTGGAATGTATGGATCATTTTCTTATAAATGTGTAGTTGACATAAATGTGTTAGTTTAGTGTGAGGAGTTAATAATGTAATGATAGGTTACATACGGGAAAAAAATGAAAACAGATTAGTTGCTTTAGTGACAAATTTTTCCATCACATTTAGCTACATTTAGTGACGAAATTTTTCGACGCTAAATGTGAATTTATAAAATAAAAAAAATTAAAAAAAAAAAGCTTTTTGAGACACAAATTTTTGTCGATAAATATAGCTGAATTTTTCAGACAACATTTTTAACGACGAAAATATTTGGTCGCTAAAATTATCTAATAAAATAAGGTACATGTAGCAACAAAATAGTTACATCGCTGAATAGTATTTTTAACAAAGAAAACATTTAGCGACGAAATAATTTCATCGCTAAAAGTGTTTTTATTTTAAAACAACTCGGATCTTTAGCGACGAAATTTGTTGAAAGTTTTCATCGCTAATACTTTTAGCGATGGAGCTATAGCGACAAAACGAATTTCGTCACTAAAGATACTAGGCGACAAAATATTGGACTTTTAGTGACAAAATTTTCATCGCTAAAAATACATTTTTTTGTAGTGAACAGGCTAAATGCTAACCCTTTTCTGATAGAAAAATAAAAAAGAAAATGGTAGAATATAGTCAACATCCTTGAGGTTTGGGCTAATACTAATCAAGTCCATGGCATTTCAAAATTGACCAAATTGGTCCCTAAATTGTTATTCATTTTTCTTCTCTTTGCCATGGTGATTAGGAACCAAATTTGTCAATTTTGAAAATCTTGGTTTTGGATGGCATTAGCCCAAACCTAAGAGATGCTGACCATATTATACTGAAGAAAAAAATGTTAAATTTAATGTTACAACCAAATTGCTATTTTACAAAACCATTTATCTCCTCTAAATTCGGTTTTTACAAAACCAAATTACGTTCATTAATTTGAACATTAAATTCGGCGTTGTAGATACCGAATTTGGTGTTTTAATTTGGCATTATATTCCTTTTGGATTTGGCTCTTTTTATACCCATTTTTCTCTTCCCTGATTTTCCTCTAATGTGCACGTAATATATACAATAAAGCACTCTCAAATTTGCATATTTATCCTTATTTCTATACTAATTTTTTATTGATTATATACTATCTTTATTTTATAGGTTATAAAGGCTTTACATGCTAATGAGAAATAATGAAAGACACCTATGCAAAGAGGGTGATTGAGGTTACCTCCTCCTTTAAATAAGTGAACTTTCACCATATACCACCTCCTTCGCCTACGAAATCAACTTCTAGAATTCTTCCAGCGCTCAATTCAATTTCCCTTAGATTATTCTCTAATTTTCGTAATGTTGGGAGACCATGAACTTGAATCCAATTCGCGCCAGTCAAGCTCTAGACTCTATGTTTTCAAATCAAGATGGCTGCCTCAAATGGACCAAGGTCTTCTATGGCAAACACTGTGAAGATCTACTTCATGTTGGAAACTAAACATAAAGATGTTTTTTCCCATGGGATAAACTAGTCTCTAGGCTTTTAGAACCACATCCTTTACAAAGTCGAGGCTTGTAGGCTTGGATGAGTTGAGCATGCCTAACAGGTAGTTCTGAGAAGATGTCGAATCAAGTTGATTTGGAGGGAGCTCAAGGCAGATGCACTACTCGGTACGAATGGCAAGGCCGAAAACCTTCATGCCCACAGGAGAAGGAATAGTGAGGTCAAGAAATTGGAGAGGACAACATTGATCGAGAAAAAAAAGGAAAGACATTGGACAAGAGGTTAGGTCAAGAAGCTAGCTGCGAGCTGGTTGCTACTTTAAAAAATAGGGACAAAAGGTGTGGGGCTGGTTAAAAGATTTGATGGTTGATGATATGGGTTGAGGTGGGGGAGGGTGACATATAATGGGGGTAAGGGAAAGTGAGACTAGCTCCAGGTAAAGGGGAAAAAAGGGTGCTACCAGGGGTATGCCTTTTTATATTTTCTTTTATATTGGTTTCTAAATCATTACGTAGTAATTTGGAAAAAATTAATAATTATAAATATATGTTGATATGATATACATTATAGATTCTAAAACCTTAAATTTTTTTTTCTAGATTGTTTAATATCTTTACTATTTTATATTATATTTATATTTTTGCTTAGACTAACTTTTTGGTCAATTTATTTAATTTCAAAACAACCAATTTTTATTAAAGTGAATTAAGATTTATTTGGTTAATGTTCAATTAATTTTTCTAAGTTCATAAAAGTCTCTATAGATTCAACCTTGTTCTTGCCAAACTATATTTTGGTATGGTTCGTCATTCGTGCACCTGCTAGTACTTTATAAATTTCACAACACCCTCCAAAATTTCCCTACACATCTTATAGTAGCCATAAACTCATATTTAGATGATATCAAGCCAAATCACTCCTAAAATGCATAAAAGGGCGGCCCATAAAGTCTCAGACAAGAAAGTATAGTATTTTCACCCCTACAATTTAGAGTTAACATCAATTTGGTTTCTACATTTTGGTAGCAATTAATTTGTCAATTTGATATGTATTATTTTCATGATGCTGCCAATTTTGTCCCTACTATAGACTCATTAACAGAAAGTAGCTGCAAATTGAAAATAATATTAACTAAATTGACTGCTATCAAGATATTTTAGAAGGACCAAATACAATAACCCTAAAATGTAAGACCTTTTTTTTTTTTTTTTTTTTTTTTTTTGAGAAGGACTAAAATGTAAGACCCTAATGGTATTTTTCCCAAAAAGTATATTGGCCTGCCCTTGTTTATTAGACCTTTCCCCGGAGATTGTAGTGACTGAATTTTTGTTATATATATATACATACACGTGCGCTCTCTCTCTCTCTCTCTCACTCTCTCTCATAAGCCATAATCAATATCAATAGAAGCCGTCAAACATCAAACTTGAACTCAATGGCATTCGCTTTGAAATTGAGATCATCTCATTCTCATTCTCAGGTCGCCTCCCTCCTCTTATCTTTTATCCATTCCTTAGCTCCACTCCCAATGCAAGCTCGTAACAACACAAGAATTTTTCTAAGATCAACGCTTCCAAATCTAAACCCAATATCTATAACATTTTCTTCTTCCATTGACAGACATATAAGGTTCTTTACCTCCGAACCCACCAGTACCAGCAGCAAGATCAACACCAAGGTTAACTTCTCTTTGCCCGATTCAGATGATGATGAGGAGGAGGAGGAGGATAACAGCAAAGAAGAAAGCATGGACAAAAACAGCAAGCCTCCACCACCTTACGACCCTTTCAACAAGAAGCCAATCATGGAGGAGCCAAATGACCCCAAAGACTTGCAAGAAATCTTCCACAACATGAGGACCAAAGATGGTCTCTTCAACAATGCAGTCAAGATGTTCGACGCTTTGTCCAAAGACGGACTCACCCACGAAGCCTTAGAACTCTTCTCCCAAATCAAGGACAAGGGTCACATGCCCGACGTGGTGGCCCCACTGCCATAATCGAGGCTTACGCCATGCCGGCCAGCCCAAGGAGTGTCTGAAGTGTACTTGCGCATGCTCGCTTCTGGGGTGGCCCCTAATGCCTACACTTACACCGTTCTTATCAAAGGACTTGCTAAGAATGCTAACTACATAGGGGATGCAAAGAAGTACGTGATAGAAATGATGGGCAAAGGAATGAGACCCAATGCCGGGACCTACACCGCTCTCTTTGAGGCTTTGGCTAAGGAGCAGAAGGTGGACGAGGCCAGGGAGCTTGTGGACAGATGAAGAGTAAGGGATTCGTACCCAATGAGGCGGCTGTGAGGGAGGTTCTTAATACAAGCAGGACAGGTTTTTTCAACAGTCATCAACGTTCTCTTTGGCAAGTAGAAACTAGAAACTAATTTCTTTTTTTTCGCTTTTTCGCTTCTTGGACCTTGTACTTGTAACCTGTGTTTTTGGACACGAGAAAGTAGTTTGCGCATCGCCTTTGATAAAGTCTTGGTTGGTGGGGATGGTGTAGAAGTAGAACTGGTGCTATTTTTATTCTTGTCCAGAACTTAGATAAAGCTTATCGTGCTCTTTTTTTTTGGTCCATAAGTTATTACCTATAGCCATCTTCTTCCTCTGCTCTTCTAGTACCAGTAGTAGTAGCATCAGCAGCCGATACTTGTAATAGAAGTAATAAATATTATAACAATAATTATAGATTGCTGGGGAACCATTGTTGGCAAAATAGATAGAACCCACAGTGGCTAGAGGAAGTCATGAGAGGCATACTGCAAGTAAGGACGTTTGTCTTTTATGGTTTCCAGCGTTTGGAACAATGATTAAATAGGTGGTAATGAGTATACCGGATTTTCCTGTGAAATCTTTCCCTGTTTTGATGGATGGTGAACTTATAGTGAATTTTTTTCAATTTTAGATATCACCAAATCCACAAAAAGAATCCCACATCCAGTTATTCAAATCAAATAATTACATGTTGCTTCAATAACATCTAAAATAGATGCCTCCATCCAAATTCTATGAGGTGTCAACCAATGAATTACAAAGCTCTTAACAAGAATTTTCTTTTCATTTCTCTTCTCCCCCTACCACCAACCCCCCCCAATTTTTTCAGATAAGTTACCTACAAAAATCTTTCAAATATAATTGAAATTTTATCATCGGCTTAGGTCCTAGAATTAATTTAGTAAAGCTAAGGGTATTCACCAAACTGCAATAAAACCGCCCGCAAAAAGGCATAGCCGCACTGTATTATAAGTAATAGTGAACCACACGCACCGCATGGTGCAATACAGTTTGTAGTTTTATAATAAGAAAACTGCACAAACTATACCGCACCCTCTCTATATAGTAATATATTTATTTTTTAATATTAAATATATTATTAATAGTTTTATAACCCCTAAGTGTTGATTAGGAAATTCAGCCCAAAATATAGAAAAATTAACTCAATAGTATAAAACTTTGCCCAAAACAAAAGTAAAAAATCAATTTTGGATTAGCCAAGAAAAGCCCAAAATTTGAAAAAAAAATATATATATATATATATTGGTTTCAAATCGCATCTTATTAACCACACTACATGTAACTGCAAATATGAGATACAATGTAGTTATAGTTTTAGCTGAACTCTAAACTACACTGCACTGCTAAACTCTAAACTACACTGCACCATACATGTAATTGCAAAAAGAGATGTAATAGGGTGCTAAAATGAGTCAAACCGCATACCACAGCGAACTTCCTAGTAGAGCCTTTAAGCACTTTCGCCTTCGCTTCTTAACCAGAGGAAGGAAAAAAAATCACCTTCACCGTTTCTCCTTTTTGATATATTTGGTTGGTGTTAAAAGGGAGAGCATCTTCCATTATTTGTTGTGATATGTTATTTCTTTTATTTATTTTTGTTAGTATGACTTTTTCCACTCCTGTTACTGACCTAAATTTTTTCTCTTAGAGAGCACGTAGATGATTTGTTAAAGGAAAATGCAAAGCCATTAAAAAAAAAAACAATAAATGAATGTCATAATCACTTTTTTGTGATTGTTGACACATTAATTTAGTAAAGTGATGTAATAAAATTTGTAGTATCCTTAGCATCCTTCTTTGTTAAATTTTAATCATGGGTGATATTCAAATAATGCAGAACACAACAAAAGAAATCTCTAATCTTGGTAAATGTCATCAGTGCCAAGAGATTTTGAATAAGATATTAGTTTTCACATATCTAGCAAAACTTAAACGGAACAAAATCTTAAAACAGAATGGCCGAAACACACTGAGAGAGAGAGAGAGAGAGAGAGAGAGAGCAGTACAAAGTTGATTCCTATAACTTTTAGTAGCATCTATCAATCTCTAAGGACCCATTGAAGATACCATGTAAAGAAATTATCCAAAACAATTCCAAGCAGCAGCAGCTTCTGAGTTCAGGCCCACGTAAGAAAAAAATCTGATGTAGACTAGGGCACTACTAATAGTCTTGCTTGTTTGGGCATTCTGATGCCCTGTGCCCCGACCGCCCACAATAAAACCGAACCTCCAAAGCTTCTGCAATGTGCATTCCAATGTGTAGTTAGTTTTAGAAGATTTGAACGCACAAGGATGTAAACGATGACACAATTATGACCTTGTATAACCATAACCTTAAATGCAAAAATTCGAAAGTAAAAAACCAACCCAAAAACAAGTCTAAGAGGCTATATCGGGCCTGAGCAGGAAATAAGAATCAATAGCTAACTCAATAACTGTAGACTGTGTCACCCCATTTGCGCTTTCATTAGGTGAAAATTACTGATTTAAATATTTATATCACCCACGTTTTTGGAGAAAAAGTCCAAAACAGTTAAGAGGTGGGAAGAACACTTTTGAGAAAGAAGGTCCTTCAGAAATAAACAGAACACCAAACTGGTCAACAAAAGACAAAAATGCAGATATTATTTTGCTGCCTCAGATATGTAGAGGATGGAAACATGCAAGAGTAACTTGCATAATTGGGGAAAAAAAACAATAAATCTTGTGTCTTATATATATTTTATTCAAACAATAGGCCTCACTAAATGTTCCTTCTGTTTCCTTCCAACCCAACCATCCCTCCCACCACCACAGAAATCAATTGCAAATTACTTAAAAAAGTTTCTTTTTAGCACTTTTAATGTCAATTACTTGTTAGTTCAAAACATAAAATATGTTCTTTTAGAAATTCACAAAAAGAGAAATTTTAAAAGAGATATACCTGTCCCGGGATGATGACCTGTTAGTGTTTGATCGTCTACCTCCAATTGCCAATCATCCCCACTGCTTTTTGAATTTCGTGACCAGCTGTTGTCAGATCTAAAACTCCGACTACTACTCTTAATAAACCATCATCACTATCAGAGCCTCGGCCACTGCCCCAACCCCGTGATGTTCTAAACCTCCCCTATCTCGAGATCCTCGTCTATTATTCCCGATCCCTACCAGAAAACCTGCCATAGGAATCACTTGCAGGCCCATCATCTTGCAGAGCAGGCAACTGTCCCAAAAAATAATCATTTCTGTGTCATTAGTTCAATGCAGGGATTCATACCCAAAGATAGAGACAGACCATAAAACATAAACTCATAGACAATTTCAAATGAATCAAATAATAGACAGCAGAAGCAACATATGTCACCATGCAAACGCAACTATAATGACAAAGGACCAAATAAAAAATCAACCTTGTGATCTGGAGAGTGTGTTTCCAGTGGTGTTTGCCTATTCAGTAACTCCTTTGCAATCTCCTCTGAAGATCAAAACTGCTCCTTGAACCTGACATTAGCAACATCAGTAATGAGACAATGACCCATTCTGCAAAAGGCAACGCATCAACAAAGAGAACCAACAAAAAAGGCGAAGCACATTGTAGACACAAACCCTTTCATCTGCAATCATATAAATCTTTTCCAACTTCATCAGCCGCTGCTGGATAAACATCTGATAGAAATCCAGTGACAGATCTAGCGATAGGTATCTACTAGAATAAGCTGGATCTCGAGTCAATTGCAATGTAATCCATCCCTACCATACAAGGATCGAGTTCAAATGAAATAATCAGAACCCAAAAGAAGGCTGCAAATAACAACATAAAATTTTTAAGGTCAATAAAAGAAGAATACACAAGGATATTAGCTTTTGCATCATAAATTTTTTCAAAGATAAAATTTATAAGTTGAATATTTCCATAGATGCTGGCATTATGAAACTCTAAATTGCTGGCAATGGCCATGAGACAAGGTTTATTCGCATTAAAGGATTGAGCTGATTGCACTAAAAATATTTTTTGGTACTTTCTTTGCTAGGATGTCTTTGCAAAACAAAAAGGCGCTATTTCCTTTGCATACAGTTGGTTGAGTAAATCATTATCTGATGGCAGAATGAACCATTTACGTTCCATTCTCAAGTACTTTTAATTTTCCAGAGGACAAACTGCTGACAACAAACTATGAGGACTTGTAAGCTTCCAACTGAAAAGGCTCATGATTAACTGCTTATTATTGATGAGAGACCATTTGCAACTTGTTACTTCAAACTGAAAAAAAATCTCATTATTACCTGCTCATGATTGATGAGAGATCGGGCTGAAGGAGGTCGTGAGAATCCACTCAACTGTGCTAGTGCAGCAGCAAGAGCACCTATTCCCTTTCTTCAATCAATTTTTGTGCAGTTGGGGTGAAAAACTCTACAGATTCAGGATGAACTCCACTAAGAGTAGCAACTACATGCTCAGCAGATGACTCCCAAACTTCTTCAACAGCCGGTGCACTAACAAACTCAAACTTGCAGCCCACATCACGCTCAAGGGATCTGACCGTTCTCCTCTGGCTACTAGTAAACATCAGAATGGCATTACCTTCCTTTCCTGCTCGACCGTACGACCAGAGCGATGCACAAAAAGTCTCTGGATCATTGGGAAGTTCATAGTGAATAACCTGGAAAAGGGTAAAAGTGAAAACGGATTTTACAATTCATCATCAGAGCAATATGGACCGTAATATTGGAGAGAGGTGTAAAGTGTTGCAAAGAACTTCTAATGAAAGGCAAACTCTTAAAAGTGTAGGTGCAACATCAAATTAGAATTAGGCATGAAGAATTGCAACATAAAAGCAAGTTGATCTCCAATGGTTGCATTCCCTTAAGTTGAAGCTCAGGAACAAATGTAGTAAAAAAAAATTATATAAGTAAAAAAAAAATTATTGAAAAAAGGGAAAAGGGATAGACATAGAAAAAAAAAATCCAGTCCTTAAAAGAATACAAATTACAAAGATAGAAAATCTAAATGCAGTGAACCTCATCTTTGATTAATCTGAAGTTTGATTTCAATCTCAAGTGCAATGGAAGGAACATCATTTACTATTTTTTTATAGAATAAAACATTATATATCTTTTTTTCTTTGAAAAATAAATAAAGATTTATTATTTTTAAGGTATTTAAAATACCAGGATGGACATGGTATCAGAATCCACAACATTAATACAAGAATTTAATTATGGATCATAAAGCAATTCCATCACTCACTAGATCAACGTTGGGGATATCAAGTCCACGAGCTGCAACATCAGTGGCAACAAGCACCGTAAATTTCCCTTGTCGAAAACCATTTATTGTTCTTCTCCCTCTGATGCTGAGATATATCTCCATGCAAGGCCTCAGAAGCTATGCTATTTGTTAATGACATTGAGACTTCATCGCATCACGTTTCGTCTGTGTGAAAACAATAGTCTTCCCACCTTTAGCATAAACCTGAAAATTAAAATATCCCTTTAGATATGATCCCTTTAGATTTGTAATGAAGAAAATAACCCACAGATATAGTCATGATGCACCAAGATAAATTAACAATATTTTGTAAAAACTAAAAAATATTAGAATAAACAACAAAATGAGTTCCAAATTTGCACATATATTTACGTGGACCTATAAATAAAAGAAAACCCTCAAGTAAAAGAATCAATACTATATATTAACGTTTACCACAAAGTAACATAAATTTTAGGTTATGGGTATCAATACACAGATAAGAATAATGGAAATACAGATTCAAATCTACACATAAGTATGAGTCTATAATGATATAATCATGTCTCTCAAAGCATTGGTATATGCCCTAGCCAGTCTCTTGTTCCTCACTGTTTCTTCAATTTGATAAAAATTATGATAAGTGTGAAGGTTTTGCCTCAGATAGTCCAAAACAAATCTATTAATGACTGCCAATCATAAAGTACAAGATAATAGAAGTCTAACAATTCACAAAAAGTAAAAGAGGGATCCTAAAAGTGAATATAACACAGACTTGTCCCTCACTGAGAAAAACAAGACTAACAGATGACAGCCAACTCTTACTGTTATAAGATCACTAAGAATGGTCCCGCTTTGAAGTTGCAGTGGCTGATAGAGCAAAGAGCTTGATTCCTTCTGCGAGCTTTTCTTCTCGATCACCAACCTATTGAGAAGAGGAGAAAATAACAAAAACAAGATTAAAAATTTACTTCCATACAACTTTAATATTGACATTCAAAATGGAGATTTCTACACCCTTTTTCTTCATATATAAACAATAATGAAATCTATTATCAAAGTGCAAAAAGGGGCATAACCCTTGTACACAGGATGTTACGAGAGTAAATCCAATATAACTAAAAACATTTTTACCTCAGAGCATCACCAGAGGCATGTCACATTAAACTAGTTAATACATGATGAGGAACTTGTGGAACTAGACATAAATCCCAGAAGTAAAAAGTCACACATGCTATTAGTGAAAGTTTTCAACTAGGACCTAAATGTATCCATAGAGAGAATGGAAGTTGAAAAAAGTGACCTTGCTATCTCACAACTTGATGCTTGCATGAAGTAGTCATTGCACAAAAAAAAATATACTTGTCCCAACAATTTCACACTCCAAAATAAGCTGTACAACATCGACATATCTTTAACTCTAAATTGTGAAACATTAGTGTTAAGAGTAGGTATTATGTTTGAAATATTAGCACTCCCACCCCTCCTCCCCCCCCCCCCCCCCCCCCCCCCAACCTTCTCCCCCCCCCCTTCCTCAAAAAAAGAAAAAAAAAGAAATGAATTTCATAGAGCGAGAGCAATAAACCACATCATAATTTTATTTGCTTTGTCAAATTGACTAGCTGAGTAAACTGAATGAGCCAGATCAGATTATATACAATGAGGCTGGTCACTTTTTTTTTTTTTCTCTAATATAAAAATAAGCATAAAGTGCTCATCCTTTCTGGCACTATAATGAAGCCAGTATGAACTTTATATGAAATAGGTAACACGGTAAGTGCAAGTTTCCGTAAACAACATGAAGTGAACACCCTTAAAAGGTGGCATTGTAGAGAGATACTAAATAAGCAGAATCCCATGAGATTCTCTAAGAAAGAAAAGAAAGAATACCAAAATAAATAAAATTACCAAATCAATGGTCAATGGATTGTCCAAATATTTCCGTGCCAGTTTCTTCACCCAACTAGGCATAGTGGCGGAGAAAAGCATGCTCTGGCGCTTAGCTGGAAGCTTTTCTAAAATTACTTCCACATCCTCCTCAAAACCAACTGCAAGCATCTGATCAGCTTCATCAAGGACCAAAAATTGAACCTCCCCTAGTTTGAGGCTGCCACCATTTATCAGGTCAATTATTCGACCAGGTGTTCCAACACCACATCAACTCCACGGGAAAGTGCACTCTGCTGTGTCACTAAGAAACCCCTCCATAAACACAAACAGAATTTAAATATGGTGCAGACTCTTTAATCTCCTTTTTCGACTTGCTTTGCTAGCTCACGTGTAGGTGCCAGAACCAGAACTCTAGGAAGAGAACCAGACCGCCTGCAAACAAATCAAAAAATACACCAAATGATAAAACAGATTTCAAAATGATAACTTTTAATAGAAATGATATATGTGAATACCTATGAGGACCTCTTTGTTCATCCTCTTCAGTAAGTTGTTTAATATTGGGATCCCAAAGGCTAATGTCTTCCCAGTCCCCAGTCTTTGCACGAGCAATGATATCTCGACCTTCTAGTGCAGGGACTAAAACAGCTCTCTACATGATTGAAGAAAAAACAAATTAGTATTTATCATATTGGTTTTAATACACACCCACAAACTCACACACAAAAAATTATCAGAAAGAGAAATAATTAATCCAGCATAAAAGATAGACACTGCGAATAAAGCAAACAAACATTTGGAACTATAATAGAAACAGCAGCAGAGCATGAAAAAGAGAAAAACCAGAATTTTAGAATCTTGGAAATGAAATAAGAAGAGGTGGGTTATTGTGTCAAGTGCACTATAGTAGTCACAAAATATCATATAAAGTTGTAAACAGGAAAAGGAAAAAGAGACTATGAATATTCAGCAGTTCAAATCATGAGAGAATCACAAGTGCACTTCAAATAATGGTAGTATGGAATGAAAGAAATATTTTGCAACAAGTAATTGAACTGTTTAGATAACCAAGGACGGCACTCAAACGGCTCATATACAAGTTAAATTAATAATATGCATAAAAAAAAATTTAAAACCAATAAGAAATTGCCATAGCAGTGTCAGAGAAGCCAATGAGTTGAAATGGCACTTCCTCCTCTCATAAAACTGATGGAAAGTGAGATTATGGGTTCAAAACCAATTCTACTCATGTATAGCTACCAATAAAGAAGAGGAAAAATGGAGGGTGAGGTCATGGGTTTAAGAGCCACTATAACGTACTAATTAAAGAGTGCCCTAAGAGCCCAAAAATAGGCATATTAAATGATATTTATATGCATTTTTTTTTAAATTAAATTAAATCAAACTATGAACAAATTTGAAGAAAAACAAGCACAACCACAATGAATTGTTAGCGTTATAGAAATAGTGGTATTGCAGCTCATGATTGAATACTTAATATTGATAAACCTTAACCTTAACCTTAAGGCATATTCCTAACAAAACCCCATAACATTGTAACTTAAGTGAAGACCAATTTCAGAACTTATCCAAACAAATATCTAAAATGGTGGTATTATAAGCAGCAGCATATTTACTAGTACAAATGACAAAAAATAAGATATTCAAGCTATTGAGTTTTCCAATTAGCCAACGAATTAAGCATAGAGAACCAACAAAAAAAATGAAGAGAGAGAGAGAGAGAGAGAGAGAGGATAAAATACTTGAATGGGGAAGAGGTGAGTATGCCACGTGCGTGAAGGGATTGAACAAGGGGCTGAGGCAAGCCCAATTCGGAAACGGCGAGCTCATGGTCGTCCTCAGGAGAAGTAGAAGTAGCAGTAGCGTCGGAAGAATCATCGTCATCGTAATAAGAATCGAGAGCCCCGAGGCCTTTGAAAGCCTCTTCACTGAGGAGGAATTAGGAGTGGCAATAGCGGAAGGAACCAAACTGAGAGAGTGGTGAGGCTTATGGTTTTGGGTTGGTTGGTGTTGTAATAGGCTTTGAGAACATAGTTGAAGTGAAGAAGGGACTTGTTGTCGTTAGTGGCTGCTGGGGTTGTTCTTCTATAGAGTTCCAGAGTGGGAGTATGGTAAATAGATGAGACGCCTATAAAAGACGCCATTTTGGTAAATGGGGTTGTGACTAGTGTGAGGTGAATCGATATGTTTGCTCCAATCAAACTACTTCAAGAAAACAGTAGAGAGTGAGAGTGAGAGAGGTAGAGGCGGCTTTGTTTATTGAAGAAGAGGGATAGATAGATAGATAAGGTGAGAGAAACAGAGACACACTGACTCCAGAAAGACACAGAGTGAACCCCAAAACAATTGAGAGAAAGATAAGGGCTCTACACGACCTACTGAAAATGTATGGCTTTTCCTACCTCCACCTCGTTTTATTTATAAACACTCACTCACTGCTATTTTCCTCCTGTAGATATTCTTCTCCACTTGGCCCAAAACCCATACCTTCATTCTCTGCCCTATGGACCTCAAAAATATCTATGACTACAGGGCCTGTCTCCCTATTACTTGTTGGATTGGGCTTGCTTAACCCATATACCAAGGCCCTGCTCAATTCTTCAACATTTACCTCTCCTTCCGACTCCAACCACCTATTCTACATTTTTTTTTTGAGAAAATTTCAACCACCTCTTCTACATTTCGGTTCTTCCTATTCATCAATGTAATAAATTATCATCCAAAACAAACAAAAAAAAAAAAAATCAACCTACTAAATATAGAAAAATATGTAAGTTCTACTTTTAAAATATTAAATTATGTTTTTTTTTTTTTAAAGTAAGAGTTGTAACTTCATATTTTAATTAAGTTTTAGTCAAACTTTACTCTACTCAAATTTTGTGAGCAGTCTTATCATACTCTAAGATATAAACACATAAATCTTAAATTGAGATAAATAAAAAATTATTACACTAAAAATAAAAAGCTTATACAAAGGCGTACAATAAGCCTAGTATTTGAGAAAGTGTTATCAATATAGTTTCTTCCCTTTTTTTTCTTTTTTCTTTTTTCTTTTTTTGAGTGAAAACCAATATATCCTTGGGAGTATTGGAATATTTGAAGACAGATGGATTAAATGGTCCCTTAGGAGAGGACAGAGGCAGACGTATCTGGATTCTGGAATATGTATTGTACACCCTGTAATCAGTATTTTTTTTTTTTTTTTTTTTTTTCTCTCTATCTCTCTTGAATTTTATATTATTTAAAGTCGGTTGTCTTTTTTTGTTTTTCTTTTTCTTTTTTTTGGTTGGTTGGTTTTGGGGAGGTTAGAGAATCGTAGAAAACAGGAGTAGAGAGTAGAGATGAGATGATCTACAGTGTTTAAGTGAATAAGAAATAGGAATAGCCGCCATTAACATTATTGTCTGCCACTGAAACCCCGGGCCTTTCCTTCTTTCTTCTCTCTCTGCTCTGCTCTGCTCTCTCCCCTTTTACATATTACATTTTCAGACTCAGATCCGCCCTCCCTTCCCTGTGCCGATCTCCAATCAGGTAATTAAAATCAAACACTACTTCTTTTATCATTACTACTTTTCATCTTATTGCTTCATTACCAACACTCGGCCCCTTTTTTTTCTTTTGTCCGCAGCCAATTATTATTTATATAATAATATGAATTAGGGTTTCTACAATTTCGCGCTGTAATTCAATCCAACAATTCCTATTTTCTACCAATAACATCAACTATACTCTACCTCAGGTTTGATTTGCTACTTCTCTATATTTAGTTTTTTTTTTTTTTTTTTTTAAATCTAATTTTTGTTGTTGGTGTTGGTGTTGTTATTGATTTGTGGGTGCGAAGGAATGGGGAAGCAGTACCAATCTATCTTAGCATAGTTGCATTTATTTGCACAGTGGGAGCCATTGTTCTTGCTGTTAGGCACATCTACAGGCACCTTATGAATTACACCGAACCTACTTATCAGCGCTTTATTGTCCGCATCATCTTCATGGTGCCGGTGAGTGCTGTTCTGTCCTAATATCTTCTTCTTTTTACTTGTAATGAATTCATATGCTGCTAACCTAGCCTAGGGATTATGTTTATGTGAATAATGTGTCTACCACTGAATCTGATGATTTCAAATGGGCAAATGTATCAATACCACGCCTTCTTGCTACTCATTTCTGACAAGTTTAAGTAGTGTCTGTGTCTTTTAACATCTAAAGCCTTCTTTCTTTCTTTTTTTATATAACAGAAGAAATTTTATTTTAAAAAAAAAAAACACCAGTACACCGGAAGTGTACTACAGTGGCACAAATCAAGAACCTAGATTACAACAATCATAAGATCAGGGAGAGAAAAATAAGAATAAGAAGGCAAAACTAAACTCCACTCAAGGAGATTGGAAAAATAAAAACTTGATGTCAAGAATAGACCATTCACAATCCTCAAAACATCTAGCATTCCACTCTCGCCTTAAGCACCAAAACAAACAATGTGGCACAAACCTCCATAAACCTATATTTTCGATGTCTACCAAACTTCCCCTATTAAGAAGCTAACAGCTCAGTAACTTTATACGGCATAACACAATGTATACCAAACAAACTAAATACCATAGACCACAACTCATATGCTATAGGATAATGAAGAAGAAGAAGATGATCCACCGATGCCCCACACCTTTTACACATAAAGCACCACTTTTTTTTTTTTTTAATAAATACACAAAAAGCACCACTCTAACATTGCAACATGCCTCTTCTAAAGATTATCCGTAATTAAGATCTCACCTAAGGCAGCAGTCCAAGAAAAGAACGCTACTCTGGGGGAACCTTAGATTGCCACACCATTTTTCAAGGAAAAATCAATGACAGAAGGAGGAGATAAAGAGTGACCTCAAACCTCAAAACCTCTCCTAATTGCTGGCTTCTAGTAAAGTTTGTCATCACCAACACCCCGCACATTTGTGGAATAAAGCACAACCCAAAACAGACCCAATGATTCTAACTCCCAATCTTGTGACGGACAACAGAACCGAATGTCCCATTGAAGCCTCCCATCAGAGAAATGCATCACCTCCGACACAGAAGACTCCCTTGTCCGACTAATACTATACAATTCTTGAAATGCTTTCTTAAGAGAACAATCCCTACACCATACATCCGCCCAAAAATTTATCCTAGTACCATCACCCACATCAAACCGAAGAAATTTAGAAAAGTCCAACCAACCACGTCTAACGGATTTCCACATGCTAACACCATAGGTCCCTAACACCAGTTTGGTACACCAACCACCCCCTTCAACCTTATATTTCGCCTCAATGACCTTCCTCCAAAGGGCATCTCTCTCCGTTCCATATCTCCACAACCATTTGCCTAACAAAGCAGGATTAAATCTTCTCAACTGCCAAATCCCTAACCACCATTATGCACTGGCATACAAACCTTAGACCATTCCACCAGAGGAACCTTAGAAGCATCAATACCACTCCAAAGAAAGTCTCTCTGTATTTTCTCCATACAATTAGCCACCTTTACTAGAATAGGAAGGAGAGAAAGGAAATAAGTAGGTAAAGTAGACAGAGTACTCTTAATAAGAGTTTCTTTGCCTCAATGACCTTCCTCCAAAGGGCATCTCTCTCCGTTCCATATCTCCACAACCATTTGCCTAACAAAGCAGAATTAAATCTTCTCAACTACCAAATCCCTAAACCACTATTCTGCACTGGCATACAAACCTTAGACCATTCCACCAGAGGAACCTTAGAAGCATCAATACCACTCCAAAGAAAGTCTCTCTGTATTTTCTCCATACAATTAGCCACCTTTACTAGAATAGGAAGGAGAGAAAAGAAATAAGTGGTAAAGTAGACAAGTACTCTTAATAAGAGTTACTTGCCCCCCCCCCCCCCCCCCCCCGAAAAGACAACCTCTTCCACCTAGCTAAACACCGCCCCATCTTGAAAACTGGGTTCCAATAAAAGACATCTAGGTTCGACACTTAAAATGTATCAAAAAAATATCTGAAATGGGTCACAACTTTATTTCAATTTGAAGGAATATGGTCAAATGTGGCCATTCAATCTATGCTCTGCAGCATGCATACAAAATTGTTGGTTATGATTTGATGATTTTGGACTTTATATCTTCTTTCAATAGTTAACCTCCATTGGTCTTTCATAGTTACCTCCATTTTCAGCAATGTTTTGATT
Organism: Castanea mollissima; assembly: GCA_014183005.1. Taxonomy (NCBI): domain Eukaryota; kingdom Viridiplantae; phylum Streptophyta; class Magnoliopsida; order Fagales; family Fagaceae; genus Castanea; species Castanea mollissima. The sequence goes on along the minus strand of JACAVU010000049.1, from coordinate 356,993 downwards.
TTTTGTTTTCTTTAACAGGTTTATGCTCTAATGTCTTTCTTGTCCCTGGTTTTTTACCAGCTGCCTCAATCATTTCATTCAATTCATTCGGGAAGTGTAAGTTCTTCTGTGTTTGTGTATAATGTTGATCACTGCAATTTTACTGGAAAAATATATATTTTATTGTTCACTTTGATTTATATGTCTATCTATCTTATTTTATGTGTTCGTCTCCCCTTGTTTTGTTTGACCCTAGAGAGCAAATGGTATTGGGTTACAAATGTCAGTAGAATTTCACCAAATTAACCATGCATTAGATTGCTCTAGAAAGCAACCATCTTTGTGGCAAGAAGTTCACCACAAGTCATCTATAAACTAGGAAGCACGGGTGCGGCGTTTGGGCTGCCGCACCCGCGTCCGTCGCGGCCCAACGCGGGGACACGCAGGCAACGCCTCTGCTTGCGCGTCCATGCCGCGTTGGGCATTGAGAAAATAATTTTTTCAGCGCAATTCACGCCGTCACTCGCGAAATCGGGCCGATTCGTGCCGATTCGGCCATAATCGGTCCGTATCGGGCACAACACCGATACCGGCTAAATCGGCCGATACGGCCAAAATTCAAAAAAAAAAAAAAAGGTGCGCAACGCACCGTTTTACTTGGCCGAAGAAAAAAAAAAAAAAAAGTGCAAACAGTGCGTTTGGAAAAAAAACAAAAACCCTATAGCTCTCACTCTCAGCCAGAACTCTCATTTCTCTTCAATTCTTTTTCACTCAGTTCGGTTCTGCTCTCAGTCTGCCGACCCAGCCCTGCCTCTTAAATCTTCATTTTTATTCAAACTTGTGAGTTGTATTTTAATTTTCGAACATCATGGAATGTTTATATAATGGAGTTGTATTCTAGTTATTACTTACTATTGTTCTTAAATTTGGTATATGTTTATATAATGTGAAAAAAATATGTTTAGCAATATATTAAAAATATAAATAAAAATATTTTTAATAATTTTTTAATCGCCGCACCCGCACCCGCACTCTACTTTTTCAGAAATTTCCGAGTCCCGCACCCGCACCTGAATCCCGAAACGCACCCGTGCTTCATAGTCTATGAATGAATGGTGTTGGAATGGTGGAAGAGGTGCTTATGATGATAGGGATTGTGATGATGGTGGCAGTGGTATTATTAATGGCAAAGGCTGCGGTTGTTTTGCAAAAGCAGCGGTGCCATTGCCATTGATGGCAATACAATCAATTGAACATTATTAAAATGACACATTTTTTGTACAAATGTTTATTAGCATTATTTTACTTATTAAAATGACACCCTTTTGTGCTATTTTAGTTGGAATGTGAGCCTTGGATTCCTCCTATAATAATGCCCTTTACATGCCATTTGGTTCAGGAAATAGAATATGCCCCTAGCATCCAAATTCTCGAAAATGTGATGCCTGAATATTTGAATTCCCTGAAATTTAATTTCAATGTTTGGATTGATTATAAATTTGATATGATTTCGAAAGTCTGAGATTCATGACTATATGAATTAGGAAGTGAGAAAGTTTTTTTAGAAGCAAAAACTTTTCCAAAGCCTTTACTTATCCAAAAAAAAGAGTATATGAAATCCCTATATTTCAAAACAACTTTTTAGAAAGGAGAGATAGTAGAAGGATTGGCTAAGTGAGAAGAGGGTTACATTTATGTTGGTTAGAGGATATTGAATGTGGGTATTCTTTTCATATCTTTAATAAAAGAGAAGTTTACCAAGCATTGGGAATGTAGATACCCAACTATCTTCATGGTTCTCTGTATTTCACTAAACTGAGGTTTAGGGAGAATCTAGATGTTTGGATTCATTTTCACTATTTGTGCCATAACATAGTTGAGTAAATAGCTAGTGTACTACCATTGTCCCTCTGATCCTTTTGTAACACTGTTTTTCAATAGAAATCTTCACTCATAAAATTTAAAATTAAAAAAAAAAAAAAAAAAAAAGAAGTATTTGCAACAAAACAAAGGAATTCCTAGGAACTCTTCTCCCAATGACTTTGAAATATGCTTTGAACCAATTGCTGCCACATTAGGATTTTGTAGATCCTTATCTTATTGAACTTAACATTATAACTTTCAACTTAGAAAACTTAAGTCCCTTCCCACCCACGTAATTTGTCCTCCATTCCTTTAAATGCACCTGCAAATAGCTCGTATGAGATTCATCATATAGTTATTTGGGGGGAGCTAATATACTGTATATTTTGTTTCAGTTCTACTTAGAAGTTGTCCTTTGTCTAGTGATTTAACTAAAGCTTCCACCAAAAACAAAAAGTAGACCAGTTTTTCTAAGCAACAAGAGTTGAATCCAGTCTTCTGATTTTTTTCGCATGGCTATCTTTGTGAGAAGATTTTACTGCTTTATGAATTTTTGAATGTAACTTGAAGTGAAGATGTATTATGATCATCCATGTTACATGTTTGGTACTTGAATGAAGTGTTTAACTTATTAAAAACCTGTTGCAGAAGCTTGTTATTTGATAATTTTTCTTTTTCATTGTCTTGCTTTCTCCACAACAGTGAATAAAAATTGCTTTATTATTAATTAAAAAAAAAAAAAAAGGAATATGTCTATAGCTGCCTGAGTTTTTATGAGCTTTTTTTTTTGGAAAAAAAATTAGGGGATTATAAGAAGCTGTGTTTATTGACTTATTCACAAATATCATTTATGGTTAATTATTATAATAATCATTATATCTATGTTTTAACTGTTTCAGTTATGAAGCATGGGTCATCTATAATTTCCTGTCATTGTGCCTGGGATGGGTTGGTGGACCAGGAGCTGTTGTACTAAGTTTAAGCGGTCGGGTTCTGAAGCCATCATGGTATCTGATGACATGTTGCCTTCCTCCCATACCTCTGGATGGGTGAGTTTCTAATAACAAAAGTCTATGATTTACTCATACTTATGCACGTCTGTGGAAGAAGAGTCCCTCCCCCCCCCCCTCTTCCACCCCCCTTCTCTCTCTTCTCTTGCAAAACTCACAAATTTGTTATACTTGGGGATTGCTTCTGTCCATTATCTAAGTCCTTGAAGGTTTTTTTTTAAAATAACTGTAGCAGCACTCTTGATATGTATGAATTAGTTGGCATACTGATTTACATGTATGGATTTAGCTTCTCTGCACCTTTTAAAGGCCTGTCTATAAGTCAAAACTTGCTGGGATATTATAATCAGTTATTTTAGTCTTTCATAACAATGATTTATCTGAATACTGCATCCTTGGATTTGTTTGATTAGCTCTCATTTCTGAAATGTTTATGCAGGCGTTTCATACGTAGGTGCAAGCAGGGGTGTTTGCAGTTTGTCATTTTGAAGCCTTTTTAGTTGCTGTTACGCTCATACTTTACGCAAAAGGAAATATGAAGATGGAAATTTCAGTCCAAATCAATCATACTTGTATCTGACAATTATCTATACAATCTCATATACAATGGCTCTTTATGCTTTGGCATTGTTTTATCTGGCATGCAAAGATCTGCTTCAGCCATTTAATCCAGTCCCAAAGTTTTTTTAATCAATCGGTTGTTTTCCTGACTTATTGGCAGGTACAGCATTGATACTTGTTCTCTCTCTCTCTCTCTCTCTCTCTCACGCGCGCATGCACGCATGCGCCTAGTTTATTACTGAATGGGAGTTGCTGAACACATTTTTTTTTAGAAAATTTTCTGTAAGTTGAAATTGTAGCCTCTTCCCCGTCTTTCTGATTTTCTTGTTTGTATTTTAGGGTGTTTTGGTTTTCCTTGCTGCAAAGTCTGGATTCATTAAGGATGCAGAGGAAGCTGCTGAATTTCAAAATTTCATCATATGTGTTGAGATGCTTTTGCTGCTGTGGGCCACCTCTATGCATTTCCATACAAAGAGTATGCTGGTGCAAATTTGGTGTCTCCCGTGGTTTGACAGGAAGCCTTGCACACGCCTTAAGTTAAATGACTTTTACCATGACACGGTCCACCAGTGAACCGTACAATTCCATCTCACTCTCTCTCTCTCTCTCTCTCTCTCTCTCATGCTTTGAATGCATTTGACATGCTTTCCCTTAAGGTTTGCTTACACACAGGCCTTAATAGGCTTCTGAATTCTCTCTTTGGGCTTTGCTGTACTCTAGCCGATGATCACTCATTACCTTTTTGCAGTTTGCACCAACATACCATGATTATGTTCTTTACAATCACAATGAGGGTGATGAGGGAACACGGAAGTATCGGTCACGCACCTTTGTGCCAACTGGTCCTGAGATGGAATCTGTAAGAAGAAACAAACATATGTTTGGAAACAAGTTGGATGACATACAGCTTTCCAGTCTCTCATCTTCTAGTTCCAGTACTCCCAAAAATCCTGACACTGTAACTGATTCTACACAATCTGATGTGATGAAATCTTCTCTGCTTGTGGATACCTCAAATACTTTTTCTGAGCCGTATGATATGTCACTTATTGAATTGGATGTGTCCAATTATCCTTCCAAAGTTCCTGCAGTAAATGAAACTGGGACCAGGTGACAAGAGCGTTATGAAACTGTGAGGGACAGGTAAGAAGACCATGCTTTTAAATGAAAGAAAGGGGTTAAGAAGAATTGCAAATGTTGTTTCTGAATTGTGAAGGCTGATTGGCCTACTGTGTGCTGATATTGGTGTCAAGTACTTTTTAGAGTTTTGAAGCTTGCAGTTCTCCCTCTCTCTGTTGGTTTGAAGCACTATACCTGCCGATATTAGGCTTCCCACTTAAATGGAATATGGCCTTTTCAGTGTGTAGATTGTAGATACAAAACTCGCAACATTACATTTTTTTAACATGAAATTAAAAATTCAAAGTTACTGTTTCCCGTCGGATGTCATACACTGGCTCTGTCATTGCATTCATTTTTTTAGGGTTTTCATTATTGGCTTACAACTGTTGGTATTTTTCAATTAAAATTTGCATTGTTGTAGTATGCAAGGATTGCTCCTCTCTCTCTCTCTCTCTCTCTCTCTCTCTCTCTGGGTGCTCTCCCACCTTTTCTGGGGCAACCAAGGAGATATTGTACCTGGGAAAGGAGTAGCTTTTAGAAAACAACAGTGTGTATTGTGCAGTCTGTTTGTTGATGGCTTGGCTCACAACAGATGTACAAAGTTGGAAAACTCTGCTTATATACGACAGCAAGTATTTATATGTGCATCATCCCCAACAATGTCCCTAGAAGTAAGATCTTCTGTTCATAGACTGGCTTATATTCAATATGAATTGTTTGAGCGTTCAATGATGTTCAAGCTTAAAATTGTAGTATTTGCATGGTATTGGAAGTGATCGCATTCTGTTTTCCATTTTTTTATCTGATTATCGTATATTCTTACTCTAGAATTTTGTTGAAATGATGGTGTTATGAAGAGAATTCTCAAATGGTCTGCTCCAGCCTCCAGCGGTGCCTCCCAACATCTTAAGACTTAGATCAGAATTTCTTTTTTTTCGAAGTTACTTAGCTGGAGCAGAAATAAACAAAAGTGTGTAGTCTGGCTCCAGATTGTGCCTTCATGATTCTTAGTGTAGAAGTAAATCGTGGGTAGCCTTAGGATGACATGTGGCTCTCTCTCTCTCTCTCTCTCTCTCTCTCGGTGTTTATTTAACTTTTCTGATGTTGACAACAATACAAAATATAAATCAAACAAAAAAGACTTTTTCAATTCAGAAGAAAGAAGGGCATGAACCGCGTAGAAATGGTTAACTTGCAAGGTTGAACATATATGCACAAATGTGGTAGGTGGTTACACCTGCTCAGAATCCTTTCTCTTATTGGAATTATCAAAAAAGAAAAATCCTTTCTCTTATTGGTTGTACAACTCAGTATATCTGACTTTTTTTTTTTCTTTGAAAGAAGTATATCTGACTGTTTGGCGTAACGTGGGGAAACTTCATTCAATGTATATCTGATTCTTTGAATGAAGTTTCCCCACGTTACGCCAATTACTTCATGCATTCTTCTTGCCCCTAAACAAAGAAAAGCACTCCCATATACCTACTTTGAACTATGCTTTCTCTCTTTTTTCTTGTTAAGTCACTTTGAACTCTATTGCTACAATTATATAATAATAATGTAATCAATCATAGATTCATAATCAAGTAACGTGTTGAGACTTGAGACTCCGATAGCGAAGACCTAGAATTTGCCATGAACAAGGTTAGTGGGATCACCCTTTTTGTGGCCCTAAACCCAGTAGATGACGCCATAGTTTCTAGCCTAACCATCGGCCATATATCAAGACATACCAAAAGACAAACAGATTAGGGAATAGGGAAACACGAAAGCCACGAGATTCTGTCCTAGAAGCACCAATTGAGTTGTATGCTCGTCCTTATTACATAAATCTTACGAATTAATGGTCATCAATCACACACAAAAAAATAAAATAAAGTAATGTTGTTACATGAATATTTAGTAGACTGTAATAGACAATGTAATATAATAGTTATTCATATTGTTTAGCTATTCTTTAGTTTGGTTATGTTTTTATTACAGTTACGAGAAATAGTTATTTCTTTATGATAACCATTCTTTAAAATAAGGACTAATTATTTCTATCTAAAATGTTGTAATAGCTATTTCTTATATGTGTAATCTTTATAAAATTGATATATTTTCAAATAAAAAATTTTCTATATACACAACAATTGTATTAATAAAGAATCTTGTCTCAAAAAAAATATAAACGAAAAGAATCATAAAAATATTCATCTCTCTCAATTTAAAAAATTTATTTTTAAGGAAACATATTATATGAATAAGATTTTCCTAGAATAATTCTTAAGTTTTGTTCTAATATTATAAACTTACAACCAAACTTATGAATATATTTAGTTGTTGTATTACAACACATTTTACTCCTAGTAATAAGATTAACATTCATGTTGTAATTCCATTCAGTATACCAAGTTGCTCTAATTTGTACTATTGTAATGTCGGCAAGTTTTGAAATTAATCAATTTTAAAACTGTGATCGTGAATTTTTTTTTTTTTTTTTTTTTTTTTTTGAGAAAGAGAACGTGCTAATTAAGTGTCAACACAAGTCACATCTCACAATTTATAGGGTGTACCGTGTATGAAATACAAATACCAATTTCAATATAACACAATTTAGAAACACTCCTAGTACCAACACTAAAAGAGAAGTGCTATTACAATGCACCTGTCTTCAAGCCAACCTTAGGCAATTGGAAATCCTCTTACAAAATCTTGATAAGCACCATTGCCACAACATAATTCTACTAACAACAAGCAACTTGGCTAAATCAAAGCTTGTAGATGATGAAGCAAAAGTTCGTCAGTTGCTATGAGTTCGTCCAGACAGGGGCGGGCACACTCCTGCATCACGACGGGAGTAAGAACTCACTAAGATGGTCACCGGTGTGGTGATGGTCACCGGTGTGGTGCTTGCCACAACGCCTCCGATGCCAAAGTCAGTACTAAAGAAAGTTCATAACAATTAGTCAAAAAAAAATAACTCTATGTATATCAGGACTGTATATATGTACCTCGTAGTGGCAATGTGAGGGCTTTATATATGTAGCTGTGGATTCTAGCCGTTGAGGTGTTAATGCCCTTCTTGGTAACGCTTACTGCCGAATAATGAGATTTAATATGCTCTCAACGGTCCGCCTGCCTGGCACAATAACCATCTAGGATATTAATGGCACCAGTGAATGATTCTCACATCCTCGTCAGTGACGTGGACATTTAATTAGGCTCGCCCTTGGGAGCGCTCTCTTCTGTCCTGTTGAGATCGTCAGTGATTGATTTCGTTAGTCCCATCAGTGGCCCCCGGGTTCTGTGGTTGTCATGACAACCATAGAAGACGAAAGGTTTTTTTTTTTTTGCAACTCTTGGGATTTCGCGCCGCATTGAATGCGTAGTGGCGGCGTTATGCTGGTCGTGGCCAGGTGGCATGTTCTAGTTGGGGGGGGGGGGGGGGGGGGATTTGTTCTCTCATTGTATAACTCTTGGGTTTCCCGCTGGTTTTCAGTTTTTCTTTTTTGGATTTTTAAACTTCTCTTCTCCTACTTTACTTTTCATTTTCTCCAAGCTTTTAGTTATTTCTCTGAGCATTTTCTCCCATAGCTTTTCTCTGTCACTTCCTTCTGAGTTGGGCCGTGCTTAGTGTTGGGCTTCTCGCTTTTCTTCTCTGAGGTATGTTCTTCTTCTTTTCCTTCTTCCTTTTTCTCCTTCTTCTTTTTTTTTTTTTTTTTTTTTTTTTTTTTTTGCAAACACTAATTTCCTTCTCTTTTCTTTTTGGCCTCTGTTTCTTGGTTTTTGGGAATTTTAGCACTTTCCTATTTTCTTGTATCCTTCTTGGGTGTCCATAGTCAGTAATTCTGAAGTTAGGATAGCTTGCCCTTCGGGGGGTCTTTAGGTGTTTTCCCAAACCTTGAGAATTTCATTTTTGAGGGTAACAGCTTAGGCGTTGTCTTGGGTGAATTGTTTCCGTTGCTTCGTCAATCAGTTAACTGGTTCGAGGGTTTGGTGAGGGAGCAAAGGTCAATGTCTGAGGTTAGGTCTAGTGATCTCGAGACTAGGTTTTTGTCTAGCGGTGACCCTATGGAGGGGATACGGCCGCCTCGACCCTTAGAGAGGTTAGAGCTTTTCATCGACCCTTAGAGAGTTAGGGCTTTTCACGCCCTCATGGAGGCGTGTAGGTTGGACGCTGATACCGTGGGTAGGTTTAGGGATATGTTCAATTTCCAAACGTGGGGTTCGGGTTTGGTGTTCGGCCTACTGACGAGGAGAGGGCTTGCCAATTTTTTTCCAGGTGAAGTGTGCTTCTACAAGGCCACTTTCACTTGTGGACTTAGGCTTCCTGTCCATCCGTTTTATGATGGAGCTTTAGCTTATCTTGGTATCGCTCCTGGCAACTTATGCCCAATTCGTGGAAATAGCGGTCAATTGTACGGAAATGGTTGGCCGCTAACGGGGATATGATCAAGGTGAGTGAACTCATCTATTTGTATCGTTTGAAGGGTCTAAAGAATATGGGTATTATGAGTTAGTACCATGGGAAAGGAGAACTAGGATTGTCAAGGGTTTACCTTGTCCTTTAGGTACTAGAAGTCTATATTTTTTCTTTGTGTCCGGGACGATTTTGAGACTCCCTCTAACCGGGATTGTGGTGATTCCCCATTGCTTCATCGGTGGGACCCCGACTTTAGGTGCGTCAGTATCCTTTCTTGTCTTTCTACCTTTGTTGAATCCACTGTTATCGTCCTACCCCTCTTATTCCTTGCAGTTAAAGAGGCCTAAACTCAAAAGCAGGCAAAGGACCGTGTTGAAAAGGCAATTGAGTACGCCCAGACCATCGACAACTAGGATGATCTAGAGATCCGTGGACGCTTGTGCTTTTTCCATCTTGGCCCTGATCCGTCCCTCTACATTCTACGGAGCATTGACATTGAAGGAAAGAAGAGTAAGCCTTGAGTTCGTCAATCTTGGTCCCCATATCTATATTTGGTTCTTTTTGCTTTTTTACAAGTGTTTTTCTTCACAGAAATGACGACGAAGTTTAACAAGGGTATGTACGAGAGGATACAGTCCAAGAAGGACGAACCGCTATCCAACATTGGAAAAAAGGTTGTCCGTGTCAAGGGGAAGGTTTCCTCCGTCACTCTGACTACTTCTGCTACTCCGTCATTTCTAGCGTCGAGATGACGAGGACGGCTTCTCCTACAACCTCGGTTGAAGAGATCCCGACCCCCTGCTACTAAAAGGCCTCACAGTCTGATAGGGGGAAGGACGATGCTTGCTCATCCACTATTTGGGATGACGAGAGGCTGGCGACGGACAGGCTCATGGGTCATGACTGTGGGATCTGAAGGTGTTCTCAGTTTTGCCTCCAAATGAGTTGATGGGTCGTCATCTCCTAAGCTCCCCAGGTAACCCCTCGTGCGAAGTTATCTTTTTTATTATATATAGGTGTACTAAGGTTAATTTCTTCACGTGTTTCCTTCTCTTTTCTCTTTTTTTTTTTTTAGGTGTTGGGGAGACCATTCATCTTTCCTCGGAGTACCTTGCTCAAGGGGCTAAGGTTGAGTCTCGCTCTCCTCGAATTAAGTCCTAAAGATGGAGAACTTGAAGTTGAAGAAGGATTTGATAGCTTCGATGGAAGATGTTCATCATGCCAGGGAAGAGGTCAAGAAATTAAGTGACGAGCTTAAGGTTGAGCAGCAGCTGGTTTTGGAGAAGGATGAGCAGCTTGCAGCCACTAAGAAGAAGATCAGGTCGTCGCTTCCAGGGCCATTGAGGGTTTCCAGCTGACTACGGAGTACAACTCTGTGCTCTTCAGCTGGTATTTCAAGGGGTTTGAGCTTTTGAGGAGATACCATATCAAGCACCCTTCCGAATAGATTTGGAGACCGTTGGCAAGGAGGAATGGACAAGGAGATTGTTGCTGACGAGGCTGCTCAAGCTATGACGGCTGACGCTCCTGGAGACACTCCTGCCGTTGATACCCCAGTCGTTGAAACCCATGCCCTTGGTGCCCCCGTTGATGATGATGTTGCTCCGGACGTTTGAACATGTCACTTGTGAAAAATTTCCCCTTTTTTTTGGGTGCCCGATGTGTTTTGGGCTCAAATTCTAGAACAGTTTTAATTTGCTTTTGAGAAGAATATTTTTAGCCCTGTGTTTATGGGCTTTTAGATGTAAAAACAAAGGTAATTGCCTGTGGTTTTTAGGCTTTTATAACATCGTACTTACTTGCATATGTTGCACTTGTGTATGCTTCAAGACTCGTCAACCTCTTTGACCCATCAGTAACTTGTATCCGTCAAGCTGGATCTTGTCTTTTGGCTCAGCCAGTAATGCACATCCGTCTAGGCGGAATCTTATTACTTTAGCCGTTATTTATTATCTTTTCGCTTTCGTCAGTAATACACATCCGTTTACGCGGAATCTCATTACTTAGGCTTTTTTCTTTTTCACCTTCGTCAGTAATGCACATCCGTCTACGCGGAATCTTAGTACTTAGGCTTTTTTCTTTTTCGCCTTCGTCAGCAATGCACATCTATCTACGCGAAATCTTATTACTTAGGCTTTTTCTTAGAGATTTTCGAGATAATCTCTTGGCTTCGTTGGCAATGTACATCCGTCTAGGTGAAATCTTATTGCTTAGCCATATTGGGTTTTCGAGATTTACTATTGACAGGACCTGTATAAAGACATTAGTTGAATCTTTATTTCATTAATTTTTGAGAATGAGTACATTTTTGTGTTACATCTGTTGATGGTATTTCTTCAAGTGCTCAATGTTCCAGGATCGTGGAAGCCTCTGCCCGTCTAGGGTTTCCAAGTAATAGCTGCCTTACCAGGAGTAGTGGACAACTCTGTAAGGTCCTTCCCACGCAGGACCGAGCTTTCCTTGGGCGAAATTTTTGGTCGCAGTGGTGACCCTACGCAAGACGAGGTCGCCTGTGTCAAGTCGTCTGAGCTTGACCCTCTTGTTGTAGTACTCGACCATCTTCTACTGGTACTTCACCGTCTTGCTAAAGGCTTTGTCTCTTATTTCGTCTAGGCAGTCCAGATTGATTCCCAGCTGGTCGTCGTTGTCTTTCTCGCGAAATACTTCTCGCCTAACTTGGCCACTCCCACCTCGACTAGGATTACCCCGCCTCATGCTATAAGTGAACCTGAAAGGCAGTCTTTCCCGTTGGGGTTCTTGTCGGGTTTTGTAGGCCCCCAGGAATTAGGCAATTCATTCCATCTGGCTTTGATAATTCTAAGCAGTGTTCGGTTTCGTCACCTCTGTTTGCCCGTTCGCCTGTGGATGTCTTAGGGACGAGAATTGATTCCTGATGCCTAGTCCCGAGCAAAAGTCTTTAAAATCCCTGGTTGTCGAACAGCCGCACGTTATCTGATATAATCGTCCTTGAATCTCGAACTACAAATTATATTCTTCCACACAAAGCTACGAATCCGTGCCTCTGTGATAGTTCATATTGCTTCTACTCGACCCACTTTATGAAGTAATCAATAGCAAAGTAGGACCTTCCTGTCCTTTTCCTAGGGGAAACGGCCGACGATATCAATTCCCCATTGTGCGAACGGCCACGGGGAGCTATCGTCGTCATTTCTCTGCCGTAGCCGCTGGACATTCCCGAACCTTTAGCACTTATCACACCTCTTGACGAGCTCCTCTGCGTCCACCTGTACGGTTGGCCAGAATTATCCTATTCGAATGACTTTGCTTACTAGAGATCTGAGCCCAGCATGGTCTCAACAAATCCTTCGTGGACTTCTTGAAGATGTACTGGCTTCTTCTCTTCGTGACACACTTCAAGTAGGGCATGGACAGCCCTTTTTGTATAAGGTGTCATTCAGATCATAAATCTAGCTGCTCTCGTTTAGATCCTCTTGGCCTCTAAGGCTTCGTGATGGAGGTGCCCATCTTGGAGAAACGACACTATCGGTGCCATCCAGCTATTTACGCTCTGGATGGCAAATGTTGGACTTCTTCGATACTGGGTCGTTTCTAAATCTCCATGAGTAATTCCACGTTCATTCAGTTTTTCTTCTGACGAGGCCATCTTCTCAATTTCATCTGCCACCATATTCTGGTCTTTTAGGATCCGAACGAACTCTACTTATTGACCTCCCGGCTAGATTTCTCTTCAGCTTGAGGTACTTCTACATTCTCTCCTCCTTTGCCTCATACTCTTCTCTGATCTGCCCTATTCCCAATTTTGAGTTGCTCTGGATGAGCAAGTTCTTAGCCCCAAGTGCTTTCCTAAGTCTCAATCCCGTCAGTATCCCTTCGTACTTGTCTCGTTCTTGGTTGCTAGGAATTTCAGTTGAACTCCATATCTGAGTTTTTGCTCCATCAGGGGTTTATGATAACCCCTACCCCCCCCGCTTTTTAGTTGACGAACCATCGGTCTGATCATCCATAGTTTGGTCTTATTGTCGGGGCTGTCATCTTCGAGGAGGGTGAATTCAACAATGAAGTCCACCAGAGCTTGCGCCTTGATGGCTGTTCTGGTGGTATTCATGTCGAACTGGCTGAGCTCGACCGGCCCACTGCACCATTCTCCCAGCTACCTCGGGCTTGTTCATGGACTTCCTAATAGGCTGGTCCGTCATTACCATAATGAGTTCACCTCAAATACAACGCAGTTTGTGTGATGCTACTATTAAGGCAAATGTGATCTTTTCAATCCTGGGGTACCACCTTCAGCTCCTTAAAGGCTTGGCTGACGTAATAACCGATAACTGTTTCTTGTCCTCTTCTCGATCAGTTGCACTTACGGTTGAGGCTGAGGCTGACACTGCCAGATACAAATATAGATTCTCTCCTTCCTTGGACGGACTCAGGAGGGGTAGATTGCTCAGGTAGCGTTTAAGTTCTTTAAATGCTGCTTCACATTCATTGTCCATGCAAAAGCTTTCTTCAATGTCTTGAAGAAGGACAGCCATTGTCCGTAGCTCTTGAGACGAATCTATTGAGGGCTGCGATTCTTCCATCAATTTTTGGACCTCCTTAATGGTCTTTGGGTGACGTCATGTCTAGATGGCTCATACCTTCTCTGGGGGCCTTTATACCCCTTTAGGACATGACGAATCCCAAGAACTACCCTGAGGTTACGCCGAAAACACACTTACTAGATTCAGCTTCATCCGGTATTTTTTGAAGGTAGCAAATGTTTCCTTTAAGTCTTCTAGTGTGTTAGTTCTTCCTTACTCTTGACGAGTGTATCATCCACGTACACCTCCATGTTTCCGCCGATTTACTTACTGACATCTTGTTTACTAGCCTTTGGTATGTTGCTCCTGCTTCTTCACCCGAATGGCATCACTGATAGCAATAGAGCCCTTGACTTGTGACGAAAGCAGTCTTTTCTTGGTCTTTCTCAGCCATCATTATCTAGTTGTATGCTGAAAATGCATCCATGAACATCAGTAACTTATGCCCCGCCGTATTTCTACCAACTGGTTTATCCTCGAAGGAAAGCTGTCCTTCGGGCAGACCTTGTTTAGGTCCATGAAATCCACACACATTCTCCATTTCCCATTCGATTTCCTCACTAGCACCACGTTGGCCAGCCACTCAGGTAGTAATCTCCCGAATGAAACCAGTTTGCAATAGCTTGTTAACTTCGTCAGTGATCGCTTGTTTCGTTCAAGGGCAAAGACTCATCGTCTTTGTTGAATGGGCCTTTTTCCCGGGTCCACGTTCAACCTATGCTGGACGACTTCAGGGAATATACCAGGCATATCCTCGTAAATCCATGCGAAGACATCCGTGTTTTCCCTGAGGAACTGAATGAGTTTTGTCCTCATCTCGGGGCTTAAGGCAGTTCCTATCCTCGTCATCTTAGTTGTTTCTCCTTCAGCCAGTTCTACTACTTCCAAAGCTCCTACTTTGTCCTCTTTTTCCTCCTCAATTGTCCACATATGGTTTTCCTTCGCAGCTAGGACAGTCTGGTAGCATTCCTTGGCTAAGACCTGATCTCCTTTCACCTCACTGACACCATCTTCAGTTGAGAATTTCACCTTTAGGCAGTAAGTGGACGTAGCCGCCTTCCATCAGTTAAGCGTAGGTTCCAATAATCACATTATAAAAGGAAGGGTAGTCCACTACCAGGAAGTCCAATTGACAGGTCAGCTGCCTCAGGTAAGTCCCTACTGTGACTTTCAACGTCGCTATGCCTTTAGGGTATACCCTATACCCACTGAAGCTGAAAAGGGGGGGGGAGCCAAACGGGCGTAGTCTCCAAGGATCTAGCTTCAGCTGCTAGAAGGCCGGTAAATACATGATGTCGGCAGAGCTTCCATTGTCTACAAGGATCCTTTTGGTATTGAACCCTTCAATTGTGAGTGATATGACCAATGGGTCATTATGTGGCTGCTTCACTCCCCTAGCATCCTCCTTGTTGAAAGATATGTCCTGGTTCGTCGGTATATGTTGTTCCCCCCCCCCCCCCCCACGCCCCCCCCCGCGATTGTGCTTATCTCCCCGATCATCTCCTAGGGTGGTTGGGATGGACGATTCTCATTTTTGGACGAGGATTCGCGCTAGCTTCTATTGCTGTCCCTAAACCTGCTGGATTCTCCCTTTTTCACATATTTCTGCAATTTCCCCTTCTGTATCAGCTCTTCTATTTGTCTTTTCAAGTCTCAGCAATCCTCCGTGTAGTGGCGATGATCCTTGTGAAACTGACAGTATTTGTTTTTGTCACGCACATTAGGAGAAGAATGCAAAGGTCTCGGCCACTAGAGGATATGATCATCCTTAATTTGCGTCAAGATTTTGTCAACAGGCATAATTAAAGGGGTGAATTTTACCGACTGTGTTGCTTTTTCTTCTTTCCGTTTGTCTCCGTCGCTTCCTCGACGGCCTAGGCATTCCCTCTTTTACCCCCTACGTTCGTCTTCCTTCCTTCCCTCCATTCTTGGCCTTTCTTTGTCTACTATGGCTGCCAGTACGTCCTCAGCATTCATGTACTTTTGGGCCTTCAAGAGCATCTCTACCATCGTCTGAGACGGATTCTTTGCCAACAAGACAACGATCTCTCTAACTAAGCCCTGTTTTAAATGTCGTCAGTGTACCTTGTCATCTGCGTTGTCCACTTCTAGGTTTCGTCTCGAGTGAAGCGTTTCACAACGAATGACCGCAAGGTCTCTCTCTCCCCTTGCTTAATAGTGAGTAGGTGATCCGCTGGTCTCTTAGGACGTTGCCCTCCGACAAAATGACGTAGAAAGGCACTTCTTAACTGCTTGAAGTTGTCAATGGATGAGGTGGGCAGTCTTATAAACCACTCTCTTGCAGCTCCCTTCAGTGTAGTAGGGAAGGAACGACACATTATTTCATCAGGGTGCTGTTAAAGGCCCAATATCGTCTTGAAGGTATTAAGGTGATCTTGGGGATCCTTAAGCCCATCAAAAGGCTCAAGTTGAGGTAACCAAAACTTTGCTGGCACTGGTTATTCTAAGACTGCCATGATAAAAGGAGAATCTGTTGCCCTGACCATTCTATCTAGACTCCGATCCGTCTTCTCCTTGATGACATTTCTCAATTCGTCCATCTCCTTTCTCATTTCCCAAAGGAGATCAAAATGTTGTTCCTCTGGAGTAATGTTCCTTCGTCGGTCACTTCTCCCATGGCTGTCCCTTTCATCCTCTTGGATAGCTCTTGATCGGTTCTCTTCCTGCTGAAGCCTTTGTCTCATCTCTTGATTCTGTCTGGTGAGTTCTTTGACAGTGGCCACAAGAGCTTGAACTTGCTGAGCCAAGGCCGCTGAATCCTGATTGGATTCCATCTAGATATCGAAGTTGGTAGAAACTATGTTTTCACATCGTAGTACGAGAACGTCATCCCCACAGACAGCACTAAACTGATGAAGCAAAAGTTCGTCAGTTGTTATGAGTTCGTCTAGACAGGGGCGGGCACACTCCTATGTCACGACGAGAGTAAGAACTCATTAAGATGATCACCGGTGTGGTGTCTGCTACAACGTCTCTGATGTCAAAGTCAGTATAAAAGAAAGTTCATAACAATTAGTCCCAAAAAAAAAAAAAAAAAAAAACTCTATGTATATCAGGACTGTATATATGTACCTCATGGTGGCGATGTGAGGGCTTTATATATGTAGCATTGGATTCTAGCCATTGAGGTGTTAATGCCCTTCTTGGTAACACTTATTGCCGAATAATGAGATTTAATATGCTCTCAACGGTCCGCCTACCTAGCACAATAACCGTCCATGATATTAATGGCGGCAGTGAATGATTCTCACATCCTCGTCAGTGACGTGGACATTTAATTAGGCTCACCCTTGGGAGCGATCTCGTCTATCCTGTTAAGATCGTCTGTGATTGATTTCATTAGTCCCATCAGTAGATATCACTACCAATTGAGCCACAAAACAACAATACAATAACAACCTCGAGGTCAACTCAATCTCTTCACTCCAAATTGCTCAATTGAGCCATATGAAAATAACGTAACATTAGCAAAAAAGACCAATGATAGTATTAGTGCAAACCTACACAATCTCTCTTTCTCACGAGCTCTCATCACTTTCTCCTTAGCGTTTGCACAGATAGCATGAACCTTTCTCTCTCTCTCATTGGCTTACGCTTCCATTTCTTAAACTTTTTCTGCAATTTGCCAAGTTATCATTACCTTATCATTTGCAAGTCGCAACTCATACTAAAGCCCAAAGATCTTTTGAAGGATTAAGGAGCAACTTCACTCCCAAACCTACAAGTTGGGTTATCACCCAATCAAGAAGTCCATTTTGGACCAAAGTGAGCATAATTTTTTGAAGACTTAAATTTAATATGTCTTATGACCAAAAATCAATTAAGTTATTTTCAAAATTTTAGTTTACCTTATATTGGTTACAGCCCCAAAGTCTCTTCCCAAAATTATCAATCATCAAACTTGTTCTCAAAATACAGTGTAATGAGTACACATTGCCTACTTGAACCCGAATATTGCCACTTAATGAAGATATTACATAATTGACCACGAAAACTTCAATAATTATTCCTTGAGGATTTCCATAGGTTAACAAATGCACGAATTTAGACCTTACTATCTTATCCATTTTGCTAAAAGTTCAAAACCTTGCACAATAACATACTTGGTTTTGCTTTACCTATTGGATGTGCAAACCCTAGCATGGATTTAGTACAAACTCGAAAATTTATAAAATCAAGCCAAAACCATTAATTTAACTCACTAGGGTAACAAACTGGAAGGAGGAAATTCACACGAAAATGTTTTGAGAAGGAGTGTATTTGATTTTGTGTTATGTTCTACTTTCGTATAAAAATATGTTTTTCTAACGGCAAAGACAACGTTGGGTTATGGAGCTGACCTCAAGTAGACAAAAGAAGTCAATAAAATAGTAAAACTATTATAGTCAATAAACCAAGAATAAGTTTTGTTGTAATTTTCCCTAACATTAAGAATATGAATTTAAGAAAGTTATGTAACAACATAAAAAGAAGTCAATAAATAGTCAAACTACTATTTTTATTATCTATACTATTATTTAAGGAGTTTTCTCTATTTGGATTCCTCATTTTTTTGTTCAAAAATATCACTACACTCCTATGTTTAAGTAAAGTCAAAACTAAAGGACAATCTGGTAAAAATGCAACTCTAACTCCCACTAAAACATTGCCTAAAAAATAGGACCACTCTCCTATTAATTTTTAAATTAATTTATTCACTTATAAATTAGATTTTTAAAATAAATATTATATATATAAAATAGTTTTATACAGTTTTTTTTACAAAATAGGACCACTAAAAAAAATCCTCATAAAATGCACAAAATGCATGTGATAAGGCTAATATATGTAATTGAAATAAAATTCTTTGATATCCATTTCTCTATACTTCCTAAAATAACCTATTTCCTAATTAAATTTTTAAAAATAAGACAATTAAGAAACAAGATAAATTGAGAAGTTGCCTCAAAGTCCATGCTCATTCACTTCCACATGCACACTTGAATAAAAAGTCAAAACTATATCATGTTTTTTTATTCAAAAAAATAAAAAATAATTGAAAAGTGAGTAAATGACGTAGAGTTTAGGTTGATGGGACATTTTAGTTATAAATTTTGCCGCAAACCCAAAAATTAGCGGGATGAAAAAAGTATTACAGTGGAAAAAAGAACTCAGTAAAAATTACAAAGGTAGGCGCTTTGGGTAAGCTTCTGCGGCGGCGCAGTGCCGCTTGTTATACGAAGCAAGCAATACAAATAACAGCAAACAATAATAAGTACTAGTAGTAAGATAAGAAGCAAAGCAATACAAATAGACAGGTGCGGAGAATTTCAACAGTTCATACATACATATATATATATATATATATAATAAATAGTTTCAGAACTTCAGCCCCATAGCCCAAAACTTTATATTTATTTTGCACGAAGCCCTTCTCGTCTTTTGCATTTATTACTATTGGTGTTGATTTACACTCAACTTTACAGGCCGAACTCACAGGCAGGAGGAGCATTTAATTAGCACTTTTGAGTCTCCCTCTCTCTCTCTGTCTCTCTGTGCCTCTTTCTTTGACGAATTTTGTTCAAGAGGCATACATCATGAATCAGAATCAGAACCTTGTTTTGGGTCTAAACCCAACACTGAGGAGCGAGTCATATGGGTACTACTCAGAGCAGAACTACACAATGATGGAGAAGAGGCAACTTTTCCTTAGAAGCTATCAGTTCTGCAGAAAAAGGAGCTTATCTGAGAGACTCAAGGGTCCTTCACCCGTGTCAAGAGGGTCATATGTTTTAGGCTTCGATCCGCTCGTAGATTCAGAAGTTGGTCTGTTCCGGGCTTAGATACGGTTTCTATTACCGCAGAAGAAAATTCCTAAGACTCGTCAACAGCAAAAAAAACTACTCCTCCTCCACTGCTTCTGTAGTCATTAGTTTTCTTTCTTTTCTTTTCTTTTTTTAACTCTTTTCAGTTTCTCTCATCTCTTTCTCAATCTGGTGATGATTTGAGGTTGATAATTACTAGTTTTACATGCTAGAATGTATTATCAGGTTTACCTTCTGATTCTATGGTATTAAGAATGTTTCTAAATCTATTTCATGAATCATTTTTATTAGTGATTTTAGTCACAAACTCTAGTTTGTGTTTCTGGAAAAGGGTTCCTCTAGAGGGTTGGAAATTACTTGTTTCTTTACTTTTCATCGAGTACTGGGATTTATTTTTAGTCACAGTACAGTTTTAACATGTATATTAACAATTAATTCAGCAAAAAATAATTACCAACGTATGTAATTCCAGTGGGATCCCAAGATATAACCCAAATGCTTTCCACTAATTTCGGTTGAGATTTTCGTTTTGGATTTAATGGTTTACAAACCCACCTTTGCACAGAGTTTGAGGGGTTTTATTCGGTTTTTAGCGATTGGAAAGCAGTTGTGGGGACTCTGGTTAAGGCCTTGTGGGGACTTCAATTGTGAGGAGGAAAATGGGAATAAAAATTCATGCAATTGTTGGTTCATGTTTGAACTCTCTAGGAGGGGGAGGCCCAAAAAAGAAAAGTCAAGCATTTCAAAGATCCAAGTTTGAACAAAAGAGAGACAAATTAGAAAAGTCATTGAGGGGAGTCGGGACTTTTATTTATTTTTTAAACTTTGTGCACTTTAACACATGTATTTGCTGTTGAATTTGGATACACATACGCATACACACGGATATATTTGACCATGCCACCTGTTTCAGTTTTTCTTTCTAGATTTGGGGGCTATTCCCTTGCTCTTTTCTTGTACCTTTGTCAATGCCGTCTCGGCCAATTTGCCCCGCATTTTTTGTGGTTTCATGCACTTCTTATTCACGGGCATTTTGGGTTTGGTAGTTGCTGTTGCTAGCCCTCTACCTTTTTTTTCTTTTTCTTTTCTTTTTTTTTTTTATTTTATTTTATTTGATAAGTAGCCTTCTAAGTTCTGCCTCTTGCTTTATTCTGTGAAAATTAAAATGCATGAGATGAGAACCACTTTAAGACCTTATCCAATCCTCGCCTTTCTTTCAAATTTTCAAGCGGACTGCGTGACTCTATAATAATGAGTGCCACACGTATCGGTGCTCTTTAATGATAGGGTATATACCTAAAAAGATTGCCCAATTTTCAATGTTAGGTTGTATGTTGTCCGAATCATGTATGTAAGGAGTAATTGTAAAGTCAATAATGATAAGGCCTATAAGGTCTCATACCACATAAAGTGGAGAAATAAAATGGTTTAAGAATTCACTATTTAGTGTTTCTACAATTATCCTAGTTAAAACCATTTTTTAATGCCCTATAATTTTATACCACAAACCATCAAATAAAGTTTGTTTGTTCTTTTTTTCCCCTCGTCTCCATTGACTTGTCTTACCTTTCAGCCATTTCATTTCATTCATGTTAACGCGGCATGAACTCATTGGAAATCTAACGTCAGGCACAGGTTGTATTGAGTATAGCTGAGTCATCTTGATTATAAGTTCTTTGATTTCATTACCGACATGACTTAACTAAGGGAGCATCCTCCATATCAGATGCTGACAGATCCTTTGGATAAAACTTCAAAATGCAAATGAATAATATTTCACTTCTATGAATAACTCATCACCTTAGTTGACCTTCATTATGTGATAAATAAGTTAAAACATGCGCAAGAAAAGGAAGTTGATCCATGTAAGCAACAAGCATGCATGAATGATGCTATTTAAATTGTAGTTAATTTATTTATACGACCATATAGGCATTGGAGGAGACAAAAAAATATCCTCAGATTTTGAAACACACTGTTCCAGCAAATTTGATTTTACCATTTAAGTATTACAAAATGGTGCTGTCAACTTTCAAATATTGAAACTAAAATTAAAAAATTTCTTTATTACATTATTAATGTAACTTCAATCACATTTATTACCGTATCAATTTATAGTTTTTTCTTATGGTAAAATTGGTAATAGTTTTGGAATATTTCAACAAATATTGCTAGGAACTTACTGTTAGTAGAGGAGATTAGGGGAAAAATGTGTGATTCTCCTTAACAATCGAGAACATTAATGATTTCCTTGGTGTTAAAAGTCAACCACTTTTGAGCAGTGACCTGTTGTGACGGTAAAACACTAGCTAAGCAAATTGGAACGCGGGGGATATTATTTGTTTAAGTAGATCCAGATGGCCATGCAAAGGGATCCTTAGGATATCAACTCAAAAACTTATGAGTTAATACTCAAACAATTAATACACATATTCAAATTCATAGGCATGTCGGTTATGTTTTCATATAAACTCAATTTTCAAAAAGATTAAGCATTAACTTAAACCAAAATTCAATCAAAGTTATAAAAATGAGAGAAAATACTTTGTAATGGATTTTTTTAAAAAACTTTAATAAAAAAAAACATTGACCTTAATTAGAGTTCTTAAAAGAAGAGAGAGAGAGAGAGACTACTCACAATTTTGTGTGAAAAAATATGGATTAAATGTTTAGATGATATCAAATCATACATAATAAATGGAAGAAGAATAGTCAAAATATAAGAAAGAAAAATAATGAAGGAAGTGTAATGGTAAAGCATAGAATAGTGAAGGAGATAAAGAGATAAAAATGGAGGGAAAATGTTGGAGGAAGTGTAAGGTATGGACTAATAGAGAAAAGAAGAGTTTTTTTTTTGGTTGAGATGAGCTAGACTATGGATGATGTGGTTCAACAAAAGTACAGTAATAATAATACTACGCTTCAACTTTTAGATATATATAGATAAATTCAAATTCCTATATACAAAAAAGACTAAACATTGACCTAAACCAAAATTCAATCAAAGTTATAAAAGGTAGAGAGAAGACTTTGTAATGGGAAATTAAAAAAAAAAAAAAAAACACATAAATTTCTTTAAAAACCTTAATCGAGTTATATGAGAGAGAGAGAGAGAACTTACAGTTTTTGTATGAGAAAAATATGAATTGAATAGGAGAAACTATTATCAAAATTATACAAATAAATGGAAAGAAAAATATCAAAATATAAAAAATAGAAATGATGAAGGAATTATAACAGTAAAGTAGAGAGAAGTAGGAGAGAAAGAGGCAAAGAGAGGGGAAATGTTGGAGGAAGTGTAACTTGTGGATTGATGGGGGAGAAGAAGAGGTTTTTGTTTTTTTGGTTGAGATGAGCTAGACTGTGGATGATGTGGCTCAACAAACAGCAATAATAATTACTATGCTTCAGCTTTTATATATATATATATAATAAATCCATATGGCCAAGAAAAGGGAACCTTAGGAGTTAGGAAGGGTGGATATTAACACAAAACTTCTTTAAATATTGGGACGGCAATTGTCTTCACCTCAAGATTTCATATCAATTTTAAGGTCAATTGCATGCACTGACAGAGCATTAAGCACACTGCACACACATGGAGTAAGTAGCAGATACACACAAAATTAAAAGGTATTATAATAAACCTCAAATCTTGTTATCTTTTTTATTCACTTTTTGAATGTATACAATTACATCATTATTGGCTTTTGGCAATATCCAATTGTTAATTCTAGATGCATTCGGACATTTAGGCTGCATTAGACTGACCGTGGAGGAAGATTCCAAAAAACTTAAATCCAAGATGAACTACCAATATTTCAGTTTGGACAAAGATTACTTTTTCCATAACATGGATATTCCTCTGATCAAAGATCAGCGATAACAATTGGAAAATTATGAGTGAAGAAGTCAGAAACCTGAGATTGGTGAGAGCTTCTTGGAATTATTTTCTGAATCTATGTTTGGAATTGGATTACACTAGCACTATGTTTGGGAGTTTATAAATGAACGAAATGCACTAGAATGAATCTATATATATAAAGTTGAGAGAAAATTCAATTAGATTTCAAATTGGAGTTAAATCAATATATATATAAAAGCAGTAACCTCATGTCAGAGTACATGAGGTCCTGTCACGTGGCATTCTAATATTGCATTTAACATTTTTTACCTTTTTTCATTTAGTTCTTTTTACTGTTACCCAATAAATTATAATAACTTATTTTTACTATTATATAAATTTAACATTTTTACCTCATTTTATTAAGTTTTTTTTTACTGTTACCCAATAAATCATAGTAACTTATTTTTACTATTATATTGATATGAGCTGTTCTTGACAATTAGATCAATTAGACCAAAAGTTATTCACTATAAAATTGATTATCTATTAAAAGTAGACCAAACCTTATAAAAACTCAAGCCCAGTTCTTACCTTACATTTTATGACTCAAGTTTGACCATTCTCATATGTAAATCAAAGCAAAAACTCTTACTCTCTTACAAACTCTCTTCTTCCTCCCCTACGTATAGATGATACTTCTAGAAAATCTCATTCTCATGAAATATCTCTTCATTTTTCCCCAATTTCAATTCAATATGCTTTTGTCTATTAATAATATTCTATACAATTTATGTAGACAAATTCTTTGTTATCGACCAATGTAACAAAAATATATATAAATCTTGCGATCCCTCAGGTTGCTGAAATAATTGACAAGTACGTATTTCTAAAATTTATAATAACAAAAAAGTCTAATAAATAGCATATACTATCTCACAAAATGCCATTAACTTAATATTTTCTTTTAAAAAATTCAACGATAGGAATAGTAAAAAACATGATCATATACAAGAAATACCAAAAAAAAAAAATACATGCAAAACAATTTTCATAGGAGGATTTATCTTTAAATAATATGAATACAGTAAAGATAAAATGCATTGAATGAGATCCTACAAAAAAGGTTTGTTAATACATATTAATTTATGTAAAAAAATAATAATAGATCATATTATTTACATTAAAAAACTAATACATATTAATTTTAAGGTTCATTACAAGATGTGAATTACTAGGGTATTGCAATAATAAGTAACATTGATACAACAATGGGTTGGTATTACATTTTGTGCGTACTTTGTGAAAGGAATGTCAAATTACAAACAGGATCATTTTGGTGTGCAAAATGTAAAAATAAATAAATAAATCTTTCTATCCCAAAGTTAGAAGCACTCACATTAATTACATACTCTCTAAATATTTATCTCACTATAACTACCATATATATACAATTGCGAATTACTTTAGATACAAGATTCAAATTGAAGTTTTTACTGCAACTAACAAACAAAGTTTGTGATATTTGATCGAGATGCCGAGAAAATCCTAAATAAATCTACAAGATTAAGATCTTGCTAAAAAATAAACTAAAGTACAACTTATTTAAATTATGTAAAAATATTGATATTGGAGAAGGAATCCCACGTGATTTGAAAAAAAAATTAGGAAAAAATGGATTTCTTAACTTCATTTCAATGAATTCAATCTAAAAGATGGTTTTGAAAATTACATAGTTGCTAAGATTTTTGATGCACATTCAAATGATAAAAAAGTATGGAGGGAAAAAAAAAAAAAAAACACAATTCAACATGCGATGTTAATTCTTTTTGCTGCACTATTCCAAAATTAATAAAAATAAAAAACTTACAAAAAATTGTCACATCATTGAAATTTAATATAAATGCAAATACCTATGAAAAATCTTAGTGACAAAGTCTAAACTTTGTAAGATCTAATCAAGAATCTCTCAGTGTCAATTTATTAGTAATTAACATAAATGATGCAACAAAAGGAAAAATGATGAAAGCTCAAAAATTGAACAAATATGAACGGACTAAATTTCAAATGTTGAAGATGGAGAAACTGAAGATGACAACAAGCGTCACCATACCACAATAACAAAGCATTGAAGAAAAAAAAAATCGTAATGAAGTTTTTTATTATATCACATAATAAAAATCAATAATATAGAATGGATTAATATGCTTTTATCAACTTTTATTATACAATATTACTCCAAGTTGTTTTCATTATTGCTCATTACTTGAACAAAATAATTATAATAGATATATGTGTGTAATTTATAATTGTTACTTTTTATGATGAACTCATTACTAACAAAGTTTTATAATAAATATGTTATAATATATGTATAATATTTTCCAAAAACAAATTTACATAAAACATTATAACATTATCCGTGCATCGCACGAGAAACTTACTAGTTAAAATCTAATTTTGCACCACATGTCCCATCTAATCTAAGTTTTTAAATTTTTGTACCAAGTGAGTTAATTCAATGTAAAAATTGGATTTCAATTAGAGTTTAATTTTGCGACATGTGTCTCACTTAATCTAAGTTTTTTAATTTTTGTATCAAATGAGTTAATTTAGTATAAAAAAACGAGAAGTCTATAAGTAAACCATAAAAAAAACCATAGTTTTGAATGATTATATAATATATATATATATATATATATATATAGAAGAAAATCTAATTAGATTTCAAATTGAAATTCAATTATAATCTAATTTTGCAGTACATGTCCCAACCAATCAAAAAATTTAAATTTTTGTATCAAGTTAATTAGTTCAGTGTAAAAATTGGATTTCAGATATCAAAATAGGTTTAAAATCATACAACTACAAGGGCATACAATACAACTGAAAATATCAAACCAATCTTAAATTGAATTCTTAAAAGCATGCTTAAGATTAAGAGATCAAGCCATTTGTTTTTTTGCTCCTCTGCCATATTTCTTGATCCTTTTCATGGCTTATGATTCATGCCCAAAAGTAGGGTGGTGGTCACGCCTATTGAAGTGCAATAATATGTGCAAACATAAATTGACCAATTACCATATGGACTTGGTTTAGATCCAGTGCATTAGTGCACCTGGTCTAATGGTGACATGTGTCTAAAAATGGACACATTATCATCTCAACGGGCCCACTACTATTAGACACTAAAACTAAGCTTAACCCTTACCATATACTTGTAGGTTGAGAAGTGTGAACTTGACACTTTATCTTGAGTCTTGAGAAGGGCCGAAAATTTGTATGAAGGGTGCATGAGAACAAAAACATGACCAATTGAGTACCAAGTGTATGTGAGTCTAGTGAACTAAGAATTCTATAAAGAGTAGCTCTAGCAGTATTGCCTAGTCATTGATCAAGTTAATTATGCTTCCTTCTTGGGTGAAAAGAAGCCCCCTATGCTCAGATAGTGCTTACTAAAATTTTAAGTTTAATTTCCCTGGGAAAACCCACAACTTTCTGAAGCATCTTTTTTCCTCATGAAAATCCTACTTACATTGTTCTTGGACTCCTTTGCAACAGACACTGCCAGTTAATAATGGCGGCCTTTCAAACCATAGCCTTAAAAAAGAGCAGGGCCCATCCAATAATGGGACCTGAAGTGAGCACTATGAACATGAGCATTTGTTCAACCAGTCAAGGCACAAAGATAAACAAAGTAAATAAATATAAGCCTCTGTACGGGACAAATTAGATCAACAGTTCATTCGCTTGACTTGACTGCGACTAATCTCTGTCATTTAAATAAACAAACAAGTAGATCTGCTTTTGATTAAAGATCACAACCACATACATTCCTTTCTTTACCAAATGATTGGCCTCGATTTGTATTCTAATACGGATTTCAATCATTGCACATGCCTCCTATATTCCTTTCATGATTAACTAACTACACTTTCACATTTAAGGAAATGAGAGAGAGGCAGAGAGGCTTGCAATCAGCCAACAACCGAGCTGGTTATGTTAAATGATGCTAGCCATGTGTTAAAAAGTAGAAATTAATGGCATCTCCATCTCTTTCAGCAGAGTATATTGGGTTAAAATATAATGGCATCCATGTGTCATAAAGAATCCAAATGTAGGTGCCCCCATCTCTTCCTGTTACTAGTTTGTGTTTGAAGGTTCATTAAAACCAGATTCTCCATGTGTATTATGCACATTCTTTGCCTCCCATTCTCAACTTGCTCTTCCTCTTTATATACACATTTTCAAATGACTGATGGCATTCATTGAATCATAGCCACACAGAAAGCTCCCTTGAATTAACTCAATTTTCATCTCTTGCCTCCCATTAGTCCTCATTTCTGCTGATGGGTTTCCAAGACTTAGTTGGTGGACGCTTGAAATGTCGGTACAAAAAGCTAACCAATGCTGAGAAAAGGTGGCAAGGCCTAGAAGGCATTGGGTGAAGAAAATGAATGGAAGGCTAAAGGGTCTTCGCTTATCCCGGTCTAGGAAGCTTACTCTGAAGGCGTTTTCTATGATGGTATTGCCTGCCAGGATTGCAAAGATGTATGCTGATATTGCGAAAAGAATTAACATTGATGGTGTATGCCCAGCTATCATCTACCCCACTCAGTGGGGGTTTCCAGTTCTATCCCATCCCTCTGTATGTAGAAAGAGTGTCATTTCTCTTAATAGAAATTTGACCTAGATTCAGTAACATCCTTCTGTTATAACAGAAACTAATAATTTTGGTGTCTATTCACTAACTATTCCAGCTCTCCTCACTGCACACTTTTTTTTTATTTGACAAAAATAAAATAAACACTACCCATTCTCCACTAAACCAGTCTTAGTTCCACATTATGGCTACATAGATTAAGTTGAAACTTTAGGAACTGCAGGACCAAATAGGTTTTCATTTATAGAAAAGAGAGTGTATTCCATATATCATATCTTTTTCTTTAGAAACATGTAATTGCTTGTCTTATATTTTTTTCCCTACAATTAACATTTGCAACCAAAATAAGTAAACATACTTAATATTTTACCAATCCTCCAACAGTTTTGGTGAGTAATATTAGCATTGAACTTGAGCCTAATCAATCAACCCTGTGCATCAGCCAATTAATCCACTAACATTTATGCAACAATGTGAGTGGACCTTTGAGAAATTGCATATTTCTCTGAGGTTTCCTCAATTATTCTCTCAAATTTTCAACTTGGGTGACCTGTTATTCAACTATGAACATAATTTGAAGTTCACCAAGCCTCAATACTTCCCCAAGTTTCAATAAGCAAATGTAGGACTTCCAAATTGTGCATTCAGTGCACCAAATTTAAGAAATTGCTGGTATTTCTTGCTAGGATCTTGGTCCCTATTTTGCAGCCCATTAATTTAATTTAATTTTATAATTATTTTGCCGCTCATTAATCTTATAGTTTAATTATTTAATCATTTAATTTTAACAAGACAGACAGATGCCCCCATAGAAGATACACCACTCTGCGAAATGAGCAGTTCTCTCCATAATAGCCAAGCAAAACAAAATATACGTTCATTGACAGTGCAAATTTCCTCTTTTTTTTTTTTATTATTTATTTTTATAAACTAAACTGACAATTTTCTTATTTTTTGAAATGATGTGTACCCTTGTGTGAATGTAACCCAGTGCATATGGTTCCTGTTATCACTGTCTCACATGTCCTCAGGTTAATCCTTTTGAAAAAGTAAAAAAAAAAATATTCCTATTGTCTAGTTGTTTAGAAGGTGTGATTTTCTCTTAGGCAGGTATATTGATACAACCACCGAATCAGATCTCTAGCAAACCTCATAACTTCCAGTAGAAGCATAATAGAAAAAATGAAACCATGAAACGTATCTAGCTACAAAACTTGTACAATCACCATCTAAGCAAGTAAACGCCTCCCTTAGCACAACATGTAGCTACATGAATTTGAAAACATCAAGAGCATATATTGCATAAACAGTAAATATTCAAAAGCAGATATTGCATAAACAGTATTCTAAAACCAATATCTAGCCAGTAACTATCTTTTCCCACCCCTGCTACCTGCAACTTAAAAGACATAAGTCATGCCTTTTACTTTTTTCTTCCTGCCTCCTTTCTAGGTCTTGACCTGCTTTGCAATGTCATGGAAACTCCTCTGCTCTAAATTTGTTACATCTTCCTCAGATCTTATCATAAGGTCTTTTAATACCAAGTTATATCACTTATTCTCCTTCATCTTACTCACCTCTCCTAGAGCATTACTTCTATCATTTTCAACAAAAATTAACCTATGCTTCCGTCAAAAGGCAGAATTTGATCCATGAAAACTGAGAGAACATACTTCAATTGAATCAATCACATGTCACACACGCTTTCATAGAGATATTTCAAGTTTTTCACTCTATATTTCCAGCAGTAATTGGGGAAATGAAAACAGGAGCCAATATAACAATTACATGTCGAAGGCCCAGTGGACTATGATCTTGCAGGAATTTATACAATATGCTTAACAGATTAAAAATGTTAAATTACAAGTACCAAATTGGCCCCCCATGCATTCTCTTTATTGTAGTCCTAATAAACACATTTCTAGGTGAATGCACTTTAAACAGGCTTATACATAAGCATAAGAAGGTCAGTATTGAAGAAGTCCACCAAAGCTACCTCTAGATGCAAAGCCAGACATGAATAGGGCATAGGAATCTTTGAGGCTGAACTGGGGCATGAAAGAACCTCCCATCTTATCCTTGAATCGAATCTTCTTTCCCTTCTTAGCCATGCGACAATGTCTTGGTGGTGTTAGGTTCTGCTCGTTCTCTGGCTCTTCCTTTATTGTTGCAAGCTTGGTTTTGAGTATTTCCACTATGTCCTTCCGCGAGTCTGTCCGCAAACTTTTCCTGCTCGCACAAGGCACCACCCGCCACATTCTGCGATATGCTTTCCTCATCTTTGCTGAGAAAACTATACACTTATGTCCCTATAATTAACTTGGCCTTCAACTCAAGTACACATTGGCACAACTATATCTTAGTGTAATGCACTTGACTAATTGGCAATGATGGAGTCTAGTGTAAATGGGTAGGACCATTCCTAACGTTCTTCTCCTTATATATTTATAGAGGGGAGAGTAAGGATTCATGAAAATATATATATGTTTGTGTTAGTTGGAAAAGTAGTAGCTGGAGCAGGGGGCCAGAGAGGCTGAG
Organism: Castanea mollissima; assembly: GCA_014183005.1. Classification (NCBI taxonomy): domain Eukaryota; kingdom Viridiplantae; phylum Streptophyta; class Magnoliopsida; order Fagales; family Fagaceae; genus Castanea; species Castanea mollissima. The sequence goes on along the minus strand of JACAVU010000049.1, from coordinate 326,621 downwards.
ACTGACTTGATAAAATGTAGTGCCTTCCCTACTTTACAGCGAAGTTTCATTCATACTTGAGCTTGTTTGATGACCTTTATATCCACCAACCAAACTTATATTCATTAGAAGACATCATGAATAAGGTCTACAGGAATCTGCTTCTTCTTTTTTTTGCTTCTTTGGAAACACAAGTTCATAAGCTTTCTCAGATTCCCTTCCCTAGCTCAATTTTTTCTTTTTTCTTTTTAATGAAAGCATTTAAGAAATGTCTGCTACAAATTTTATGGTTCCCACTCTATATTGTGAAAGTATAAAAGAAAAATTGAAAATATGTAGCTTTATGGAGAGAAGTAATCATAGAGATTTGAGATAAGGCATATCATGGAGATAGAGAACAAGTAGTTTAGAAAATTGAAATCAGGTCCACACTTGACTCTTATACTTGATGTTAGCGTGTATTCCAAATACTTGGCCTTTTCATTTAGTCCTACATTGGTTAGGAGTGTACTCCACTTTGGCTTAATAAACTATCATCGACTTCCTTTGCTAATTTAGCTAAACGACCTGGTTTGGATCTTGAACCTTTGCTATATCACATACACACATCTTGTCTTACATTGTCCCATGAATCCAGTTACGAGCACGCATGAATCCAGTTTAGTTTTACATTGTCCCATTCACTTATACCAATAGAACACCATCGGACCCTTCTAACCGATTTTTTTGCTCTCTCCCAGACAGTTTTGACTTTCTAAAATATATGACAAGAAATTATTCTTTCCTGTGGTGAGGAAGGGCTAAGGTTGATTTTGAATCTTTGTGTGCAGAAGTGCATCCATGGCAAAGGTAGACATTATAGTCTAATCCTAGGCCAAAAAACTGTTTTGCATCTAATTCTACTCCAAGTAACGCAAATCAACCATTAAAGACAACTCTTTCACTAGATCCTATAATTTGGTGAGAATGTTCTTAGACTTTGCTTTAAGTTTCGGTTCCTTTAGGATTAAGCATCATGAAGTTCTAGGATATAATAGTAGGTTTGATTCAGCCCCAAAAAAAAAGATGTAATAGCTGGTTTGAGGGAGGACTAATACTGGATTCAGGGTGAAACTTGGCACAAAATGTCTGAGCTGCCAAATACGGCTCGAGTGCTGCACAACTGCCACAAGTTCTGAGGGTTATGTGTTAGACCATTACCAGTCTTTAAGGCTTTCACCTGTTGCTATTCGCAGTCTATTGCACATCTCTATATTTATGATGGCTGCTGCATAGGGGCAATTACTTGCCGCTACCACTAATTAGTTTGCAGATTGCAAGGTTTGCCATTTTTCTCTTAGATGGTTGCTTTTCACCAAGATGCTGCAGGATATTCTCTCGATTCTCATGCTTCATTTACTCGTAGCCAATTCTAAGTTTATAATCATCGCAAATGATAATTCCACCAACATCACTATTCATTGGTTTGATTGAAAAGGGAGAATAGAAAGGGTACTATTTTTGTTTGGATTTTAGTGAGAGTTTGGAAGCGCACTTTGTGCTTTCCACGTGTATAGTTTTTTTTAACTAACGCCTATTGTATTGTTCATGGGATATGAACAGTGCATTTAGGCTAATGAATAGTAACCATAGAATGAACAATAACTTTTTTTTTATTGTTTTTAGTTTTTAATTTTCAACAAAATAAGCGGTATCTAAATAGACCCTTAGTATATTAGCATATTCCTAGAAACTATGTAATTTTTATTTTGTGGGTCTAATTGTAATTGGAATGAGGTTTCAAACATGGTCTTTAAAACCATATCAGATTGGCCAGTTCAACCTAACACTAGACCCCAATTGATCTGGTAAAAACCGTAAAAATCAATGGTTCAACCATAAAAATGGAGAATCATACCTTTTTTCGGTTCTTTACCTTTACCAAGGTTTAAAAACTATGGTTTCAAAAGCTGAATTTGAAGTTGTACAAGTCATCATTGCAGTTGCTTGCTCACTTCCAAGTGCAGGAGATCGTAGCAATATAATTCTCAGAGTACCAAGGTCAAATCACAAGGAGCGGGATAAATTCAAAGACAATGTAATTTAAAAATAAAAATAAAAAACTTTTAGTGAAGATAAAGAATAATTTTTGCTTGGTAATTGTAAACAAGAATAACAGTGATAACTGACTTAAGTCAATAATGTAAATACTAGGGCATCGAGTGTTTTCCTATATCAATATGAAATTCTTTGTGATTTAAGAAATTATATATTTCATAATTGATTGTTCTTATATAATTAAATACTTATGATTCGGTTGAACTAAGACAATTCAAAAACGTATGATAACCTAGATTAATAATGCAGTTAGAAAAGTTTTCAAAAAAACTCATTCACTTTAAAACCTGATTTCTATTTGAAACTATTAGAAATTTATCTAAACAATAAAAAAAACATGATTGAACTTATTGAAAGTATGGAAGAACTAATACATCTAAAGAAATCTAATTGAACAACCAAATACGTTGTTGATAAAATTATAGAAAGAATCACATTGAATATTCATACCATATAGAAAAAACATAAGTCCTAACCTAGCAAAGAGTTTAGGCTACTACTGGAGAAAGGAAAATATAAGGTTTTCTCTGTCAAATTCGTTCCACACAGCCTTCCTTCAAAACCCTAATGTCAAAGTGTCCAAAGAAAATAAAACTTTTACTATTTTAATTTTCGTCCAAATTTATTGCAGTAACTTGTGAGTTAATTTTGGCCTTCAAAAATTGTGAATTTCAAAACACTAAAAATTGGAAAGTTGTAGATATTTAAGTCATAGTTCCAACCCATTTGGCTTGTGTCAATTGGATTTTTGAGAAGAGAGATGCACCCAAAATACTGATCAATACTCAAATTTAATTTTTCCTTTACAAATTCTACCCCTTTGAAATTTTTTCTTATTTGAAGCTTCCAAACATGTTAGACGACCCAAGCACTCCAACTACACCTCCTTAGACATTTAAGGTCCTTTAGCTCCACTTTAATTCTAGTTTGGCATCCATTCTCTCACAAACTCCTGTAAACTTATCTTTTTCACATAATTTCCTGAAAGTAGAAAATTACACGTAATACTGACATTTTATTCAAGAAATTATGTAAAGATAAATAATAGAGACTAATGCAAATCATGGTTTAATTATACAAATTAAGTATAAGTAATAAGGAGATAACGCCCACATAAATATATAACAAGTATACATTTTAAGGCATTATCAATAGTCAAGCAAAATTGGTTGTTGTCTAATAGAATGACATGTGATTGCACTTTGAAAAGTTGTTAGGGCAACAAGTTGTAAGAAACTTGTAGGACATTGGCTAGAGCAAAATTGACGAAATTGAGAGAATTAATTATGAAATCTCCTATTGTTCCATTCTTTACCCACCTTATCTATATATCCCATTTTTCACAAAATTAAAACCCTAACTTCCGATATGAAGGTTGAGAGAAATTGAGCAAATTTTATAGCCAAATGCTCATAGTTTTGAAACCCAAACTTTTCAAAGAATCGAAAATGGAGAGGTTAAAAGACTTTTGAGATTGGACTAGGATTGTCTTTGTATTAGAACCCCTTTTTCTCTCTATTGTGTGTGTGTGTGTTTGTTTCTAAAAAAAAAAAGATTGGACTAGGGTCCAATTGTGTTGTTCCATTTAATTTTTTAATTAATTTAATTCATAAGTTGTTGTTATATAGAGTATATTTTCATAACTTACCAACAAAAGGTGTGTGACCCAATGTTTGCTACTCAAGACATGCAGTCAACGCTACGAAGTGCAAATTTTAATCCTACTAGTGACAACTTTCAACATTTTTATCCTATGGATCCAAAGTAGTAGAGAAAGGATTTGCAAAGATTTCCAACATTTCTATCTCGTTGATTCAAAGTAGTAGACAAAGGACTTGCAAAGTAAGTTATGAGGAGGAGGTTTATTTTGCTTGGTTCTCGAGTTGTTGTTGCTGTTGTTTTCCTCTCGTGGATCCAAAGTTGTAGAGAAAGGACTTATTGTTGGAAAATCTAGGGATAAGATGAGTAATGATACAAAAAATTAGTAGACCGAATACTTTGGGCTATGGTGATTGCTTGATGACCTGAAGAGAAAAAGAAAGATTGTCAAGGGTGACCTGTGTGAACCGGCCAATGACCTTCCAACAATTAGGTCAGTTTTCTCTCTAGAATACAAGAATAGAAGTTTTTTTGTGAATAAAAATGCTTACCTTGATTGAATGTGACTTGATTTTTTTATAGAGAGTTAGGACTGGGTTTACTTGTTCGGATCCATTATCATCGTGAGCGATGTGTGAGGTTAATGGAGAAAGTGGAGCGAATTATGGAGAATCCTCCCCACGTTCTTGGAATGGCTGATCATGGTCTGATTATATTGAACCCTTGAAAAGTTCTTTTAAAGTTCACTAAGTGTAGTCAGGTCATTCATGCCCTTGAGTTATGGACGATTATCTTGAAACTAGATGATCTTGTCACCTATGGACAGATCCTATTCATGCTTGTGTGCTTCCGTTAGGTTTCTTTCCCTGCAAAACTTTATGGACGTAATCTGGTCGTAAATAACTATCATGGACGAACTAAACTTAATTTGGACCCCATCAATGAGTATTATGCTTTTGCAGATGAAATAATTTTTCATCACATCTATACATTTTTTTGTGATTAAAAAATATAATAATCTCAAATTATAATATATATAAATTTTTAATATTTTTATAAAAAAAACCCTTTAAGTGTGCATTTGTGTAGTGACAGGTGTGCGTCTTTTGCCTTTTTTCCCCGAGTCCCATGCACTATTTATAGACTAGTAAGTACAGAAAAACGCAACAATACCTTTAAAACTAAGCCTCATAAATACTATTTATAATTTAAAAATTATTTTACTATTATATTTTTAATAATAAAATTTTAATTTGTAAAGACAAGCAGTTTCCAACCATGCCTTAAGGATACGCCGGCCGCTATGTTTCCTAACGCTACTCGATTGGGTGCTGTCCTGTCCACGTAATACTATAGGATATGAATATGATGTATTCTAAAAATGGTCCACATTGATAGCATTGCTTGTCCCGCTAAAAGTACCTAATAGGTTAGAGCCTAGATGTAGTGATGTACTGTATTAACTACTCTTAGGTTATACAGAAAACACAGAACAGACAATCTGGTCTACACACTGAGTTCAAAAATAACACGTATAACAACTGGCCTACATCTTACCCATCTGATATTAAACACGAACCACTACTTGTATGATTGATTAAATTTAAACTAAACATCGTCATCTAGTACATAATTTCCCATAAAAAAAATAGCGTTACGGTTGCTGCTGTGTGTTCCCCCCAACTCCTGAATCCTGATCCTGAGGCGAAGAAATCGAATATTTCAAACTATTTCTCTCAGAAACTTCAAATTCAAATTCAAGTCCCAATCTTTTCAACTGGGTTTTCTCCTTTTTCTTCTCTAATCCCATTTTCCTTCATCAGATTTATACTAGTAAGTAGTACTCCTTCCGACTGTGTGGTCCTTTCTTGAAGTTTTGCTGTATATTTGGACAAACAAAAGTTGATGTCTTTGTCTGATAAAGAGATCGTCAATGTTGGTGGCAGTGGCGGTGGTGCTGTTGATGACTACAATAGTGTTGGTGGTGGGGTCCACGCCAGGGATGTTGTTGACGATGATGACAATGGAAAGAAGCAAAGAGGGTATGGATATGGATGTATTGGGTGTACGAGAAGTTTCACTAAAGCAAGGCAAGCGGTCCTAAATCCATTTACAAAAGCCAAGAAACAATTTCTCAGAAGAAAGAATAGAAGGACTTCTTCTTCATCTTCTGGGTCTACTGGTGCCAGGATTTCAGGTAAGAGGTTTGGTTGTCTTAATAATGGTGGTAAAGGTTGTTGCTTTTGTTTAAGGCAACCTCAGACTTTGGAATCAAATTCTGGGTCTCGTACAAGTGACCCAAATGACCCAAATTTCACCTATGACATGCTGAGAGCTTTCATAGAGAATAATGATTTCTATTCCAAAGACTGCAATCCCCACTTTGATTTTGATCTTTCCTCACATGCTACTGAGTGAAGGACTTGTGTGTAATTGATTCCTCCGTTATTGTTTTGTTCCTGTTGTTTGGTAGTGATTGCTGAGAATGTTATCAGTAGTTGAAGGGGTTACAGAACATACAGATTAAGGACAAGGATGGCTGGGTTATAATGCAATTCTAGGCATTTTCATATGAAATTATGAATTGCCTATGGAAGAGTTTGAGGCACTTTCTCATGTTCTGTGTGAGAATGAGGAAGTATGACAGTATCTCCTAGATGTTTCAGCCATTTTCCATGTTAGCTTCCAAAAGTATGCAACTATAAGCTGAGGATGCATTCTGTACGAATTACGAGAACCGGGATTATATCCATCCAATTGTCATTTTGGTTTAGAAATTTAGATGCAATTTTTGTTATCCTACGAGTCATTTGTTAACTCATATCATCCCTTACATTGAAGAAATTTATTTTTTTATTGAACATGTTAGTAAGTTTTTACATTCAGTGCAAAGTAGAGGTGTAAGTAGATGATGTATAGTAAAAATCAATATGTTTTTTTAGAGGAAGAGTACATTGATCCATTGCCGGAGTGGAACAGGTTGTTGAAACCATTGAGTTCTCATAATTTGTATATCATTCTTTTTGATGGGGATGTGGAGATGGATTGCAAATTAATGAGAACAAATTCAGATCAGTTAATATTTGAGCAAAGAGTTGGTCTGGTAACACGCACTTTTTTATAGTTTTACTTACATTGGTGCCTCTGCTGTAGCTTTTGGCCTTAACAGAATTTCCTATATCTATTCATTATTTGTTCAAGAATGCCACTATTATTAACATAGGCTTCTGGGATACATTTTACCATCCAACATGCGTGTGTTTTATCTTTTCTTCCCTGATTTTCCTGCCATTATATCTTGATTATACCAAGATTTTCTTGGTTTATAATTGGAGGAAAAAATTTTCTTAAGAAATATTCTATAGCATTTTGGGTTAGATAGCATGAATTCTGATTATGCCTTCTTCTTCTTTTTATTTTATTTTTATTTTTTATATTTCCTGCTAAAAGAGTTCTGATTATTCACAGTGTTTGAATGTCTAGTCCATGGATATAGGCTGCCAGTTTGGTGTTGACAATCTATGTTAGACTACATGTTGAGAAAATTGGAGAATGGTAATCAATAATAATTACAATATCTTAACACTTAGGCTTTGCTTCTAGGGGATCTTTTCTAAAGTTCCAATCGAGTCTTTGTAATCAGTATTGTTTAAAGAGTCTTGGCAGTTTACTGGATTTTTCATTCTTCTGATATGCTTGCATCTATTAGCACCCCAATGGTATTCAGCTGCACAACTTATTAATATTTTACCAAGCAGCTGAGTTATTTGGTATTGTTTTAATATAATTTTTTGGTGAAGAAACCATATTTCTACCTATTGCCGATACTTGATCATCAGTTTGATATTGGAAACCAAAAAATGTATATATTCTTTTTGCTTCCTTAAGTTTTATTCCTAGCATATGGCAATGAAATTTTAATGCCAAGGAAAAAAAAAAGAAACATCAAAGTTTCTATAGGATGGAAAATGTTCAAGAATAGTGGAATAGTAGCTTTGAGTTTCTCAACCCATTGACTTTAGGATTCGTTAGTCCTATTTTTTTTTATTTTTTTGTGGTTGGGGGAAGGGGATAAGCGACATAACTTAGGGGTAGAGTACCACCTTGTCATGCAAGTCTGATTATTTCTAAACCTAAAGCAAGATAAGTGGTAAGGATTGAACGTAGATCTTCCTATAGTCTGTTTAACCTAATTTATAGTAAGCAACAATAAGATTCATTCAGAAATTCTTCTATAATCTAGTTTAGAGCATGATATAATTTCCATTTCATAAATTCTAGAAGAGCCTTATGAGAAATGAATATCTTTGTAGTCTGGCCTTTAAGAATCATATAGTTTCTTTCCCCTGACCTTGACTAGCTAGTTTCTTGGAATGCTTGCATATTCTGATAACTAGTTTATGTCAAAAACTCTATGGTTTCAGCTTGCAACTTAATAGTTAAGTAATCAGTTGACCCATTCTACTAATTAGACTACCATGATTATTTAATGAAGATACCATTCTTCTCCCTTCTCTTTATACTTTTATAAACCATTGAATGTCAGTATGATGCTGGAATCAATTAAAGCACCTACCTTCTTCCCTGTCCTGATAGCTACCTTCCTAGTTTGGGGGACCATCTTAAAATTTATATAAGGACAACATTTCCTTCATGGCACTTTTTGAGTACAAGATGACTGGATAGCTACAGATCTCCAAAAGCTCCATGAGAATTGAAGATTCTTGAATTTGCAATTTAAGCTATCTTTGGTTAGAAACACAAACTGGTTTAATTCACTGTGACTGATGTTTAAGATAAGTTGGGGGCTTATAAAATAACTGACCATGGCTTGTGGTTAACAAAATTCATTTTAAGCCAATTACATGTACAGATCTTTAGCTGTCTAGCTGATAAAGAGAAACAACCACATCATCTTGAACTTAAATAGATTTTTTTTACCAGTAGAATTTGTGGAAGATAGGATTTTTATCAATGGGGATGTGGAGGTGAGTTAAAATTTTGGGAAAACATAATTCAGCTTATCTTTTGGCCCCAAATTTTGGAAGCTAGTTGGGAAAAGGTTCACACTGGTAAATAATGAATTTGTTTCTTCAGCAGAAGTAGCTTATGACTACCTTAGAAAAAAAAATTAAAAAGCTTATCACTGATAAATGGTTTAAAGGATCCCAAACTTTCTAAGTCGTGTACAGAAACTGTTGTCTTGTATCTTTGTCTTCTGTTCACAAAAGGAAACTTTGAAGCATAATTCACTTACAAGTTCACATGTTACAGATTCTAGATGATATATGGACGATTTTTTGGACATTTGGGGGTGTTTAGTTTGTATTTTCAAATAACAATTTTCAGTTTTTAAACAACATTACATGTATTTAAATACACTTTTTCCCCTATACGTATTTCCAAAAATATTTTCAAACAACAATTTTCAATTTTTAAATACATGCACCAAACGGCCAACTATTTGAAATGTGTTATTATATTCTCTTTTCTTTTTGCTTTGCCGTAGATAGATTTATTCTCTTGGAAATGCTTGAAAGAAGCTTTATCTTAGAAGTCTTCTGCCACAAATGAATGGACCACAGTAACCTGGGACACCCTTGAGCAAAAGAAAAGATTAGAGAGTTAAGTACATATTTGATTTTTTATGCAAGCAGCGGTGATTGGGAGCACAAAGAACTTCTGCTCGGAATATTTTAAAGCACATGAAAAGATATATTTAATCTCAACAGTACTATATAAGCAAGAAGTAAGAGCTACATATAAATTATGTAGCATGTACTTCAGCAAAAAAAAATAAATTATGTAGCATGTAAAGAACAATATATGAAGAGGAATTAATAGTTTTCTTGCTGGGTATGTGGGGGCTGATTTCTTGTAGTAAAATGCATCCATTTGAAATAGTTTAATTAGTTCAATTGTTATTCAGATAACACTTATTATGGGGTATTTAAACAGATAAAATCAGGGATGTTTTGCAAACCACAAGATTCAGTAACTATGAATAGAATAACAAGGTTTTTGTGTTTGTCAAATTTTATAAATATGTATATGAGTAGTTTTTTTATTACAATTGTAAACCAATTCTATAGTCTTATCAAACATTCCTATTATGTTTGACATCATCTTTTTCTTTTTAACTTTTTATCTTTTTAAAACCTCATTTTTGTAAATAAACTTGCAATAATAGCATGAAAAAATGTTGTGCAGCTGTGCTAATTGGTCTGTCACTCCTAGAATTCTTCAAGGTGGTGACACCAAAACAGGATTATGATGGAAATGTCAAACACCAATTGCAAATTAAGTTTAAGATGGAAATTCAAAGATGTATGGGTGGTGCCATTGTTGTCTCCTGATTCAACCCACAAAGACAAGAGGCAGTTTTTCTTAAGAATGCATAACATGTCCTACTTGTTTTCAGTTTGAGATACGAAAATGGGATGCGGTAAAAGGAGTCCTTATCTTCAAGCCTTTTCAATAAAATATTTTTTGAGATGTACTACTTTCCCATCGGATAAGGGAAAGAATAAAAGTGAGCACGTGCACGTGCAGGACAGTATTTGCCACCTATAAATTTAAAAAATAAAATATAATAGAAGTGAGGAAAGCAAATCAAAACAAAAAATCCTGAATGTGATTGTGAGTGAGATTCCCTGTACATCCGGAAAACTGAGACCCACCACCTCCACCAAGACCAAGAGCGTTGTAGTAGCACATTGTGATTGGCAAAACACAAACCCATAATCTTGTTTATTAAATCTGACACAGGTTTGAGGCCTACACGTGACTCCCATAACTCTCACTTTGTTGCCACTCCAGTAGACTAAGAAGGCGGTTGGATCCAGTTGAACGCGTTTAACGTTCAGCGTTTCTAGCTTCTTTTTTTTTTTTTTTTTTTTTTTTTTTTTTTTTTTCTTTTCATTTTTGTTGCAGGGGACAGATAGTGTACGTGTATTGTGCACATTATTTACATATTTTTTCAGTAATTTTTTTATTAAAATAGATTTTACAGTACTATTCACACGTTAAAAAATTATTTTATTATAGTATTTTTTAATTTTCAGTTTCAATTTTCAATTTTTAGCTACGTTCAAACGGACCTAAGAGTATGGGTTATCCCCATTCCCATTCCCATTCCAACTTGTAACTTGTTCTTGGACAACTGAAGTCCCTACTTTTTGAGTTACTGTCTACTTAACCTCACACAAACACAACAAATTGAATCACATTATTTGGACAACTGAAGTCCCTACTTTTTGAGTTACTGTCCACTTAACCTCACACAAACACAACAAATTGAATCACATTATTTGTTCATGTGATCAATTATGAGCAATAAACACTTAGGAAGTGATCGATTATGAATAAAAAACACCCTTTTATATGAATTCACTGCCCACAATTATCTGCTTCAAAAAATTATATCAAAATTTGGAACTTTCTCATAAAGCAAATTCTTTTTCTCTGTCTCCCACCCTCCTTCCATTTGTTTATTATTATCATCAATTTCTCATGTATGACTAATTGACTACCACCAAGACTGTGTGATCCCACTTCCTATATTTTTATTTGTAGCGCATCTTTTGGATGGATTTATTCCTATTTTTTTAATGGGAACCTACTTAGCAGAAATAGAAAGTGATTTCAGCACTGTTAACTGTTAAGAGGCAGGGACGAATAGAAATTCAAGATCATGCTATTTATGGGTGTCATCAACGACCTCTATTATCCTTCTTTGGAAACCAAACCGCCCCCCTTATTATAATATTTTAATAGATATGTATCACAGGCACAGCTGGTGACTCTCTCACTCCCTTTGGATCCATGTCTTGGAGATGTGTTACATAAAATTATTCTGAACCCATCAAGAAAGTTTGTCTGAGTTTGTTTATCTATGAAAAAAATACTACTACTGTTAGTACAGGTGGTCCCTGCTAAGTGCTGGGATTGAAGGCAAAGCACAGACAGTGGAGGTGGTGATCGAGATGATGTGGGCTTTTCCATGAAATGGGGTTGGGATTTACTGGACACACTTTGGATTCTCTAATAAAACTTTCTCCAACCTGCTTTGTATCTCAGTTTGAGCCAGACTGATTCTCAGACATCTTTCCTGAAGCTTTTAAAAACGAGGTTAGAGTTATTTCCATTTCTTTCTTTTACATCTTCTGTAAAAACTTACTTCTTTACTCGGATTGAACATCTACTTTGGAAATTGTTGTCAGTCATAGCCTATGTATGAGTAAAAGTTTTCGTTTTGTCAATTTAATTTATCAGTTGTTGTACTAGTACCGCTTATCTTTCTTGGCTTTTGTTTTAGCTGAACTGCAACTACTCTTTAGTGTGTGGTTTAAAAATTAGTGTTTGTTAATGTTTTATATATGTGGCTTTATACTTGATCAATAAATGGTGTGCTTTACAAAGGCAATATTACATTCTATTGTTATCTGTTGATACTGTTAAGTATTAACTGTGTTTCTGTCACTGATGCACAAATGCTTCAAAGAATCAAAGATAATCACAAGGAATCTTTGTTGTTTCTACTCTTTAATATGTTGCTGTAACTAATGGAAATATGCTTCATACAATCAAAAAGCATCCTTCTTTTACTAATCTTAAGGAAAAAGACTTGCACTATTGATTTAGTTGTGAACAGATTTTTCCCTTCTCTGTATACACAGTTTCCTTATATTGAATGATTGAGGGAGATATTTAGAAAATTTTGATGTTTTTAGAGCATATTCACAATACTTCCTGTGCTAGTGCGATGCTATTGTTATTTTTACTGGTTATACTAATACTACTGTGACGATGATGATGATGGATATCATGACAATGACAATGATCACAATAATAACTATATAATTATTTACCAGAATCAATTTTGGCAACCCTTTTGATATGTTCTCATTCATGGGTTCTGTTTGTTTTTCTTTTTTTTTTTGGGAATTCAGTTTGGGAGAGAATGTCTTCTTCAAGGCCCAGCCATTCATCCAGCAATTCAGGGCGCTCAAGACACAGTGCCAGGATTATTGCTCAGACCACTGTTGATGCAAAGCTTCACGCAGATTTTGAGTCATCGGGTGATTCTTTTGATTACTCTAGCTCAGTGCGTGTTACCAGTGCAGTTACTGGGGATCAACAACCCAGGTCTGACAAAGTAACCACAGCTTACCTCCATCACATACAGAAAGGCAAGCTGATCCAGCCATTTGGTTGCTTGCTAGCCTTAGATGACAAAACTTTCAAGGTCATTGCATACAGTGAGAATGCCCCTGAAATGCTGACCATGGTCAGTCATGCGGTCCCAAGTGTTGGAGACCACCCAGTTCTTGGCATTGGAACAGATGTAAGGACTATTTTCACTGCTCCCAGTGCCTCTGCATTGCAAAAGGCCCTAGGGTTCGCAGATGTTTCTCTTTTGAATCCCATTTTAGTCCATTGCAAGACATCTGGGAAGCCCTTTTATGCAATTGTGCATCGGGTAACAGGTAGCTTGATCATTGATTTTGAGCCAGTGAAGCCTTATGAAGTCCCCATGACGGCTGCTGGTGCCTTGCAATCATACAAGCTTGCAGCCAAAGCAATTACCCGATTGCAGTCTTTGCCTAGTGGTAGCATGGAAAGGCTTTGTGATACAATGGTTCAGGAGGTTTTTGAGCTCACAGGTTATGACAGGGTGATGGCATATAAATTTCATGATGATGATCATGGTGAAGTGGTCTCTGAGATTACAAAGCCAGGACTAGAGCCATATCTGGGTTTGCATTATCCAGCCACTGATATCCCCCAGGCTGCTCGTTTCTTATTTATGAAGAATAAGGTCCGTCTGATTGTTGATTGTCATGCTAGAAATGTGAAGGTGCTTCAAGATGAGAAGCTTCCATTTGATCTGACATTGTGTGGTTCAACCTTAAGGGCTCCACACAGTTGCCATTTACAGTACATGGAGAATATGAATTCCATTGCTTCTCTGGTTATGGCAGTTGTTGTCAACGAGGGGGATGAAGAAGGGGACAACTCTAACTCTGTGCAGCCACAAAGAGAAAGAGACTTTGGGGTTTAGTAGTATGCCATAACACAACTCCAAGGTTTGTTCCATTCCCTCTTAGATATGCTTGTGAGTTCCTAGCCCAAGTATTTGCCATTCATGTGAATAAGGAATTGGAGTTGGAAAATCAAATTGTTGAGAAGAACATATTGCGTACCCAAACACTCTTGTGCGATTTGCTGATGCGAGATGCACCCTTGGGAATTGTTTCACAAAGCCCAAATATAATGGATCTTGTGAAGTGCGATGGTGCTGTCCTCTTATACAAGAAAAAGATATGGAGACTGGGAGTTACTCCGAGTGATTTCCAGCTGCATGACATAGCATCATGGCTCGAGGAGTACCATATGGATTCTACAGGTTTGAGTACAGATAGTCTGTATGATGCGGGGTTCCCAGGGGCTCTTGCTCTTGGTGATGAAGTATGTGGAATGGCAGCTGTGAGGATAACTTCCAAGGACATGATTTTCTGGTTTCGCTCCCACACTGCTGCTGAAATTCGATGGGGCGGTGCAAAGCATGAACCTGGTGAGAAGGATGACAGTAGGAGGATGCACCCGAGATCTTCATTCAAGGCTTTCCTTGACGTTGTCAAGACGAGGAGTTTACCCTGGAAGGACTATGAAATGGATGCAATCCATTCTTTGCAGCTTATCTTGAGGAATGCATTTAAAGATGTTGAAGCAACGGATATAAGTAACAATGCAATTAACATGAAGCTCAGTGACCTCAAAATTGAAGGGATGCAAGAACTGGAGGCAGTGACAAGTGAGATGGTCCGTTTAATTGAAACAGCCACAGTGCCAATTCTGGCAGTTGATGTTGATGGGCTGATTAATGGGTGGAATACAAAGATTGCAGAGTTAACTGGTCTTGCTGTTGATAAAGCAATTGGAAATCATTTTCTCACACTTGTAGAAGATTCTTCAACTGATATAGTCAAAAGGATGTTGTCCTTGGCACTGCAGGGTATGCTCCATCCAGAATTTTTTGTTTCTGTTTTTTTTTTTTTCCCCTATTAATTGATAGTTGGGGTTGGGGGATTTGAACCCTAGACATTTTTTGTTAGAAACACCAAGAGGTGCCAGTTGAGCTACAAACTTTTGGCTATCCAAATTTTCTATTTTAACTTCATAAAATTAGCAACTCATACTAGTAACGTAGATATGCATAAGCATGAGTTAGTGTGTTTGACACTTAGGCATGTCCAAATTATTTTATCTAATACCATGCTTGTGCATCAAATTAATTGAGATGTGTGAGAAAGCACAAGAGATATTGGAGTTAATGGCTTGGGATGTGTTCACTATGCATGAAACAAAGGGATTTGATTATTTTTTTTAAGAGCTTTTTTTTTTTTTTTTCTTTTTCTTTTTAAAAACTTATAATAATTTGTTTATTTTCTTTTACCTTCTTGTTTGATCAGGAAAAGAAGAGCAGAACATCCAATTTGAGATCAAAACACATGGGTCTAAGAGTGATTCTGGTCCCATCAGCTTAGTTGTGAATGCATGTGCAAGTAGGGATCTTCGAGATAATGTTGTGGGGGTTTGTTTTGTGGCCCAGGACATCACTGGTCAGAAGATAGTTATGGACAAGTTCACCAGGATTGAAGGCGATTACAAAGCTATTGTACAAAATCCGAACCCATTGATTCCTCCAATATTTGGTACGGATGAATTTGGGTGGTGCTGTGAGTGGAATCCAGCAATGACAATGGTAAGTGGGTGGACACGAGAGCAAGTGATAGATAAAATGCTCTTGGGGGAGGTTTTTGGGACACATACATCTTGCTGTCGCCTCAAGAATCAGGAAGCTTTTGTAAATCTTGGAGTTGTACTTAATAATGTAATGACTGGTCAGGAATCTGAAAAGGTCCATTTCGGTTTCTTTGCTCGGAGTGGAAAGTATGTGGAGTGCCTGCTATGTGTGAGTAAGAAATTGGACAGAGAGGGTGCAGTCACTGGGGTCTTTTGCTTCTTGCAGCTTGCTAGCCAGGAGCTGCAACAAGCACTTCATATACAGCGTTTATCTGAGCAAACTGCCATGAAGAGATTGAAAGCATTGGCTTATATAAAAAGGCAGATACGAAATCCTTTATCTGGGATTATATTTTCTCGGAAAATGATGGAAGATACTGAATTAGGAGCTGAACAAAAACAGCTTCTGCATACTAGTGTCCAGTGCCAGCGCCAGATCAGCAAGGTTATTGCTGACTCAGATCTTGATAGCATCATTGATGGGTATGATATATTTAAACTCTAATGAGTGACTTTCCTATCCTTTTATGTTATTACAAATCCATGCATTTATCTAGGCTATATAAACTAAATAGTCTATATATTGATGTGTGAATAATAATGTACAATAGAGAGCTTTATATAGGCTAAGTATATATGCAGTACAAGTAATATAAATAAATTACAAGTACAGTATATTGGGCTAAGTCCAATGGGTTAATTTAGTCTAAGCTATACACTAACATCCACCCTTAAACTTGAGGTGATAAGGAGGAAGCCAACTGTAGTTTGGATATAAGATCTCGAAGACAATCAGGCGGGTGAGTCTTGGTGAAGATATCAGCGAACTAGTCAGCAAAGGAGATGGAGAACAACTTGAGATTGCCTTTTTTGAGATGTTGGCGAGTGATGTGGTAGTCAATCTCAATATGCTTAGTGCATTCATGGAAGACATCGTTATGAGCAATGTATATAGCACTACAATTGTCACAATAAAAAGGATTGGAAGTGGGCTGTGGAGCATCCATGTCAGCTAAGAGCTGGCGAAGCCAAACAAGCTCGCGGGTAGTGTCGGCAAGGGCACGATACTCAGCCTCGATATCGGAACGGGAAACCACATCCTACTTCTTGCTACGCCACAAGACAAGAGAAGTACCCAGTAGGAAACAAAACCTGTGATAAAGCATCGATCAGTCGGATCATCTGCCCAGTCCGCATCTGAATAAGCATGAAGCTCAAGAAAAGACCAAGAGAAGCAGTGGAGACCATGATAAAGTGTGCCCTTGACATATCGGAGAATCCGAAGAACAACAGCATAGTGGACAGAACAAGGGGCATTCATGAACTTACTAACCATACCACGACATGTGAAATATCCGAACGAGTAACAGTGAGACAGATTAGACTACTACCAAACTGACGATAGCGAGTAGCATCGGATATAGGTTCACCATCCAAGGGTGTGAGTTTCGCATTATATTCCAAGGGAGTGGAAACAGTCTTGTTAGTTATACCGGCTTTGGAGAGAAGATCAGAAGCATTTTTAGCTTGAGAAAGATAGTATCCATGAGAGGATGAGGTAACCTCAAGCCCAAGAAAATAGCTGAAAGTGCCCAGATCATTCATCTCAAAATGCTGACTAGGGAAGTGCTGAAGAGAGCGGATACTTGCAGAATCATCTTTAGTAATATTCATATCATCAACATAAAGAAGAATAAAAGTAATACCAGTAGAGGATCTTCGGACGAAGAGAGCAGTGTCATGAGGACTCGAAGTGAAGCCCTATTGAGCAACAAATGAGCTAAACTTTTCAAACCAAGATTGAGGAGCCTGCTTGAGGCCATAAAGAGTACAACAAAGGCAACAAACTTGACTGCCTGAGTTTGGATAGCTAGGGGTGGTTGCATGTACACTTTTTCTTAGAGGTATCCATTGAGGAAAGCATTCTTCACGTCCATTTGATAAAGAGGCTAACGGCAAACAGCAGCCACAACAATAAGAAGTTTGACAGATGTAAGGTGAGCAACAGAAGAAAATGTTTCATCATAGTCAATGTCATACTCTTGAGTAAAGCCCTTGGCAACTAGGCGAGCCCTATATCGTTCAACAGATCCATCAGCCTTGGTCTTGATCTTGTAAACTCGCTTACAACCTACTATAGACTGACTAGGAGACAAATCAACCATATTTCAAGTGTGATTCTTATGAATGGCATCTAGTTCTTCATACATAGCTTGCTGCCAAAGAGAGTCAGTATGGCCTCACCATAGGTGTGAAGTTCATAAAATGTGGCAAGAGCAAAAGAGCACTGATAATCAGTGAGATAAAGGGAAGGAATGCTTACCCGAGTGGAACGATAAAGTTCAGGACCAACAGGAGACTCAAGAGAGGGTGGTGCCACAAGATCCAAGACAGGCAAGTCATATGCCGGACACAAAACCGAAGATGAGTCATCTGGAGAGGCAGCCGATGTCGAAGAATCCTCCACAAGTTCAGGGTAGAGAGGGAGGAAAAGATCAGTAAAAATGGGAGACTCTGAGGAAGAGGATGCAAGAAACTGCTGAAGACTCATGAAAGGATGATATTCCCTAAACTTAAAATGACAAGAGACACGAAGGTGATGAGAAATGGGATCATCGCAGCGAAGCCCCTTTTGAAATACACCATAACCAAGGAAACAATAGGGATGAGCACGAGGCTGGAGCTTTGTTCGTTCATGAGGAGAAATAGAGACAAATCAAAGCTCAACCAAAAACTCGAAAAGAAGAGTAATCAGGGGTTTGACCATAGAGAAGCTTGAATGATGATTTGTTGTGTATAGTTGGCGAAAGAATACGATTAATGATGAATACAGCAGTGAGTGCGGCCTCACCCCAAAAGCACTCAGGAACAGAGATAGAAATGAGAAGGGTGTGGACAACATCAAGAATGTAACGATGTTTTTGTTCTACACGACCATTTTTTTGAGAGCTGTAAGGACAAGACCACTGAGGAAGGGTACCATGACTGTCTAAAAATGATAGGAAAGATTTATCATTATATTCTTGAGCATTATCTGATCGAAAGACTTTGACGGTACGATTGAACTATGTTTCAATCATTTTATGAAATGTTTGGTAAATAGACACAAGTTCAGACCTATAGTGAAACAGATAAATTCAAGTATATCGAGAAAAATCATCCACAAAAATGACAAAATATCTAGATCCCCCCTCAGTGAGAACAAGTGCAGGACCCCAAATATCAGAATGTATAAGATCAAAAGGTGTAGAAGAAAATGAGTCATTATTATTAAAGGGCAATTTTGTTTGTTTGCTAAAATGGCGGGAAGTATAATCACATTTTTCAAACTGAACTGAACCTAAATGACCTTGAGAAACTAACAACTGAAGACAAGATAAGGATGGATGACCAAGACGAGCATGCCATAGATCATGTGAGGGGGTGGTAGTGGTAGCAACTGTAGAAAAAACTTGTGAAGGAATCTTCAAGTCATGAACCTTTAACATGCGACCAACCTTAAGGCCTGTCCCAAGCACTTGACCCGTCCGGGGACTTGCACATCCACACCATGATTAGTAAATTGAAGATCTATACCTAACTCACAAAGTTGACCAACAAAAAGCAAATTGAGGGATAAATTTGGGATATGAAAATTGTCACTAAGGGATAAACAAGGAGAAGAGATTGTTCCTTCATGACTAATAGGCATAGGAGTTCCATTAGCAGTGTAAATGGTGATGGAGTGTTCTAAGGGTGCCTTATCAGGAAATTGGGATTCATCAAGAGTCATATGGTTACAACATGCAGTATCAAAAAATCAAGGTTGTTTACCTGAGTTGACAGAAAGGGCAGTGGAAGTTCGGGATAAAACCTATTGAATTACTGCCTCAATATCAGCCGTAGTAAGGATGCTAAAAATGGACTTGTAGGAAATTTGAAGGACATACAATAGCTACCAGAGGAAGAGAAGTTTAATTCTACTCTTGCATAAATTTTAGCCGTAGTAAGTGAGTACCTTTGTAAGATTGAGAGGTGGGATTTTCAGAGTTTATTCGTGGAGGAGCAGTGAATGCAATAATGGGAGGCTGTGGAGATTGTGTAGCCAATACATGATCAGATGATGACATGTGATGGGTAGGCCGACGGTTCTCCTCAGAAATGAGCTCCTTGAC
Source organism: Castanea mollissima (assembly GCA_014183005.1). Lineage (NCBI taxonomy): Eukaryota > Viridiplantae > Streptophyta > Magnoliopsida > Fagales > Fagaceae > Castanea > Castanea mollissima. The sequence continues at coordinate 306,984 of JACAVU010000049.1, read as the reverse complement.
TGCAACATTAAGAAGAGTAGGAGACCAGCTAAACGTAGAAGCCCTAGTATGCTTAAAATTCTTACGTAAACCCATCATGAAGTGCATAAATTTACGGCGATCTCGATATTTGACAAAGAGCTCAATATCCTTAGAATACACTAGTGGAGGATCTATAGCAGACAGTTGTTCCCACATAGTAGAACTCTGAGAATAAAAATAAAAAATAGACTGATCTGTCTCTTGGCGCATATGTTAAAGTTTTGATTCAATGTGGAACTCCAAGCTTGAATCATTAGTGCAATTATAGCGATTGGTCAGAAATTTCCAAGCAGCCTCAGCAGTTTCAAAACGAGGAAGAAGATTATGAATGGAGGGAAAAGAGATATTGATAAACCAAGACAAGATCTTACTCTAAATACTCTCCTATGCCTCTAGGCGTTCTTCATAATCACCTACTACAATAGTAGTCTTAAAGGCATCTTTAGCAGCTATGGCTTTGAACTTAGGTTTTAGTACTAGCTTAGGAATTGAACCGGTCACATATCTCCACATTTTACAACCCTTGAGAAAGACAGTTATATTCTGAGACCATGCATGATAGCTAGTAGAACCATTCAGCATAATAGTGATAGAATGTATGATATCTCGTTCATTTTGTTGAGCCATAATAAAAAAAAAAAAGACCAAAAAGTGGGATTTAGAGACCTCAAATGAAGAAACGGAGCCCAAAATCGGAATTTGCACGAAACACTAAGCAAGACAAGCATTGTTAAAATATTTAGACTTTGGTCAAAGTCAACGATCAACGGCCAACGAACTAGTCAAAGTCAACGAGTTGGTCAATGGCTCGGTCAATGTCAACGGCTGACGTGTGCTGACATGGCAGTGTGATGTCACCTTAGAGCTGACATGGAAGGACGTGAAATGGAGCAGGTGTGTGGTACGTGTGGCAGCGTGTGACAGCGTTGTTCCTAGCACGAGGCGCGTGTGAGAGACTAATGGCACGTGGTGGCACGTGGAATGTGTGCTCGTGAAGCAAAAAGTTCAGCCAGTGCATGTGGGTGCGTATGAGGTCGTTTCTGTTGGTTTTTGGTTGGGTTTTGCTTAGGATCGGCAGATCTGTCAATCTGTGCCTTGACTTTGGCAATTTGATCAACAAAATTGATGAAATTCGAGTGTTCTAAGGGTTGTGGGTGTGACTGCGGTAACTCGCTTCTAACAGTGACTACCAGATGAAGGCAAGGGCAGCGGAAGAACGCCAGAGATGTCCACAGGAACCAGAAAGTCAGAGGAATGACTTTGATACCATATTAACAATATAAAGTGTGAGAGAAAGACTGAATAGTCTATATATTGATGTGTGAATAATAATGTACAATAGAGAGCTTTATGTAGGTTAGGTGTGTGTGCAATACAAGTAATATAAGTAAACTATAAGTACAGTATACTAGGGTAAGCCCAATGGGCTAATCTAGTCTAAGCTATACAATAACAAAAAGAAATTTCCACACTCTGCTACACTTCATCCTTTGTGGTTTCATGACTATAGATGGAATAATTAGATGAGTAAAAAAAGATGATCAGGCCTAGGTTTTTAAAGTCTACCAGATCATTTTGATTCATTACTTAAGTAGTATTATGAAGCCTATGGTGAAGAAATTTTTGGTAAAATACTGTCGTCAAAATTGATCCACTATAGTAATCTTTATACACGGCTACAAGAAGGTTATTGATTTTAATGCCCATACTATTTTTTAGAAGAGGTACTTGCTATTGCACATGGTAGCATCAATTTACATGATGAAGTGTTAAGAATACTAGGATAACATAAGGATAACAAAGGGAGTAAATCTATTTCTCCAGTTTTAATTCTGACCACTATTTATTGTAACCTAATAATTTCTTTTCCCTTTGTTTTATGAATTCTTTACAGCTACTTGGATCTCGAAATGGTTGAATTTACACTGCATGAAGTATTGGTTGCCTCTATAAGTCAAGTCATGACAAAGAGCAATGGCAAGGGTATCCTAATGGTCAATGATGTGGCAGAGGAGATTGTGAATGAAACCTTATATGGTGATAGTATTAGGCTTCAACAGGTCTTAGCTGATTTCTTGTTGATATCAGTAAATTATGCAGCAACTGGAGGCCAGCTTAATGTTGCAGCCAATTTGACCAAGGATCAATTGGGGCAATCTGTTCATCTTGCACGTCTTGAGCTCAGGTACAAACTACTCAAGCACAAATAGACACGAGTCCATAAAAATTATTAGTACATCTGTTTCTGCCGTATGTAGTCTGCTCCTAACGTGAATTTGAGTGCAGAAAAGAACAAAAAATTCTTGGACCTAATACATATAGCCATTTATTCAAACAAATACCTGACCTTGTGAATAGAAGGAACTTGTACTTACTTGCTCCTGACTTCTACGAGCACACGGAGTACTTATCTTCATCCAAAGTCATAACCTTTTAAATTTATTTCTTGGATCAGGATTTCACATTCAGGTGGAGGGGTGCCAGAAGCATTGTTGAACCAGATGTTTGGAACTGATGGAGATCCATCTGAGGAGGGAATTAGCCTGTTCATTAGCAGAAAGCTATTAAAGCTCATGAATGGAGATGTACGGTATCTAAGGGAAGCAGGAAAATCAACCTTCATCATATCTGTTGAACTTGCTGCCACACATGAGTAGCAGGCCTAAAAGATTTTCAAAGAAAAATGTTGTGCAATCTGTTTATTACTGTCTGAGAGGAATAGAAGGTCAAAGCTGTATTTCACTTGCAATGTAATTCTCCTTTATTTATGTCTCTTGTTGACATTTTTGTGTTGGTTTAACCTGTAAATAAGCAAGTTTGCAATGTTTTCTAATCAAGTTTCCCATTTCTAGGAAACTCTTAGATTTGTGGGCGTTTGTTTTATGATGAATGCCATAATGATTCCCTCTTGAGCAAGCTTGCAGTGACGACAGCTGATAGAACTCTCCTTTAGGTGCTTCAATTGTAGTATAAGGTTGAAGGAGCTGGTAAGGAAACCTTCTTCATAAGGTTGAAGGATAGTGAATTGAGGTATAGACTAGGTAGATGATTATAGTCATTTGGTTGACTATTAAAAGAAAAAGCTTGTAGCTAACTCAAAAAGGACAACAATTACCAGAGATTGTTTGTCCTTTCTGTTCTGGCTATTCAGCTTAGAATGATTTTGGCTGGGGTTTCTCAAATGATGATGGCAAAAATGTTACAAAGACTTATGTGCCTAATAATCCATTTTGGAAAGCAAGCTTCCTAGGTGAACATATGCCTTTTTCCTTGTTGGTCTTCTGTTTAGATTGCTTTTTGATCAGTAATTTTTAGATCTGTGTTGTTTGAACTTTTAGATCTATGTATTTTTGGATTTCACAAGTTTTTTGAACTGTTTCTTATATTCTCCTTGTACTTGGATTTCACCCTCTTTCTCTTTTTAATGAAACTTTTATCTCGAGAACTACAATCAACATACATTAAACTTCTACTTTAGACCTTTCGAGAATAATCTTTGACATAATTTCTTGGTTCCTATATTTCTTTTGGTTCATTTGAAGCTCATTAAATTAAGCTCGGATAACAATGGGGTGAAGGGGTTTTTTTTTTTTTTTTTCTATTTTATTTTATCAAACGAAAACCCCATTTCTCATTAACAAATTCTCCGAATTAGTTTGGAAAGAAACTCTTCAAACTTCTTATATATCTCTTTTTTTGTGTATAAATTTTGAAAATATAACCATTAAATTTCATATTCCGTATATTCTTAACATACATATCTAATTTTGTTCAAATCGAATGTTATTTCATATTCGATTAAGAAACTTATTTTTTATATACAATTTTAGATCATAAAAACTTGAAATTTTAACATTTGTTTATGACATAGCAATTGATCTTTGATTTTCCTGAAATTTTGCAAGTATTAAGGATATAATAAGAACATGCAATCTAACAGTCAAATTTTCAAAATTCACACTCAATATAAATATAATTGAGGAATTTGTAAGGCTTTTCTCCAAACTAGTTTGAAGAAAAATTTTGTTCGTCACTCCTTCTGATTAGCTCAACTTGTGGGGTGAATGGGTTTTTTATTTTATTTTATTAAACGAAAATCCCACTTGTCACACTTTCTAGTTGGCTCAACTTGTGTAGTCTCTCATCATCAAATAAGAGATTTAGGGTTTAAACCCATCTACACTGAAAATCAATTGGCTTTTTTAGCTTGATAATAAAGAGCAATCATCATGGAATGGTAGTCATAGTTTGAAATACTATTATATCTATCCAATAAAAACACCACATTTCTCCGATCTAAGATAGGATTTTTTTTGGTCCCGTTCTTGAAATCCTTGTGCTTGGCCCTTATTTAGCTCTTAAATTCTTCCCTAGACAAGTAATATTGTCAAGTTAGGCAATGGATTTTCTCCTTTAGCAATACCATAGGAAGAAAAAAAAAAAAAAAAAAGCTCCAAGTAAAAACCAATTAATGTCTAGGTCTTAGAGTAAAAATTAATATACTTAGAATGGATGTCATAAATTTAAACCGTATTGTATAAAAATAATAAAACTAAAATAAAACATTATGTATCAAGTTTTAACTCTCATTGCAAGCTAAACATGAAATATCACGATCTACTGAAAATTTTGGTGGAAGTAATTGAGGTATTGGTCAAATGTAGCTCTTCCGAGATGCTATTGATAAGTGTGGATTCTTAGACCTTGGCTTTTCGGGTTCCCCAATTACTTGGCAAAAACATTTCACTTCTGGCCATTCTATATAGGAGAGGCTTGATCAAGCGTTAGCTTCAAATGATTGGTTCCTTAAAAATATTAAAAAGAATACTTCAAATATTATTTCAAAACTTCAAAGTGCTTTCACCAAAAATAGGTTGATTTCAGATAATATATTGGTAGTTTTTGAAACTCTCTGCAGTATGTAGAATCACAAGTCTGTAAAAAAAAAAAGGGTACATGGCTCTCAAACTCAACATGAGTAAGGCATTTGATTGGGTAGAATGAACTTTCTTGGAGGTTATGATGAGGAAGCATGGTTTCCAAGAAAATGGATTGCTTTTATTCTGGTCTGTGTTCACTCTATTTTATTACTCCATCAAGGAGACCTCCTCTTGCCTTTCCTCTTTCTTTTATATACTGAAGGATTCCATGGCATTATTTCACAAGCAACTACCAATGAAACTATTAGAGGTTACTCTCTATGCAGGCAAAACACAAAACTAACTCATCTACTTTTTGCAAATGACAATCTTCTTTTTTGTAGAGCTACTTATGATGAATGTAATACAGTCTTGGAGTTGTTGTCCACTTATAAGAAAATTTCAGGCCAAAAGATTAATAGAGAGAAAACAAATGTCTTTTTTAGTAAGTTCACCTCGTCAACCTTGTGACAAGTAATCAGAGATACCTTAGGTGTGGTTGAAATCTAGCAATTTGAGAAGTACTTGGGGTTGCCTTCTCTTGTGGGGAGGCAAAAGAAAGTAAGCTTTAACTATACTAAAGAGAGGGTGCGGCGGAAATTACAAGGGTGGGAGACCAAGTTACTGTCACAAGTAGGTAGAGAGATTCTAGTAAAAGTTGTAGCATAGGCCATCCCCACGTATGATATATGTTGCTTTAAGCTCCCAATGGGTCTATGTAATAAGATTGAAAGCCTTATTCGAAAATTTTGGTGGGGATAATGTGTGATCACCAAAAGATTCATTGGGTAAACTAGAAAGATATGTGCAAACCAAAGTTTGATGGTGGGATGGGGTTCAAAGATCTTGCCCTTTTCAATGAAACTCTCCTAGCCAAACAAGCTAAGCAGCTGCTGCATAACCAGAAGTCTATCTTTTATAGAGTTTTTAAGACAAAATTTTTTCCTAAGTACTCTATCTTGGAAGCCAAAGATTCTAATTCCGGGTCTTATGCTTGTAAGAGCATTCTGAAAAGGAAGGATGTACTTAGGTGTGGTTTTCTTTGGCGAGGTTGGTAGTGGTGCATCAATGAAGATTTGGCAAGACAATTGGCTGCCTATTCCGAACCAACCGAAGGTCCTTTCTCCAGTTTTCAATGACTATGATGACGCTCTACTGAGTTCATTAATTAATCCTGAAAGTAAACAGTGGCATGCTAAGCTGATTGATTCAATCTTTTCACCCTAAGAAGCTATGACTATAAAATCCATACCCTTGAGTTGTTTTCACTAGTGATAATAAAATTTTTTGGACTCATGATCTGAAGGGAATTTATTCAATTAAATCTAGATATCGCTTCCTCCAAAGTGATAATCAACTCCCCAACCTAAATCTAAGTAATAGCTCTAAAAGTTTTTGGAAGAAAGTTTGGGGAATGGCTACTCCTGGAAGGTTTTAAACATATTTTGGAGGGCTTGCAAAAGCAAATTTGGAGTGTCGAAGGGTAATTGAGCACTCTATTTGTGATCACTGTAAATCAGCTCCAATAGTATGTTCAAAATCAAGTTTGGTGGAGCCATGTTCCAAAATGAAGGCCAAGCTAGTATAGAGGTTATCATTAGGGATGAGAAGGGTTTAGCTATAGCATCTTTGTCTTAGAATGTGCCTTTTCCTCTGCCATGAAGGCTCTAAAGTTCTCTCAAGATCTTGAAAATTTAAAAGCTGTTTTTGAGGGTGACTCGAAATTGATTACTAACTTGTTGAAGAGCAAGAAAGAAACTCTAGTTGCTTATGGTCATTTAATTTTTGATGCAAAAGTGTTTGTAGGGTCTTTCTGTTCTATTAGATTTTCACATACTCGTAAACATGATAAATATGTAGCTCATAACCTCGCTATACATGCTAATTATGTCATGAGTATTACGTTTCCCACAAAAAAAAAAAAAAAAACTAAATACTTATTATTCCATATGAAAATAAAGATTAATGTTAAAATTTATTTATTAATTTTTTTGAGAAAATTTTATTAATTTGAAGCAGGAAAAAATGTCAAAATTTATTAATGCATATTAAACATTGCCCTTGATTAGAGCCAGTATTATTTAATTTCATTAGTTCATAATTAATACCCGAGAAAAATAAAATATATGGGTGTAATTAGCAATTAAAAAAAAAGGTAATATAATTGTAACTTGCAAGATACGAGGGTAATGGTATATAAATGGGAAAAGAAGGAGGGTTTAAGCATAAATAGAGGAAGTAGAAATTAAAAAGAAACCCTGGTTTATAATAAGAGAGAGATAGAAACAGAGACTAGTCTAACATGCACTATAGAAACAGACAGCCGCAAAGCAACGCTACTATGGAGATGGAGATTCGGACATTGTCTTTCCCTGCCGATAGTCCGCCACCTCTACCGGTGATTGTGGCTGCCAAACTTGCCGGCCTTGCTCTTCCAATCGACACTTCCCTCCCTACTAATTCTGCTCCCACGCTTCTCTTCTCTAATGGGTATGAATTCTTCTTCTTTTTCGATAAAGATTTGTTTTTTCGCTTAGATTTTGTGTATCTGTTTTTATGTTTACTTATATGGGTCTTTTCTTTTTAGTTGAATTGATGTATTGGGTTTTGTTTTCTCTTTTTTTGTCTTTGATGTAATATATGTTTTTGCTGCTTCCACGACTTATATAGGGATTCCACTTCCATCTATCTATGTTCTTTATTCAATCAGTGTACCCCTTTTATGGGTTCTCAAGTTAAACCCAAAGATGCTGTCTTTTATCCATGTGTAATCACTGTGAGAGATTTTAGAGATTCTACAGTACTCAAACTCAACCTCTGCATTGTAGGCTTAAATTACATGGAACATATGTGCTTCTTCGCTATATTGCTCGTGTTGCTAGCCTTCCCAATTTCTATGGACAGAATGCATATGAATCTGGCCAGGTTATTTTCTTTGGAATCTTTTCTTAAGTTGTTTTCTGTTAATGTTTTACTTCATTCTAATCCTGCTGTTTCTTCTTCTCAGATTGATGAGTGGCTGGAATATGCCCCCGTCTTTTCATTGGGTCCTGCATTTGAGAATGCGTGCAAGTACGTCGATACTTTTTTGCATAGTCGTACCTTTCTGGTCGGTTCCTGCTTCTCAATTGCAGATGTTGCAATCTGGTCTGCTCTTGCAGGTACAACCTTCGGAGATTGCCTATTTATATCTTTTTTATTCAGACTTTTTAAAGCCACCTCATGGTGAATAATCAATGTCTATATTCCCCTTATTATACATGAATTTTTGTGTTTTTTTCATAAATAAAGACATCCTTACCAAAAATTTCCTTAACATACCATTGGAGGGATCATCTGATTACCTCTCCATAACCCATTTTCGTGGATAGGGTTATGACATTTTATCCATGGATTACCACTTTTTTTTTATATTATATATTGAAGCCACATGTTTTATTGCATTCTTTCTGATAGTTATGGCGGATTAGATGGATCATAATGATGCTCTTGGCATTTTCATAATATATACCCTCATACTAGGGAATTTCTTTCAGCATGCTGGATCTAGTTCCTTGCCATGGTTTAACAAGATCTTTTGTTTTTTTTTTTTTTTTAAGATGGCAATTAAAATGTTCCCTATTAGATGATCAAATGAGTGTGTTCCATTAATTCTTAATATTCTTTGCTTTGCAGGAAGTGGACAGAGATGGGAAAGTTTGAGGAAGTCAACAAAGTACCAAATCTCGCACGGTGGTTCAATTCTATATTGGCAGAATATAATGATGCCTTGAATGAAGTCACAGCTCTATATGTTGGCAAAAGAGGCTCGGGAAAGCCAATTGCTTCCAAATTGAAGGAGCAACAGGGTGCCAGTAATCAATCAAAGAGTTCATACGAAATAGATCTTCCAGAAGCTGAGGTTGGAAAGGTACGTTTACGGTTTGCACCAGAACCCAGTGGTTATCTTCACATTGGGCATGCGAAAGCAGCCCTGTTGAACCAGTATTTTGCTCAGCAGTACCAAGGCGTAGTTATTGTGCGGTTTGATGACACAAATCCTGCCAAGAGAGCAATGAGTTTGTGGAAAATCTTCTGAAGGATATTGAGACTTTGGGTATCATGTTGCTGATCAGATTACTTTCCTCAGATTGAAATGGCTGAGAATTTGATGTAAACAGCAAATACACCACGTGCAAATGCAAATGGATGGGAGAATCAAGATAGAACAACAGTGTGCAGGATCTGAAAGGGGTTTGCAGTGCTGTCTCCGTGGGAAGTTGGATATGCAAGACCCAAATAAATCACTTCGAGATCCGGTATATTACCGTTGCAATCCAATTCCTCATCATCGGATTGGCTCCAAGTATAAGATATACCCAACTTATGATTTTGCATGTCCATTTGTTGATGCCATAGAAGGTATAACACATGCATTAAGATCTAGTGAATACCATGACCGAAATGCTCAGTATCACCGGATTCAAATGGATATGGGATTGAGAAAGGTCTACCTTTATGAATTTAGCCGCCTGAATATGGTTTATACACTTCTCAGCAAGCGCAAACTTCTATGGTTTGTTGAGAAGGGAAAGGTGGATGGGTGGGATGATGCTCGATTTCCAACAGTACAAGGAATCATTCGTAGAGGTCTAAAGGTTGAAGCATTGATACAGTTTATTCTTGAACAGGTAATTTATTGGTACAATTTCACTACTGACATAAACAAAAAAAAATTATGTTCGTCTCAAATTCAGATTCAAAACCTTGCATAATGGTCTCTAGCTTCTTGAAATTGTGTCATCAGTTCCTGATCATGAAACTTTTTGTTTATTGATTTGCACTCTTATTGTACAAGACAGTTATTCTTAGATTGGTCTTCATGAAAAGTTATGAATTATTTCAGTGTTATTCTGTTTCAGGGGGCGTCAAAAAATCTCAATCTAATGGAATGGGATAAACTATGGACCATTAATAAGAAGATCATTGATCCTGTGTGCCCCAGGCATACTGCTGTCATTGAGGAAGGACGTGTACTAATTACCTTGACAAATGGTCCAGAGGAACCATTTGCCCGCATCATACCAAGGCATAAGAAATACGAAGGAGCTGGGGATAAGTGTACTACTTTCACAAGGAGGATATGGATTGACAAGGCTGATGCAGAATCTATCTCAGTGGATGAGGAGATAACTTTGATGGATTGGGGCAATGCTATTGTGAAGCAAATAGAGAAGGACCATGATGGAAACATCACCCAGCTGAGTGGGGTGTTGCATCTTGAAGGATCTGTCAAGACCACAAAGTTGAAGCTTACTTGGCTCCCTGAAACAAGTGAGCTAGTTAACCTTACTCTGGTGGATTTTGACTATCTAATTACAAAGAAGAAGGTACGTGCTAGTCAACTGATAAGATCAGCTTTTTCTATGAAAAAAATGTAAATTTCATATAGTGCTTAATTCTAGATTATCACTATTGTGCTTTATCTTCCATAAAATATCAACCAGTTATGTGAAATAGTTCTGTTAACAACAAGATGGTCTATTTGTTGCTATTCTCTTTCAGAAATTATCTTGCACTAAGAGATTTATTGGTTATAATCTGCTGACATGGACAACGTAGATGTCACAGTATGACATATTTGTATTCAAAGTTTTGAAAAGCTTAACATGAGGGCCTTCATTTATTAACCTGTAGATCTATTTGACTGGAACCTAGTTAGGCACTTGTGGCAAAAATGATAGGCTTGGTTTTTATGATCATCGATCGGTTCATAATTTAGATATGATAACATGTATCTTGAGTGGAAGTGCATTGTAGATCGTGAACATATAAATAGGTTCCATAAAATACACATGCTCTCATTTCTTAGAAATTGGATATGGGTTTGTGTGGTTTTCAAACAGTTTCATACTTTAGACATGGCTGCCATGTCTAAGTGTATTGATTAACATATGGAAAAGAATGCCACATTTTAGTCTGTAAGTTGTGATTGCTGCTTGAAGGTTGATGTGTGATTTTAAAATAATTGTGCTTGTAACTTTTGATTGCAGCTTGAGGAAGGAGAGGATTTCCTTGATGTGCTTAACCCATGTACAAAAAGGGAGACTGCAGCCATAGGGGATTCCAACATGCGGAATTTACAGCGGGGAGAGGTATTGCAGCTGGAGAGAAAAGGATACTTTAGATGTGATGTTCCCTTTATTAGGCCTTCAAAGCCTGTAGTTTTATATGCAATCCCAGATGGCAGGCAGCAGACCTCTTTGAAGTAAAAACCTCTCCATTTGAATAATTTAATCAGTGTTCTAAGATTTGTCTACCTTTATCAAACGTCATTGTTGACTTAATGTGTTTTTATCAGATGAGAATTAGTCTCTCTCTCTTCTCTCTCTCTCTCTCTCTCTTGCATTTATATGAAATACTGATGCAATCTTTTTTCCCTTACATCTTTGTATTTTTCTTTAATCTTTATAAAACAAAGCGTGCTTTTTTGTCTTTGAGTTGCCGTGGTATTCTCGTATTTGTTATAATTGGCAATTACATGTCATATAGATTATAGACTTGTTTAACTTGCATTTGCTAGATTGTGGAACAACATGGGAGTAAATCATAATTATACACTCAGTGGTCATACTGAATCTTCCATTCTGCCCATAACATTCTGCCTGCTTAAATTATTTATCATTGTGTTGTTTATGAGAAAAATAATATAAAATTCATTTATTGGCCACAGTGGGATGCCACTGTCAGCTTAAATATTGGGTATCAGCTTTGTGATTTAGACGTTTCAATTGGAAAGTAGCCCCTGTGGGCACACAGCTAAGGCCAAGGCAGCCCCGTGGGCATGCTAGTACCAAATAGAAAATATAGCATAAAGGATTTTTTTGTTAATTGCTGATCACATGACATAACTTAGGGGCTATTATAAAATGTAAAGCCCATGCTTACCAGCTTAGTGTGTGTGTTACAAATGGCATAAGACAGCTTTATTAGGAATATTTACGATGATACTTTTCGTGTTTTATCATGTCCTAAGCTATGTATAAATTAAGTCACCCAATCTAAGGATTTAATATTATCCATATGGTAAGGATATGGTAAAATACGAAAGAACCCTCCATGCTAATTATGGATTTAACATCATCCATATGGTAACCTGTTTTTTTGTGTGCTGAAGATCCATATGGTAAGCTTAACCTGGTCTATGTCAACCTTCGCTGCAAGTGCTTCAATTCCCTTCTCTTTGCAACATGCACATGTTATTGATGAATTTGTCAAAATGATCTTAAAAACACATACGAAAATTGCTGCTAACGTATGTAGAAAGTTTGAATTGAAATGATTAACTGGGCCAACAAAGATTGGTGTTCCATCCATCCATTAATAGCTGATTGAACCACAAAGTGAGCAATGATTTATAGCGAAAAAGCTACCTAACTACCTAATGGACATATGGGGCACTTGATTGAATTGGTGACCTAAACGATAAGTGACCTACGCGTGGACTAGTCTTTTGCATTTGAAAAAGTCTAGCTACTGACGGGCTTCTAAAAATAGAAGATGTTACTCAATTGCATTTTCATGTACTTTCTTGGTTAGAAAATGAAGAGCTCTAGCCAAAGAGCCTTGTAGGCTTGTAGCTTTCGGTGTTTACAATGGAAACATCCATGGTTTAATTTCCCCCTTCCCAACTATAGAATTAGAAAATGAAAGAGCTCTAAACCAAGAAATTCTGTTTTTCTTGGTACTTTGTATTTGAGAAGTTTTTTTTTTTTTTTTTTTACTTTTATTTAGTGGAAGAACTATGACACTAAAGCGTCTTTGCTTTACAGACACAAATCAATTTTGGTTCTCAAGGAAAAGAAAAGAAATTAAAATGTCCACCCACAGTTCTTTATGAATCACAAGGACAAATCCCAACAATTTGTTCCGTTAAATAACAACAAACAAGTACCAGTACATGTATGTTTTCAAACATCTACTTCTTGGGAGCAAACCTAGGCTTGATTTTCTCAACCTCCTTAGTACCCACTTGGAATGCCTTAGTCAATACATTGTCTGGCACAGGTGGTGTGGCTGCAAACAATGTGTTAGCAATGGACTGTGTGCCTGGCAACTGGCTATTAAATGCGGCAATCACAGCTGCAGGCACCTTACCATTGTTCTTCTGAAAATGCACCAACCCTTTTGGGAACACAAATATCTCACCCTTCTTGATGGACTTGGAAATGAGCACATTTGCAGTGGTTATGAACCCCACATTCAATTCACCTTCCAGCACAAACACCATCTCCGTGGCACGCGGATGCGTGTGAGGTGGGTTAAGGCCACCGGGAGCATAGTCAATGCGTGACAGTGAGACACCAAGGGTGTTAAGGCCTGGAATTTTTTGAACATTGGCTGCAGTGACTAGAGAACCGAAAGTGTTGTTGGTGAGGCCTGGTTTGGCCAAGCCATCAAAGGAGAAGTCTGCAGCAGAAATGTTTGCTATGTCCTTGCAGGTGAACCCATTGACTTTCACACCTGTTCATCACAACTTGTATTCATGAATACTTGCAATTGCTACCAATTTTGTACATCTCAAAAAAAACTTTGTCATGAACTCATCTCACCTACACCCTATTGTTTTCCTAGAAATTATCATTTACTTTTGTCTTAATCGTCCAATATAAGTTTTTAGTTGTTCTGTCTACTTCACACTTGACTAATTAAGAACTTCTCATGATTACAAGACTTAATAAGGAACCCCAACATGTGAAGAAAAAACAAAAGTCCTGTTGAGTAGAGAAGATATCTACAGCAAATTAAGAAACAAAAAAAAAAAAAAAAAAAAAAAAACCCTTAATCATTCAAGCCAAAAATATTGTGGGCCTATATGATTGGCATCTTCTTTTTCGGCAACCAATAAGCATTAATACAGTTGACATTAAAGTTATCAAGTTTTTCTTCTGTTATAACTGGAACTGAAGTTAATAAAAAGCAAAAGTAAAAAATAAAAAAGAATAAAAACTTTGATCGATCTCCCTAAAATCAATTGAAGTTGAAGAAATGTAATCACAAATATGGAACTAAAATCCTCCCTGCAAGAAAAGAAGAAGAAGAAGAGAATGTAGGGAGGAGGGGTAGGGGAAGTGAACCTCTTGAGTATAAGGAAGCTGGCCTGTTGCTTCTCTTATAAGAAGAAACAAGAATGTTCACTATTGACAGTAGGAGAAAATAATGATAGTACTTTAAGAGGAGGAAATTAAAAAAGGATGATGGGTGTACCGGAAGTGAGATCAGCAACACAAACATCTTGAAGCAAGTCAGGATCTGCGGCAGCAGGGCCCAAGACTACAGCAAAAGTCATGACAAACAGTGCGAGAATAGCCGCCATGGCTCCCAATACAACTGACTTTTGGAATCAGAATTTATAGATAAGAAAAACCGTGTGGAAAAATATGCAAGCTAGATGGGATATATATATATATATATATTGTATAGAAGAAAAAGTTTGCTGGAGAAGAGTAAGAGTAAAGAGTAAGAAGAGAGAAGCGGTGGGTGGCTGTACTTACTTATAAGCAGACACTAATAAAGTCCAGAAGACTAAAGAGACGTTGATAGACAGAGAGAGAAAGAGATTAGCACGAGACATGCCTTATTGTTTTTATTACACCAATTAAAAGCAAAGTCTTCAGTCATCTCAATTCTCATCGCTCACAACTCACAAGGCCCAATGCTTGCCTTTATTTTGGGCTTGTTGACCCCATAATATTGCCTCCCTTGCATGCCTTCCAGATCTGATCCACATGGCTGCTCTTATTTATACATACTTTTTATTGTTTTTCTAATCTAACATTAATCATTATCCAATAATATTAGCGATGCAAATTTAAAGCTAGCTAGTAGTCCAATCTCCTCCTCAACACTCCATACTGTAACGTGTCATCTACGTAGTTTCTACGTCATTTTCACTTACAGATCAGTATCAATGGATTGTTACTTTGTTAACCACTGTAGGCAGTAATATATTTTTGACTAATTGGCCATTTGGAGCCTGAAGAGCTCTGCTAAACTAACAATTTGCTATACGAAGAAAAATTGCGTTATAAACGGGAATTTGTTTAAGATTGTGCCAAGTGATGCATTTCTTTGAGAAGAATATAAATATTCTTCATTTATATAAAATTTAAAAGCTAAAGCATAGCTTTAGATATCAAAAAATTAAGATAGTTTAATAAATGTAAATTTGTATTAATTGAATAATGAGTGCAATATTTTTTTTTCTTTTTTTATCATTTTACAAAAAAAATACCCTCTTATTCTATCTTCTTGTAGTTTTAACTCAAACACAAATTCTTCTTCACTTTTGTTTTGAAGATGGATTTAATGGTATTTACAACTAATGGATCGAATGACATTTACATTTACAATGACGTTCTTCAAGCTAGCATCCATAAACTTTGAAAAGTCCTAAGAAGAACTTCCACCCAAAAGCTTTCAATTTCTCTTTTGACGTCTTGAAGTTGGTGAAAAATGATGAGCGAGGTGCCCTCTAATTATGATGGCTTATGAATCTCACTTCAAATTGATATCCTTCAAGATAAGTAGTGGATTAAGATTGGCTTAAGGTCAAAGAGTCCCACTAGGACTTGTTGCTTATTGGTAATTATCTCTATTTTTTGAAAAATTTTGATAAAAATAATAATAAACAAAAAGTCCCACTGTTATTTGTTGCCTGTAGATAATTATTGTGGCATACTGTAATTGGCTTAACTAATTTTTTTGTCTACTAAAATACTCTCTGCATCCCAAATTGTTTGGCCCAGTTAAAAAAACCCAATTATTAAGGGAAACATCATTAACTACCTTATCTCTTTAAAAAAAGTTAGAAACTTCTTAAATTACCCTTAAACAAATTTGTTTTTCTTTGTTGAAGGGTTTTTTTTTTTTTTTTTTTTTAATTTTAAATTTGAATAAAGATGGCATGTACAGTGGATTTCAAAACTTAGGTTTTTTACCACCGCACACTCCCTCCTAAAGACTTGAACTCCGGCCCTTTCTCCCATACCCTACAATCATTTATACTTGTAGAGTGACCACCGTATATATACTTAGATTAGGCTAGAGTAGAAATTCTATCTGGTATAAAAAAAAAAGTTTTTTTTATTTTTTTAATTAAAAAATGCTCCAACAAATAAATTAAGGGCATAAAGTGTGTGGGGGAGGGGGGTAAAAAACTATTGAATAAACAATTGGGTTTTGGGCCTGGTCAGTTGGTAACAGTTTATTTTTGTCAAGTGGGCTACTAAGCCCACGAATCAGCTTACACTGCAGAGGTCCGAGGAGTTTTCCGATGATGAATGTCTCATCGGACAGTTCCGGCGATGACCTTGGGACTTGCCAGTAAAGCTAAAGGCAGAATTCCAGAGAAAGCTATTGGGTAAGAGGGTGATCCAGGCACCTTCTAGAAGTAAGGACGTGAGAGAAATATCTAAAGAAAATGCTGCAACCTCCACATTAAAGACCCTGCACCTACCTCCCTGACCACATTAATGGGGAAATGACCTCTGAACAGTAAAATCCAGCTTTCCTGTTATTGTTTGAAGATTTCAAGAAGGTGGCGGATGGGACAAGTATCTAAGGGGAAGATTTATATGACACGTGGAGGAGCCAGTAAAGAAGAAGTATATAAGGAGGCAAGAGAGGAAAGATAGGGGGATCTGCACTTTCTACTAAGAAAAAATAGGAACTAAGGATTGTAAACTTGGGCCTAGAAAGAGAATATTTATATGAATCATTCTCGGCTTACGTCCGAGGATATCTATTTGTCATATTTGTTCATCATTTGCAAAGATTGTAACATTCTAGACTGTTAATCAAACTTCCAACATCCCAAACATAGGCTTCAAACTCATACTCTACAATTTTTATTGTATAAGGCTCATTGGGCCTGAGCCTAACATTTATTTTTGGATCCGTGTACAATTGTGCACTTACAAAGTGGATGTTAGTAAATTAATGGTATTTGACTTTTCAAACGGGACATAATTTTGAGACATCCCAAAATAGAATACAAGCCAAAAAAATTTGGGATGGAATGAGTAGCATTTATTGTTGATATACTTTTATTAAGCCTCATTAGCGGCCATGTTATCGTTTTCTTTCTATCATTTTAAAATATATTTATATAAATATTTAATATATGCAATAATGCATTATACCTTTACACATTTTCAAAACTAATTGTAACTTACCAGTCATGATGAAAACATCACTTTTCATTATTTATAACATTCTTCCCGGTGTTTAGTTGTTTTGGTAACAAAAATAACCCAAATACAAAAACCAAATTTAATAAAACACACACACACACACACACACGGAGATGAAGCAATAAATATACTACTCTATTGTTGTGCCACATCATCCACCTATTTTCAACCTCTTCTTTCTTTCTTTTTTTTTTTTTCTTTTTTTTTTTAAAAAAACTTTTCTCCTCCAAATTCTTTTTTTTTTTTAAAAAAAAACACCATTCTTCTCCCTATTAAAGTCTATGTGCTGATTTGTCTTATCTCTTCTATAATCTTGCATAAACTGATTATTTCACCATATTTATATATAATCCCAGGAATCAATATATGTTTTATTGTGTCCTTTATGTTATCCTATGATGGATATCGACCCAAGTACTATAGCATAATATGCATAAAGTGACGGAAAAATATATTAAAAACAATACTAAATCTAAATATATTAAATGCTTATTTAGTAGTATTATGTATAAGCATAAATCTTTATGCGTAGCATTTCGGTCCATTCGACCGATTTTGGTTCAATTCGAACAATTTTGGTCCATTCCAATTCACTTTGGTCCAATTCGAACCATTTTCATCCACTTGGGTCTATTCAAACTATTTTGGTCCACTTTAGAAAAAATGTTAATCAAACACAAAAAAATAATCGAATAATAATTTTGTAGAGATAAAAAGATTTAAAAAAAAAAAAAAAGACAATCTTGAAGCAATTTTTACTTTTTATATATTATACATCATTACAAAATAGTTATATATATTCCCGAGCATCGCATGAGGTTGCAACTAGAAAAAAAAAACAAAAAAAAGCCACTTGTGTAAATGTGTTAATATAATTATTTGTCATGTGTTAATGGGCCAGTTAAATGCTTGCACTAATTAATTGTTTATATAGAATGAATTTATATATAGTTATTTTATAAGTTTTACATATGAATATTTATTAAAAAAAAAAACTATTGATTTTGAATATAAGATTCTTCATCATGTTTAATTGTTTCGGCAACAATTAAAACAAAAACAACCAAAATAAAATAAATTTATAATGCACACAATCAAATATATATACATATATATAATATTATATAGATGTATAATATTAATGTATGCTTAAATTAGTTGAAATAATTAAGTACTTGTTAATTCACTAAAGTAATATATTCATATATTTAATTATATTAATCTTAAGTAAATTTAATTCACTAAATTTATGCTATGTGTCAAGAGCATTTTAACTTAATTGATTGGCACAAGCTAATGTTACTTATAGAGACTTTCCAAGGTTCAAATCTTCTCATCTCCCATTGTACCGTAACTATCAAATAACTTTTTTAAAAATTGCTTTGTAATTAGCAAGTGTAATTATAGGGTAAATGCATTTTTTTTTCATGTGTTAATTATTCATTGGTGTTTCCCTAATTATTAATAAATATTAAACTTCTATAATTTTTTCTAAATTTTTTTTAAAGAAACAAACTAACTATTAAACACAAACACTTAATTACATTCACATTCTTGCTCAGATTGAGTAGCTCTTGTAAAATTGAAATAATCTAAAACAAAAGATAAGAGGAAAGCCAATTAAATGCAATCAATAAGAATATAAAAGATAATTGTGCACCTAAAAGATGAAAACAAATTTTGTCAATTCACTCAATCAATTATTTTATATTCTTAATTATCCTTTTTTTTAATGACGTGTTATATAACTGAAATTGATTAGCTATTTAAATATTATATCAAATAGTATGTTATTATATTTGAGACATAATATAATTTCTTACAGAATACTTCAAACTGCCCCACACTGAACATCATCTAGTATAGCAAAAGGGCATTGGAGTTGGGAGTTACATCACCATCATGGTCCAATATGCATATCGTTGTTTCATCAAAAATTAAAAAAACAATATGCATATCGTTGTATCTAGTAAAATAGAGATCGCTTGTACTTCTTATATGTATATATATTCTATGTGTGTGTCTATTCTATATACAATATGAAGTCTTTTGATTTTAGCTATAAGCAAAATAGAGGGCAAGCATACAATCATCTAATTAATCAGAAGATCTAGAGTATGTCGACGCAGGTGAAACAGTAAAATTACGAATACATAATATGGCTTTTCCTTATTAAGAAGATAATTAATCCATTGATGTCTTTTGCATTTTTTGAAGGGCAGAAAATCAATGTGGCTACTGGCTACTGTGGACTATGAAGACACCATCACTTATATAATTATTTTTATATAAATTTTATTGTTAGAGTAAGAAGAGAAGATTTAAATTAATTTTAGATATTTTCATTAGAAACATTAAAAAATGTCAGTTAAAACTATAAAAAAAAAAAAAAGTGTTAGAGCTCTCAGCAATGCCATCACTTAGTTATAGATTATAAAACACACAAACTGTATAAGTTATTAAATATGAAATATTAAACCAAGAGTCTTCTAGTTGTAATTCAATTGACACTTCAAGGTATTTTCAACAGAGATGTAGCTGCTCTATCCATTACTGAATTAAAAAAAAAAAAAAAAAAAAGACTATAATTTAAAATGTTTCTACATGATGTGATGAATGTTGGTGAGACAAGCTGTTTCTAAGACTTTTTTGTTGTTGAGAAATAGGATGATTGGAATCACTTCTATAAATATAAATGTCATCAATATGTGGACATAGCTAGGAGAGATTATTAAAAACAATTATTGATCTATCATATGGCTTTAATTATTCTATAACATGTTTTTATATTTTAATGTGCGATTGCATCATCACACTTTGTTCTTAGCCTCAACAGAGGAGATTTAAATGTTTTTTATTGAGTTTAAAGAGATCACTTTTTTTTTTTTAGCTTTCCAGAATTCTAACGATGAATTAATACTAGTACTAGTGTTTGTCTATATATATTATATAGAGAGAGAGAGAGAGAGAGAGAGAGTATAGATGTTGTTAATGCGTCACTGTAAGCAGATGGGGTTGATCAATAGGTTATATTGCCGTAGCTTCAAATTTATGTATCGTATTTGTTTAGGAATAAGAAGAGTGGCAGAGTTTCCACATTGCCTTCCATATAAAGGTTATGGTATTGGTCACTGTTCGTTGGAATAATTAGGGTATGGTAGAATGTTTGCTAAGTGAAGAAGACATTCAGAAACATTAATTCCCTATCCTCCAAGTCTCCAACCAAACCTACTACCTGTGAGGTCTCAAAACTTCTCTTATATATTTTAGTTTCTTGTTTTCTTCCCTTTGTCATTTTGTTGCTTCTCTAATCTATGGTTGTTCTAACGTTGGTTATGTTGTTTTAAGATACAGCCATATCTGCAATCAACTCCTTTGTTAGGCCCAAGCTCATACATCACTTTCCATCACCATAAAATTGCTCGATCGCCAAGCATGCGCATTAATTAGCTGTTTTTCACACATTGACTTTGTGAATTACTAGTTGGTTTTAAACTTTTAAATCGATTTAATTGCACAAGGTTAGGAAGACAACTACAGACCATTGACTTTATGAATTACTAGTTGGTTTTAAACTTTTGAATATAATAGGCCACTTTGCGAAATCCCTTTGAAGAAACCTAACTTGAAAACGAGAAGTAAGAAAAAAAGAAAGAAAGACATTTTTAATCTTTTCAAAAAGAAGATAAAAGAAAGCAGAGGCAGGTTGCATTATGAAGAGAGCCAAAACTGTTCACTTGGCAAAAACTACTTCTAAAGCAAGGATGGAACTTTTGTCATCGAAATGTATGGAAAAATCCCCTAATGTATAATTTAATTAATATTCAATTATGAGTCGTAATATACAGATTTTCAAAAGTAAAGTATACTTATCAATAATTTATTAGTTTATGGAATTTACTTTCATTCTACCGTACCATCCCCAAAAAAGGGGGGTACGGTACCCTTTAAATTTGAACACTTCATTTGGTATTTTTTTAATCTTGACCGTTGGTGTAATTTTAATGGGTTTTGGTTACCGATTAAACAAGTTTCATATATATAAACCAAAAATATAATCTTCATCAAACTTTTCTCCTCTCATGTTTGCTTCTCTACCTTTGCTTGCTCTGTCTCAGTTTGCCTCTCTCTAAACAAAACCCTCAAATCACAGCTAAAACCATACAATAATGAGACAGCCGCATAGCCACAACCTCAAATCGGCGGAGCCTCTTCTCATCCAATCCAACTCGTCAGTGCACTTATATCCAATCCAACTCGACGGCGCTTCAACTCTTCCCTTACGACTTGGCAGCGCTTCTTTTCTGCCATTCTAAATCGGCGGAACCATCCACAATCTTTAGATTCTCTCTTTACATATAATTAACGCTGATATGGGTTTATATTATTTCTCTAAACTTTGTGGGTTTATGCTATTATTGTTTTGTTTGAATTTCAGTTTTTATATATTTGACAAATTAATCTTTACACCGAAGGGCTTGACAATCCACCATTGATTGCTTGGATCACTACTGCCATGTGAAACGAAATTGTAATAAGATTGCCGATGCTTTGGAAAAGAAATCTCGGGTTGGGCTAGAACTTCAGGTTTGGGTTGAAGACTTACCGGGGATAAGATTAGATTTGGTTGGGAGTGTGGGGAGTGGGGAGGACATGATACTATGAACTTATGGACTTAGGAGATTTTCTTTTTTCAACCACCTTGGCAGTAAGAACACCAATTTTAGTGTTGGTTTGTGCTATATTTTAGAGTGGGTTTCCAATTTTAGAGTTGGTTTCTCTAGGATGATTGTTGTTGCTTCTAAATATCTGTACAATGTGATTACTAGGTCCTGGGAAACTATAGTCTACTGGGTCTGGGTTGTGAAAGTTTCAACGTCTGGCAAGCCGTGAAGGTTAGAGATACGATATAGTGGTTCGGCTCTCACATGGTTATGTACACATATAACTTAATAACTATGTTTAATATCCTAAACCTTTGTGTCAAGTTGATAGTTACTCTATGTTACAAGGGTAATCTTTGAATGAGGACAACTGAGTTGTGTTTAACAATTTGAATGGTAAGAGTAAGACCCTTGACTAAACATAAGCTGATTTTTGGCCAAAATATATGCAGGGAAGTAGATTTATCCATGGGAGTTTCAAGGTCTTTTATTAACCCATGTCCCATGATAGATATCTATGATATGCTCTTCATAACAATAATATAAACCACGACCCTAGAAAGTGCTTCAATAAATATATGATATATTTTCTTCATAAAATACAAGCTAAAGTAACAATTTGACATTTAAGGGCTAAAAGGTGTTAGAAGGAGATGAGATGTAGCTTGGTGCTTAGGGGAATTTCAATGTGGTGTGACTTCCATGTGAAAGATGGAATTGCCAGACTTTTTCCAAAAGCAATGCAAGGCTTGTCCAAATTTATTAATGAACTCGAGTTTTAAGACTTTCCATTATGGGGCCTTTTTCTCCTTGGGTAACTAGGACTAACTGTCTCCTTCTCACATTAACCGTTTTTTGGGTGTCATTGATGTGGAAGGAATAGTTCAGAGGTTGTTGGCACATTTAGAGTTAGATGATCATATTGTCTAGCTGGGTTGAGTATAGGTTAGTGTTCATTTAGTTTTGAGAACATGTGACTACAAGTATCTGCTTTTGCGGAAAATGTGAAATTTTGGTGGGAAGGCCATAGAATGATAGACTCTGCTAGTTTTGTCCAGACAAAGAAGCTTTTCAAAGTGAAAGGTGATCTGAAAAGGTGGAATAAGGAGGATTGTGGAGATATTGATGTGCAGAAAAAAAATTATAGATGAGTTGTCGAGGCTTGATTTAAAGGAGGACGGTGGCTTGAGTGATGAATGAAGGAGCAAATATGATTTGAAGACCTTGTTAAAGAAGATTGCTTTGACGGAGAAAATGGTTGGAGACAAAACTCCAGGGCATTACAGTTGAAGGGAGGAGATGATAACATGAAGTTTTTTCACAGATTGGCCAATTGGTGTAGATGCTCAAATTTTATTGGTAATATTGATGTGTATGGTGTAGTTTTGACTAGAGGTTTGTACAAAGACCCCATTGATTGTCAGCCTAAGGTGGAAGGCCTTGAGTTTGCTGGGATGAAGAGAGTGAATGGCTTGAGAGTTTATCTCATGAGGATGAAGTTCTCTTAGTTTCTAAATCTATGAGTGTGGATAAGGCCCTTTTTCCTCATAGATTCTTTGTAGCCTTCTTCCAAAGACGTTGGCAAGTAATAAAAAAAGACGTGATGAAGTATTTACATGAGTTTCATATGGAGGGATCTTTTGAGAGGAGGTAAATGTGCTTCACTGATAGCTTGGGTTCCGAAGAAGCTAGGAGCATCTAATATTAGGGCCTGTTCGGTTGTTGACAATTTTTAATCTCAACAATTATAAATTCTTTAAACTCTCAAGAATTAAAATTCTCCAGAGTTGACATTTATGTTATTTGGATATACTTAGATTTTTGAATTTATATCTTATTTTAAAAATGCAATATTAGAGAATATAAATTTGAATTATTTAAAATAATCAAATTGAGTACATTTACTTAAGCAATGCTAGTTAAGTGGCTAGAGAGGTTCACCTAAAAGAATAATCATTCTTGGAAGCAGGTAGTGACATTAAAACATGAAGAAGGAGGGGGGATTAGATTTCTAGTTCAATTTGTACAATACATTGGCTAGTTGTTTGAAGGCCATGAGAGAGGGATGATATAGCTTGTGTAGGTTTGTTAGTTTTTGGGTTTGGGGATGTCAAAAGAGTCATTATAATTGGTCCTCCAACTCTAACCTACCATCCTTATTCCCTATTTCAGCTTGCTATGACTAAAAATGCTAGAGTCTACAAGTATATAGAGATGACAAATGGTTGAGTGCATTGGAATTCAATTTTTGTGAGGCATGCTTAGGATTGGAACTGGAGTCATTCATTAAATTTTTTGAGGTGATGTATTCTACCCAAATAAGTGTGGATATGAAGGACAAGGTGTTTTGGAAACTAAGCAAAACTGGGTGTTTCTGTGTTTGCTTATAGGCTTATACTATAAGGCATTGAGAGAGAACGATGTCTCAGATTTCCCTTGGCAGGAAATTTGGAGGGTGAAGGCTCCTTTTGAGGGTGGCTTTCTTTGTGCGGATGGTTTTTTTGGCATCGATACTCATTGCAGATATCTTCATGAGACAAGTTATGTTCATTGTGAGTCAATGTGATGGTGCAAACATGATGAAGAGCATGTTGATCACTTGGTCTGCATTGCCTGATGGTGAAGAAGTTACGGTATTTCATATTTGTGGTTTTTGTTGTAAAGTGGGTGATACCTTAAAGTAGGAAGAGGAGTGCTTCAATGCTAGCGTCATATACCTATTCCCTTTCGAAATAGGGTTTGAAATGTAGTGTCATAGGACCTTTGATGGGCTAGAATTGTACATGAGAGGTTAAAATCTCAATTTGTTGGAATTCTTTCTTTTGGATGTCCTTGGATGGGAGTAGAGACTTTCAAATTTGTGTAATTTCATACTCTTTCTATTCTTAATTTTGCTGGGTTACTTATAGGTACAGTTGTTATACTCCATTTCTTACCGATTGTACTATTTGTAATATTTAGTATTAATACAATTGACTTGGCAAAAAGAAAAACAAAAAGTAGATAGATTCCACAAGAGTCTAGATCTCAAAGTGCGACTTGTCTGGTGAGATGTGCCTCAACTACCATAATTTCTTATATTCCTACTTTATTTCTAGCCTATAATACTGCACTTCTACATCCAAAGCTTATGCCAGCATGTCATAATCTCAGTTATTATATGATATTTTATTTTTTACTTAGGCACCATTAAAATCAAATTTACAATTTTTTCCTTCATAACAGGGACTCCATAAGTGGAAGAGCCTTGATGTAGGACAGATTTGAAACCTCAAAGAGCCTAAGGAATTTCAAATCACCTAATATAAAAACTGTCAAGAAAATGGGAAAAGTTTCATATATGCGCATTGTTCTCAACTTGTGCTTGACAATTGAACTTGTTTGAGGATGTCAATTCTAATATACATTAATAGCTTTAATCAAATCTAGAAATATTTTAAATCAAAATTCAATGTAAAATTGGTTTTGATTCTTAATTTGATCTTTTCTTATTTTTCTTTGACATTTGTTTCTAAGATTGTCCACAGATTTTTGTCGCAAGAGAAAATCACAGAAGATCGATCACACATGCAATGACTCAGGGAGTCAAGCGGCTCTAGAGTGATATATTTGTTAAGAAGTTATTGTCTTGCAGTTAGAAGCTTTATCTAGTTAGTTTCAACTATAAAATAGTTAATTTTCTTCTTTTGACAAATAGGGGTAGATGTCTTGAACTAAGCTGAGGTGTTTTTAGATTTCTATAAATGCTAAGGCTAATAAGGCATTTCAACAAAATTTCCAGTTCATTTGATGCGCTAGGGTGGTAATGCAAAACACAAATTACCCTGATATAATGTGGAGAACTGAAATATTAATAAAAAAAGAAAAAGAAATTGCCTTGAATTTTGATATGAAAAAAGACTAATTATAAAGCTCTTTCCACCTTTGTGCTACAACAATACTTATGTAAAATACGCGCTTAGCATCAGCATTAGTAGTGTAAAAGATTTAGCAATTTGATACCACAAAAAGCTACTTTATCTATTTTACCGTCTCATTTTACAAAGCACCCAACATTAGTGGTTTTATTTTAGTATTCAACACAATAAAATAATATATCAACTACAATAAACAACAACCACCACCAACAACACAATAAAATATTATATCTTTTAATAAATTTTTTTTTTTTCTTAAGCACCTGTACTACAATGCATATGCAAAGAAAGCTGTGCACTATAGCTCAAAAGCCAAAAAATTTGGCTCTGCTTCCACTAATGCATGAGCATTTTGTTATGTCTGGTTAGTAAATTTAGCATTTTAAAAATTTGCCTTCATCAATACTAATGCTCTATTATGTAAATTTATTCAATAAGTGGTCAAACAAGGAAGACTATAAGAGGTGGAAACAAAACCACCTTATTTTGGTATCTCCAATTCTCCATCTCTAAGAAAAAGATCAAAATTCATTTGTGAATCATCTGAGCATAACTCATCACAATTGAATATTCTGGTTATTTTTTAGGTTTCAGGGTCATTTAGTCTTTTTTAGGTTCTAATGGTATTTTGATAAGTTTTTAGGTTCTAAAGATATTTTGGATTTTAAAGGATTTTGGGGGTATTTAGGTCAATTTTTAGGTTTCAAGGTCATTTCAGTAATTTTTAGGTTATATGGGTATTTCGGTGTTTTTATTTTTAATTTTTTTGATGGCATTACAGTCATTTTTAAGATTCTAAGGATATTTTGGTTATTTTTTAGGTTTCAAGGTTATTTCAATCATTTTTTAGGTTTTAGAGCCATTTCGGTCATTTTTTAGGTTTCAAGTGTATTTTGATAATTTTTTAGGTTTCGAGGGTATTTCAGTAATTTTTTAGTTTCCAAGTGCATTAAGGTTATTTTTTAGGTCCTACAAGTATTTCAGTCACTTTTTAAGTTATAAAGTCATTTTAGTCATTTTTCAGGTATCATTTTGGTCATTTTTTAGGTTCTAAGAGTATTTCGGTCAATTTTTAAGTTTCACGATCATTTCGGTCATTTTCAAGGTTCTATGGGTATTTTGGTAATTTTCTTAGATTTTAAGTGCAATACTGTTGCTTTTTAGGTTCTAAAGGTATTTTAGTTATTTTTTAGGTTACAAGATCATTTCGGTCATTATTAGGTTTCAGGGTCATTTAGGTTAGAAAATCATTAGGAGAAAAGAACTGTCACATGTGATGTTAGAATTGTACAATGTGAGGATGAAACTATCAAATATGAGAAAAAAGTAAGGAAACTACCAAATGTGACAAAAAAACTGTTATATGTGATGTTGGAACCACACAATGTGAGGATGAAATTGTCAAATGTGAGAAAAAAAAAATAAGGGAACCACCAAATATATGAAAAAAACTATCATATGTGATGTTGGAACTGCACAATGTGATGATGGAATCGTCAAATGTGAGAAAAAAGTAAGGGAACCACCAAATGTGAGAAAAAAATTGTCACATGTGATGTTGGAACTGCACAATGTGAGGATGGAACCGTCAAGTATGAGAAAAAAGGAAGGAAACCATCCAATATAACAAAAGAACTGTCATATGTAAAAAAATTATAAATTTTCTTTTCTCCTAAAGGGAATTTGGATCTTTAATGTCCAGACTCCACTTTTTTCCTCTCACCTCATCTTCTCTCTCTCTGTCTGTCTAAAAATTTGGACTAAGAGTTTGTTTGAACACTGCTTATTACTGAAAACTAAAAATACTGTAACAAAATAATTTTTAAATTTGTGAATAGTATTGTAAGACCCAGTTTTAACTTAAAAATTGTTGATTCCGTACTTGCAGGTTCCGTGAACAGTGCACAAAACCCATAGAAAAATACAGCCACACATCTCAAACGCGCAAAACGCACTATCCAAACTCTACCTAAAATAAAACCATTAGAGTTTAATCTAAGTTAGTAATTTTTTGTATTTTGTGGATAAGCTCTTAGTTCACAATTTAGTTATGTAAACTTTCTAATTCTTACATCTTGACCTCCTAAAATTTGATTAAAATAAAATGGTTAATTTATTTGTTTTTGGATGGAACTTCACAATTTCATTTTAGTCTAAACATTAAAGAATTCAAATGTAGCAATTGAAAATGTATGGGTAGTGGGTTGAAATAATTGTGATTAAAACCAACTAAATTGGGTACGGAAATTATAAATTTTCCCTTAACAAAAAATGAATGAGGTACAATATTAGAAAGGATTTCATCAACACCAAAGTAATTAATTAAAATGGTTATTACATTAATCAATGATATCACGAAGCTAGGTTCATATGTAAGAGCACCCAAGTAGATTCAGTTCTTAAAGAGCTGGGGCATGTCTATCTATACATACGTGAGCAATGAGCTTGCCACTGGAAGTCAAGACTTACATATTACATGGTATGATCAGAACAAGTCAAATTTAAGCCAGTATTGTTGGTTGTTAATTAAGTAATTAAGGAATATTGAAATGTAGTTGATACTATCGTTACCATGTTAGACCATCAAAGCTTCCTGAACTCCAGAAGTCCCAAGAATGCTAGATAAATGTCAGCTTTGCTCCCTATAACTAGTTGACTGACTTTGCTCCATTATTTGAGGGATGCTTCTGTTTGTCCTCACATTTATAGCCCTTAAGAATTTAGATGTGTGACTTTGGTCATCTCTAATTACCATCAACTAATTAATTGAACATAGTTATTTATTTTTCATTGTGATACTATCCTTTCTTTTTTTCCCCTTGTTAGACATGAAACTTATTACATTCTAGCTAGCTTGATATTCATTTGACGTATATTTTATCTTATCAAAAAAAAGGAGGGACTTGGGAATGACAAGAAGTACTCATTTCAATCTTTATTTTTTAGCTTTCCTAATCCATTGAGAGAGAGAGAGAGAGAGAGATGCACTAATGCACTAAGAGGTTGGTTTATTTTTCAATGGATATATAATGTTGGATTACAATCATATATTTATAGGAGACTAGTTCTAATCTCATTAGCACATATGGCCTCATCATATTGGTTCTATTATTCCTCATATACATTAATAATTTCAACATGTTCTAAATGTGATTAACATACTTGAAATTGTAACTAATTAAATAACTAAATCTCAATATAACAATTATTATCCATATGCTTGTAGCATTCCTAACAGAGAGAGAGAGAGAGAGAGAGAACCCACTAGTTGTTGAGGTACATCAAAGGGAACTAAGAACAAACTGAATACTAGGATGAATGAAGAACAGGGATGAAAGCAGACCCTAACGAGTCATGCCTGGCGGAGGAACCGGTGGTGCTGTGGTTCTGCTTTTCATTTTCTGAGCATTGATTGTCCAACCTTTATCACCCAAAAAAAGAACGAAAAAGATTAAAATAATGAATAAAAGATGATGAATTATTCATTGTTATGGTTGTAAATGGAGGTAATTGTATTTGTACATACCTAAGGTTGGTTCGAGTCCACGGTTTTTGAGCTCGCGATACTCTTGACAAAGAGCACAACAAATGCAACACTGATGGACACAGCAATCCCCGCAGGGTTCTGGTGGCAAGGAATAGAGGCTTCTCAGTTTGGCTCGGTAAGTCCATGAATACATATTTCCGAGTAACAGATAGGTTCGAGCTGCAGTAAAAAAAGCTGCCATGCACACACAAGATACAACAACATATATAATTAATTACTCCATGAGCTTGAACTTTTAGCTTAAAGCACAAATGTTCTTTAATTTGTTACTTCAAGTTGTATATCACAAAACAAGAAGTAGAATTTGCTTAATTACATGTTCGTCCCTGGTCCACTATCTCAGCAATGCGGCCAAAGGTGACGATGGGACAGCAGCCGGTAAGCCAACCTTGAGGGGAATGAAAACAATAGAATTTGTCAATAAATATTTGCATATAGTTTTTTCTTTGATTAGTTTGTCGTAGTAAGATGTACCAAATTAATATTAATGTTTGAAAATAATATGGCACACTTCATATAACATTTACTAAATTTTGGTTACATGTTATGCGCCATTATAAGTTATTAAAAAAAAAAAAACACTCCAGCATGAAAATTTGTAAATTATGCATGTTGCGCCCCAAATATTAAAAACACTATTTTGATAGGGGTTTTTTTTTTTTTTTTTTTTCTCATTTGAAATGAAACAAATAGAGGATATCCTTACAATTGGAGGGATCTTCAAAGCAATCATAAAGACCAGTGGACCATTGCCCCTCAGGTGGAGAAGTGTACGGAGCTGGATTGGAGTTCTCATTATTAGGATACATTTTAGAGATGGAAAGATAAGATATCAGCACGAAGAGGATGTCAATTACAGAGCACTATACTACTACAATATTTGCACAATAGTACCCAATGGTGAGTTCACTTCTTATACTGCAAAGCTCCATAGGTTGCCCTTGACTTTGTCAGAGGCTTTTTCCTTCTCTCTCTCTCTCTCTCTCTCTCTCTCCAGAAGACTTTGTAAGGGTTTGGTCTTTGACTATTAATGGTTAAATTGTTTAAAATAGCTGCTAGGTGGAATATCCTCTTCTCAAGTTGTTAGATTAAAGTAATATTATTAATTGAATGTTTCCAAATATGCAAGGCTGGATAGATTTTTTATTTATTTTCCTTCTCCCTATGTGTGCGTTGTGTCTGGCTAAGGGTATGATCTCAACCTATCAGCCTAATTAAGTACATATGGTTGAAGACATTCTCTACGTAAAAAGCTAAGGTATTGTACATTTAGTGCTAATTTTCAATGATAATAAGTTGTTCAAGTATTACAGTTGTCTCTTTGACAATGGAAGGAAAAGGAAACGGACCCTTAATTGTGATTTGATCTTATCCATAATTTGAGGCAATAGGCAAACACTAATGGTCAAATTAATTATACATTTGGGGTTGTAATGGGATTTTGATAATCTCAATCCCATTTTTTTTCTCTTTTGTAAAAGTAAATCAAAACATTGAACATTCAAATCTAAATTTTATAAATTTTCTTTTCTCCTAAAGGGAATTTAGATGTTCAATATCCAGACTCCACTTTTTCCTCTCTCTTTAAATTTGGACTATAAAATGAAGTTGTTTTAGTTTCATCTAAGTTAGTAAATTTTGTATTTTGTGGATAAGCCCTTAGTTATAACTTATATATTTGCATCACAATTTAGTTATGTGAATACTTTCTAATTGTTACATCTTGACCTCCTAAAATTTGATTAAAATAAAATGGTTGATTTGTTTTTTGATGGAACTTCGCAAAAATTAACAAATCCGTCTTCTTTTCCACTTATTCCACACGTAAAAGTAATTTCCAATAACTACAAAAATGCAATAACAGAGGCTAGTATGAATCGAAAATGTATAGTAACTAGACTGATGATCATATTGACTGGAGTCATTAGTCTATGCACATGAACCCATATAATGGAAAATTAACTTACTTTGATCGGTACGTAGATGATGACACAATGAAAATTCCAAAAATCTTTCAGAGAAGCAATATTTGTTTGATAATAATAATAGGATCTTGACTTGAAGTTTATAGGAGCTAAGTAGCTAAACCATGATTGGGGCTAGGTGAGTTTGGTCCACATTGCATTTGCATGGGAGGTTCCCCTTATTCCTTGACTGGTCACCAACGGTAATCAATTTGTCTTCACTGAAAAATCGAAGGACCACGACTTTTACAAGTAGCAACTAAAGCTTTCTCGGCCACTATCAAGTCACGACTTTTACAAGGACCAAGATGCTTTTACACTGTACTAATCTTCTTCAGCTTTTTAATAAAATTCTTTATGTTGCTCATCAAAAAAAAAAATGAGGGTCTTCTTTTACTTACACGTGACATTAATCATGGACCCAAAGATCTGACATGCATGCGTTCCAAGCTCATTTGCGAGATTCTTGAGCAAGTCCAAGTGGATGGAGAATGACCCTTTTGCCCTCCATTTTGCTGCTCCTAGTTTTCTCCTTCCCTCCTCCTCAATCAGCTTGGTCCATGTGAATGTGATGGAGGCAATAAACAGTGCTTCAATTTGAGTTTGGACTTGTTCTAGCCATGAGCCTTAATTAGCTCATATTAATTTTGTGGGCTTTAATGGGCCAATTTCCCCAAATGGCCTTGAGGTTCTCTTGTGCATACGGATGGGCCTTGGTGTTGCTTTCATGGGGCTTAATTTGGTTATCTCCACTTGCGGTTTTTGGCAAGCACGTGGACCACATTAATGGCCTTTTGGGTTGAATTTTCGAACCCAATTTAAATTTGTTCCAAGTGCTTATTTAGTTAGTAACATGGGCTGAATTTATGGGCTAAACAAATGGATTTCGGATTTGTCTATTTTTGAGAAAGGCAATTTTATAGAGAGTAAGTAACAATGTCACATAATAACTATATCACATTCATTGTCATGCCCCAAATCTTGGAGAAATTATACCGTCCTCATGATGGACCACATCATTTGTCCACCATTTCACTAAAAATCTATCACTTGTTTAAAATTGCTGAGTCACTAATCAATTTCTGTTTAAAAAAAAAAATTCTAACTCAGCAATTTTAAATAAGTGTGAGTCTTTTAGTGGAATAGTGGACCATATCACTTGCCTACCATAAGAATCTTATAATTTCTCCAAATCTTGATTTGTCCAAAGTAAGAGAAAATAGACCATTAAGAGAAACTGTTAGAATTTTTTTTCCCACTCCCATAAAGGAAGCAAAATATTTGTACATTTTTTACCCCCTTAAAACAACCAGATTAACCTAGTTATTTAGCCAAGTTA
Source organism: Castanea mollissima (assembly GCA_014183005.1). Lineage (NCBI taxonomy): Eukaryota > Viridiplantae > Streptophyta > Magnoliopsida > Fagales > Fagaceae > Castanea > Castanea mollissima. The sequence goes on along the minus strand of JACAVU010000049.1, from coordinate 274,380 downwards.
TTAACTTAAGTAAATTATACAGATCTAGGTTAACACAAAACAATCATATTATGCAAAGTAGCGGAAAAATAAATAACACAATGATATGATGACCTAGAAAAACCAAATCGGTAAAAAACCTAGGGAGAATTTAACCTAATTATCCTCAAGGTAAAACCAAATCCACTATGAAAGAATTGAAGTTTACACCTCTAGATCTTACAAGAGATTCACACATACAGTATAAACAAAAAGACTCTTGAGAGCTTTTGGGTACAAACCTAGAATACAAAAAGAGGCACACTTTTCTCTCTCTTAGAAGCCTTTAAAAACGTGTTTAGGGTTTCCTTTATATAGTGGGAGAAGTAGATTTCAAACCCTAATCCTTAATGGGCTTAGGCTGGTTGGAAATTTGCAGAAAAACAATCTGCACGAGCTTCAATCAGTCGAGTTTAATTCTCGATCGATCAAGCCAGGCAAAATTGCATAGTAAATTCTACAGCAACTCGATTCTAACTTTACATATAAGACACATACTTTGGGCAGTCTAAATAAGACTAAAACGTTTTGATCATGATTTGCCAACATTACAAATTAGTGTTCTAATACATTTAAACCTAAAGGTCTTAGAACCTAACAATTTCCCCATTTGGCAATCCGTGACAAAACACAAACATAACAAAGTGCTCAAAGTTTACATAAAAACAGCCCATTACAAAAACATAGCCCAACATAACAAATTCAACCTAACTATTATCCATCAGTTGCAAGTGTAGACAACAACACAACTGAATCAACTTGTATATTCCTTAAACACTCAACAAACGCATAAACACGTATGGAAAATACAAGTAAACGAATGTGAAACACAATATAAAAACAAAAGTAAACTAACTCTCCCCCTAAGTTAGATACATCAAAAAGTTTTTATATTCTCCCCTTTTCAAAAACAAATTCAACTCCCCCCTAAACAAAACAAACAAACAAGATTCTCAAAGGAATTTCATCTATTTATCCCCCTTTTTGTCACGTATTGACAAATACAACTCAAACCAAGAGTAAACAAAATACATACGCAACAAAAGATAGAGAATTAAGGGAATACAAAACAATTCGACTCTATAGAAAATAGAGACAACTCCCCTTATGAAGAGCAAAGTTTAAAAACAAGTTTCTCCCCCTATAAATATAGGAAAAACAAAAAAACTTTTGGAGGGAAAAACAATTTTAGGGAAAAAAGGAGGTGGGGAAAAAAACACACAAACCTAAAAATAATTGACGATTCACTTGAAAAAAAATATTTTGTTTTTCAATAAAAGCAAACTTAACACTATGTGACCCATAAACAGTTGTATGAGTAGAGAAAATATTTGCACATTAATTATCCATCATATCTCTTAAGAAAAATATTTTCTGCAGTTCACACATAAAAAAAAAATAGCATATACTAAAATATACAAAGGACTCAAAGATTAATCAATTAATTTTTAAATCAAGTTGAGTACCCAATGTGGGGAGTAAAAGGGTCCTGATAGGTATATGGGCCTTTGGGCCATACTAAGGAAGGCCGACCTACCCTTGAGTTTGAAACCTTGTAGTACCTCGGGCCTACTCATGCGCCGAGGACCCGAGGACCAATCCGATGTTGATTTTACTCTCAGATGGGCATAGAAGAATCAGCAACGTTATCATAAAAGCTCATAAACGACACGACGGAGACCAACGGTTAAGAGGGGTGAACCCCTGGATGTCCTAGAAGCACCGGTGTTTGAAAAGTACTAAAGGCTGCTGCCTCCACATTAAAGACCCTTCACCTACTACCTTAGCCGCATTAATGGGGAAGTGACACCTGAACAGTGGAAGGGAAACTTCTGGTTACTATTCCAGGGCACTGAGAGAAGAAATATCTAGGCTAAGGGGTAGATGGGGTAACACGTGTATAAAGTATCAAGGGGCTTAGTATTTAAGGGAAGACCCAGAACAGAAAAAGGGATCTCTCTCTCTCTCTCTCTCTCTCTCTTTTGTAAGAAGAAAAAAAGAAAAAAGGAAACTTATATATAAGAACAGTCCTCGGCTCATATCCGAGGAGGTGGAATTATAGCATTTCTCTTGGTTCTTGAGTGTTTACAGCCCTTTAGCCCGTACTATATTCCTTAAGCGCTTCTAACCTGGGTTTTACAGCCCACACTCTACAAATTCATATTGTTCAAGGCTCATTGGGCCTGAGCCCATCACTGTTTTAGGGCCAGGTGCAATTGTGCACTTACAATTGGCGCCGTCTGTGGGAAATCTAGTCTAGAAGAGGTAGGGATATCATGGCAGGCTTAGGCGTTCACCATGCAGAGTCGCAGGGATCGCAACCTGAAGATCATTTCGAGCGTCTCGAACGTCGAAGGGATCGTGAAGGAAGCGTCCATTCAGAGTACCCAAGGGCTAGCCATACTCCTGGTGGGGCTAGCAACACTCATGATGATGGTTCTAGAGCCATGCAGGACGAGATTAACCGTTTGAAGAGGAAGTTACGTCGCGCCAGACGTAGGTCTTCACCGTCCTTGTCCAGTCCTTCTTCTGATGAAGATGGGGAAGGTGGCTACGACACAGGGACGCGCTCACCCCCCAGCTCAGCGTCCTCCGGTGGGGAGGACGATCAGCCAGCCCGCAAGCGCAAAAGGGTTCCTTCTAGGGGCCTAGGCAACGATGCTATGAGCAGGGCGTTGCACCAGCTCTCCAAATCTCCGTTTTCGCGGAGGATTGAGAAGGGGAGACTTCCCAGGAGATTTACTCAGCCCACCTTTACCATCTACAATGGCCGGACTGATCCGGTGGAGCACGTGAGCCACTTCAACCAGAGAATGGCCATACACTCTCACAACGAGACGCTGATGTGCAAAGTCTTCCCCTCTAGCTTGGGACCTGTGGCCATGAGGTGGTTCAACGGCCTTAAGTCACGGTCCATAGGTTCATTTGGGGAGTTGACTAGGTCATTCGCCTCGCGGTTTATTACTTGTAGCAGAGTCCCTCGGCCATTGGACTCGCTGTTATCCATGACCATGAAAGAAGGAGAGACACTGAAAACATACTCCGATCGTTACTGGGAGATGTTTAACGAGATAGATGGCGACTTCGATGAGGTGGCGTTGAATACATTTAAGGTAGGTCTTCCTACAGACCACGACTTGAGAAAGTCTTTGACGAAAAAACCTGTCCGCAGCGTACGTCGCCTTATGGATCGCATTGACGAGTATAAGAGGGTAGAGGAGGACCAACAGCAAGGAAAGGGGAAGGAGAAGGTTATCCCGCAGGAGAGAAGGGATTTCAGGTCGGACCGATACAATAATAGTAGGCCGAGGAGAGATTATTTCGGACAGTCCAACTCAGCAGCACCTCAAGCTGTAAATACAGTATTCCGAGAGCCAGTACATCAATTACTGGAGAAAGTTCGTAAAGAGCCCTTCTTTAAGTGGCCTGGGAAGATGGCAGGCGACCCTGCGAAGAGGAATCAAAACCTCTTTTGTCAATACCATCAGGATGTGGGCCATACCACCGAGAACTGTAGGACCCTTTGGAACCACTTGGAGCAGCTCGTCAGTGAAGGAAAGTTAAAGCAGCATTTGTGTCAGTCTGCCGGGCAGGGCAATCAAGTTGCCTCAAACAATCAGAGGAACAACTCCTCTCGGCCAGCATTGGGAACCATCAATGTCATCTTCGCTGCACCTGGCAGGACAGGGTCAGGCCCGACCAGGGTGATGGCAGTCTCTCATTCTCAGGCCGAGGGGGGAGGTAGTAGGCCGAAGAGGCCGAAGGTCATTTTGCCGGTTTTGGGATTTACCGAGGAGGATAAGGCTGGTACTATTCAGCCCCATGACGATGCCCTCGTGGTCACCCTCAGGATAGGAAATTATGACGTGAGGAGGGTGATGATAGACCAGGGCAGCGGTGCAGATATCATGTACCCTGATCTATTTAAGGGGCTAAGATTGAGGGCGGAAGACCTGACTCCTTATGATTCGCCCCTTATAAGCTTTGAAGGCAGATCCGTGATGCCGAGAGGACAAATTCGTTTGCCCGTCCAATCCGGCTCAGAAACGGTAGAGGTGGATTTCATCGTTGTAGACGCATACTCTCCATATACGGCCATCCTCGCCAGGCCTTGGTTGCATGCGTTGGGGGCTGTCTCCTCTACCTTGCACGTCAAGGTCAAGTTCCCCTCGGGGGAATGTGTTGAGGAAATCCTCGGCAGTCAGTCGGTGGCCAGGCAGTGCATATCAGCTGCAGTATTGCACCAAACGGAGATTGAGCCTTCGGTTTCGTTCACCAGAGGCTTATAGCAGTTAACGTCTCCTGACGCATCAGGAGTGCTGCCAGGAGAGGAAACACGTTGTGAGGAATTAGAGAAGTTCCCAGTGGCCGACGACCCGGAGAGGTTCTTCCAAGTCGGTACACTTTTGCCATACCAGGAGAAGATGGAATTGATAGAATTTTTGAGGAAAAATGTTGACGTCTTTGCGTGGGATCCTTACGAGGCTCCAGGTGTTGATCCGAGTTTCATTTGTCATCACTTGAATGTCAACTCGGCCATTGTCCCAAGAAGGCAGCCACCTCGGCGCTCCTCCAAAGAACATTCCGAGGCCGTGAAGGAAGAGGTGGCCAAGCTTAAGAAGGCTGGGGCTATCAAAGAAGTCTTCTACCCTGAGTGGTTGGCTCATACTGTTGTAGTCAAGAAGAAGAATGGAACGTGGAGGGTATGTGTGGACTTCACGGACCTGAACAAGGCCTGTCCCAAAGATTCGTTCCCCATGCCGCGTATAGATCAATTGGTGGATGCCACTGTCGGGCATCCTCGGATGAGCTTTTTGGACGCTTTCCAGGGTTACCATCAGATTCCCCTGGCATTGGAGGATCAAGAGAAGACTGCTTTCATCACTCCAATAGGAAATTACCACTACACGGTCATGCCATTCGGGTTGAAGAATGCTGGGGCTACCTATCAAAGGATGATGACCAGAATGTTTGAACAGCAGATGGGGAAAACCATCGAGGTGTACGTAGACGACATGGTGGTGAAAAGCAAATCAATACTCTCACATATAAAGGATTTGTCTGACACTTTTCAAATTCTAAGAAAGTACAAGTTGCGCCTCAACGCCTCAAAGTGCTCCTTCGGTGTGGGGTCAGGAAAGTTCTTGGGGTATATGATTACACATAGAGGAATAGAGGTAAATCCATCTCAGGTCAAGGCTATCCAGGACTTGCAGTCTCCTCGGAACCCGAAGGAAATTCAAAAGCTAACAGGAATGATAGCCGCTTTGAATCGATTCATATCTCGGTCAGCCGATCGCTGTCGTCCTTTCTTCCAGCTGTTGAACAAATGGAAAGGGTTTAAATGGTCCGAGGACTGCGAGTTAGCTTTTCAACAACTCAAGCATTATCTTTCTCGGCCGCCTATTCTCTCTCGTCCAGAGGCGCATGAGATTTTATTTGCTTACCTGGCAGTGGCCGTCCACGCGGTCAGCCTGGTCCTGATAAGGGAAGATAACGGAGTGCAAAGACCGGTTTATTACGTTAGCAAATCGCTGGGTGACGCCGAGGTGCGTTATCTACCCTTGGAAAAAGCACTCCTGGCCATTGTTCATGCTACGCGAAAGCTTCCCCATTATTTTCAGTCCCATACAGTGGTCGTGCTGACTCAACTGCCTCTCAAGGCAGTGCTTCGCAGCGCCGACTACTCAGGAAGAATAGCGAAGTGGGGGACCATCCTGGGGGCTTTTGATGTTAAATACAAGCCTCGCACTTCGGTGAAGGGTCAGGTCCTCGCTGATTTGGTGGCGGAGTTTTCTGAGCCATTGCTGGAAGAAGCTCTAGGAGATTTCCCCGTGGGTGAAAAATCAGTTGGTGTGATCACAGCGACAATATCTCCGACCTGGAAAGTGTATGTGGATGGGGCGGCCAATCAAAGAGGATCTGGTGTTGGACTTGTTCTGATCTCCCCGAGGAAATTATCTTCGAAAAATCTATGAGATTGGCGTTCTCGGCCACTAATAATGAGGCTGAGTACGAAGCGGTCTTGGTGGGAATGAGAATGGTGCACAGGATGGGTGGGAAAGATATCCGCGTCTTCTCGGACTCTCAGCTGGTGGTCGGCCAGGTTATGGGAACCATGGAAGCTAGAGATCCACGAATGCAGGAGTATTTGGCCCAGGTCAAACGTCAGCAAGCTGAGTTTGACTCCTTTGTCTTGCTTCACATCTCTCGGACTGGAAACACTCATGCAGACTCCTTGGCTACGCTGGCAACGACCTCGGCTCAAATTTTACCCAGGGTTATCCTTATCGAGGATTTACTAGAACCCACTCTTGTCGCCACCAATGCGCCTCGCATTCATCTCATAAGACCTGGGCATAGTTGGATGGACCCGGTCATATCCTTTCTTAGGAGTGATGTTCTCCCTGAGGACAAATCGGAAGCAGATAAGGTGCGCCGTAAAGCACCACGTTTCTGGTTGTCCGAGGATCAGAAGCTATATAAACGATCCTTTTCAGGACCGTACTTGTTGTGTGTACACCCAGACTCAACTGAAGGGCTTCTGGAAGAACTGCACGAAGGGATTTGTGGCAGCCACACTGGGGGAAGATCCTTGGCCCACAGAGCTTTGACTCAGGGCTACTGGTGGCCCAATATGCAAAGGGAGGCTCAAGATTACGTCCGGAAATGTGATCAGTGTCAGAGGTTCGCCCCCAATATCCATCAACCTGGAGGAGTCCTTAACCCCCTTTCCAGCCCTTGGCCCTTCGCACAATGGGGACTAGATATAGTTGGACCATTTCCGAGGGCCATAGGCAACAAAAGATGGCTTTTAGTGGGAACAGACTATTTCACTAAATGGGTTGAGGCCGAGCCCTTGGCAAATATTAGGGACGTTGATTCCAAGAAGTTCATTTGGAAAAATATTATTACTAGATTCGGTATACCACACACGCTTGTTTCTGACAATGGTGTTCAATTTGACAGCAATGCGTTTAGGCAATATTGTGGTGACATGGGTATCATAAACAGGTACTCCACCCCATCTTATCCTCAAGGAAATGGCCAGGCCGAGGCTGTTAACAAGGTCATTGTCAACGGGTTGAAGAAAAGGTTAGATGATGCGAAAGGTAGATGGGTAGAAGAACTCCCTCATGTTCTGTGGACATATCGAACCACATCGCGCAGGTCCACCGGAGAAACGCCATTTTCTATGACTTATGGAGCCGAGGCGGTGATACCTCTGGAATATGGCTTTCCCACCCTCAAGACGAGTTCTTTTAATACTGAGAGCAACGATGGGCTCCTGGAGAAAAGTCTTGACTTACTTGAAGAACGACGTGAGGCAGCTATGGTCCAGATGGCTTATTACCAACAAAAACTTAAACGGGGATATGATGCCCACGTGAAGCTGAGGCCACTAGCACCTGGTGATCTTGTGTTAAGAAAGATTGTGGGCACAGCTAAGAACCCAGCCTGGGGCAAGCTAGGACCCAACTGGGAAGGCCCCTATCGTATTATTTCAGTAGCAGGCATAGGGTCTTATCGGCTAGCTGATTTAGATGAAATATCATACCACGGCCGTGGAATGTAAATAACCTTCGAAGGTATTACTATTAATAAAGTTCACAGTTGTTTGTACTTATTCAAGAGGTGTGAATGTTTCATGAATTCCCAAGTAACAATCTTAAGAATCAAACAGAAACTTGGTTAAGTGTAGTCCTCGGACCACCAACCTTGTGAAAATGATGTCTTGTCATTTGTTAAACAGAACCTTAGTTATGACGGGTCCTCGGACCTCCTACTTTGGAAAATTAACATTTGAAATTACAATCTTAAGAATCAAACAGAAACTTGGTTAAGTGTAGTCCTCGGACCACCAACCTGTGGAAATTGATGTCTTGTCATTTGTTAAACAGAACCTTAGTTATGACGGGTCCTCGGACCTACTTTGGGAAAATTAACATTTGAAATTACAATCTTAAGAATCAAACAGAAACTTGGTTAAGTGTAGTCCTCGACCACCAACCTTGTGGAAATTGATGTCTTGTCATTTGTTAAACAGAACCTTAGTTATGACGGGTCCTCGGACCTCCTACTTTGGGAAATTAACATTTGAATTACAATCTTAAGAATCAAACAGAAACTTGGTTAAGTGTAGTCCTCGGACCACCAACCTTGTGGAAATTGATGTCTTGTCATTTGTTAAACAGAACCTTAGTTATGACGGGTCCTCGGACCTCCTACTTTGAAAATTAACATTTGAAATTACAATCTTAAGAATCAAACAGAAACTTGGTTAAGTGTAGTCCTCGGACCACCAACCTTGTGGAAATTGATGTCTTGTCATTGTTAAACAGAACCTTAGTTATGACGGGTCCTCGACCTCCTACTTTGGGAAAATTAACATTTGTAATTACAATCTTAAGAAACAGAAACTTGGTTAAATGTAGTCCTCGGACCACCAACCTTGTGGAAATTGATGTCTTGTCATTTGTTAAACAGAACCTTAGTTATGACGGGTCCTCGGACCTCCTACTTTGGGAAAATTAACATTTGTAATTACAATCTTAAGAATCAAACAGAAACTTGGTTAAGTGTAGTCCTCGGACCACCAACCTTGTGGAAATTGATGTCTTGTCATTTGTTAAACAGAACCTTAGTTATGACGGGTCCTCGACCTCCTACTTTGGAAAATTAACATTTGAAATTACAATCTTAAGAATCAAACAGAAACTTGGTGTAGTCCTCGACCACCAACCTGGAAATTGATGTCTTGTCATTTGTTAACAGAACCTTAGTTATGACGGGTCCTCGGACCTCCTACTTTGGAAAATTAACATTTGTAATTCATAAACAGAACTTAGTTATGACGGGTCCTCGGACCTCCTACTTGGGAAATTAACATTTTAAATTACAATCTTAAAGATCAGACAGAAACTTGGTTAAGTGTAGTCCTCGGACCACCAACCTTGTGGAAATTGATGTCTTGTCATTGTTAAACGGAACCTTAGTTATGCCGGGTCTCGAACCTCTTACTTTGGGAAATTAACATTTTTAAGTTACCACTGAATAAATGATCTAAAGGATCAAAGGAAAGGTTGGTTTGATCTTGTCCTCGGGGCCTAAAACTTGGTTGAAGTTAATTCCTTATCGAGCCAGGAAATTGGTACCTCATTGTTTGCATCTTTAAGTGTTAATCAAAGTGAGGTAGGAACGATGTTCGGACTTTATTTAATTAAGAACAGAATCATGCAAGTTGATGAGGTCTACTACTTGGACCATAGACTTGGCCAAAACTAATTTCCTATTGTTTAGGACACAGTGCTTTACTAAATTGTAAACTAAATTTATATAAAGAAAGGTCTTCGGACCTTACATCATACCAACAGTAATGCTACATGTTGCAGAGGTTTAATTGTTGCTTGAAGCTTTGTTATTAGAGATATTTCAAACCACATGACTTTTTTTGTTAAGTCTTTATAATATGTGTATGACCATATGGAGGTCATAATTGGATAATCCTTGTAGTTGGATTTGTTTACTCAAACAAACTTCAATAAAACAGTACATAATGAACGAAGTAAAAACAAACGCGATGCGATAAAAAGGTGTATAAAATTGTTCTTTACTAAATTACATAACAAGTATTACATAAGGAATAAATATAAATGCGGAGACCGAGAAGCCCTAATCTCGGCCCTAAGCCTCAGAAGGAGGGTCCACGTGAGAAGTGCTAGGTCCTTCAGTCTTTCTCAGCTCCACTTCAAAAGGAGAAAGAATCTGTTTCCCTTTATCCGTTTCCTTTGCTGGTGGGACACTGTGTTCAAAGGCCTGGCTAAGAGCCTTCTCGGCGTCCCCATTATCTTCCTGTTCTTTGTTGGAACCCAAGGGTTCTGTAGGATCAGGTGTTGGCTGTAGGACCGTCTGGGGCAGTGCTGGTAGAGTTGAGTCCGGGGTGGGAGTGGCAGCAGGAGCCTCCTCAATCTCCTGAATTTCCAGGGGAATCCAGACGTTCTCGGACTTCCTCAACTCCGAGGAGGGGGGAATCCCAGCTGCATTTAGGGCTTCCCCCCAAACCTTCTGGCAGTATTCGCGGCACAAGGCCGCGAAAGCTTCTGTCAGCTGCTCCTCGGCGTTGGCCACCCCTTCCTCATAGCTTGCCTGTTTGGCAGCCTGTAAAGAGCGTTGAAATGTGCTGGCTTCTCTCTTCAGCAGCGCAATTTCCTTCTCCAAATCCGAGCGTTCCCTTTGAGTTCGGGAAATCTCATCATCTTTTTCATGGAGGAGCTTGCGCTGCCCTTCTATTTGGGTCTCCATGGTTTTGAGACTTGACCTAGCGCCATCTCTCTCCCTCTTTACATTAGCCACCTCCAGGACCAGCTTCTCGTTTTCAGCAAGGGCTGTCCCCAGAGACTTCTCAGTCTCCAACCTGACTTCCTGCTCGGCCCTGGCCTTCTTCCGAGTATCTTCAATAAACTTTTCAGCTACGAAGACCTCCTGAACGGCCTGCAATGAAATATGATGGGGTCAAACACAACAAAAACTTATAGGTATTGATTAAAGGTAAATTCTTCGTAAGAAGGAGAAAGCTTACCAGCGCCAAGTCTCTCTTCAGAGCAAGGAAAAGCTGTGGCTGGCTCATTTTTTCCAAGGACTCCATGTCCTTGGGCAGCAAAAGAGGGCGCTCCAACACCTCGGCCAAGTGGTGGGCATGGCCATGTTGAACCGCCCTTATACTGGACTGGCAGGAGATAGGAGCGCCATCCAGCTTCAGGTCAGGGGACCAGGTGGCCGGTGCCCTGCGCACATCGGCTACTACCCCAATCTCCCCGCTCTCTACTGAACGGGCTCTACCCTTGCCTTTGTCCTGCTTTTGCTGCTGAGCCGGTGGAGGCTGGTTGCGTGGTTTCTTGGGGCCCTTATTGGTCGCCCCTTCATCTTCCCCCTTCCTTTTCTTCTTGGGGTCCTCGGCGGGAACCTTTGGCTCGGCTGGAGGAGGGGGAAGTGGCAAAGTTTGAAGGGCTTGTGTTGCCCCTTTTTTCTTTGCTGTGACTCTCGCAGCCCTGTCGGTGAGAAGGTCCTTCATTCTGTCCATGGTGTCCTCGGATTCGTCCTCTGGGAGTGCAACTACAAGACCAGCAATTCCAGAAGCCTCGGCAGTATCTTCCTCCTCGTCAGAAAGCACGACAAACTGGTTCCCTCGAGGTTCGTGGTATTCTTCGAGTTGGAACTGGTCTATCTCGTCGTCTAACGTATGGGAGGAAGAGACCTGCTCTTCTGGGATAGCAGCTACCTCGGAGTGGACGGCGAGGGGAATGGCTGCTACGGGTTGTAGGTAGAGAATGGTTTGAGGGGTGTCTGGGAGGTCGTGGTCGTCCAGAAAGTTTGGCCGGGCAACGTTGATCCTCCTTCGTCGTCGGTCACCGGCTATTATGGCGTTGTCTATCTCCTGGAAGTCCGAGGAGATGGGCTCGTATCCAAGGATCAGGTGAGCAGCTCGGAGCTGTCGGTCTGCGCTAACAAACACCTCGGATCGAAGTATCCGGTTCAGGTCGGCAACGTTGCAATGACTCAAACGAGGGCGTACGTTTCGCTTATCTGCAAACAAAAAGAAAAGAGAGAAATGAGAAATTAAACAACTTGGTCAGATTCACACAGCAAAAGATAAGGATAAACAAGTAGAAATATATCTAAAAATGTTGGTTAATGTTGAGGGAGGTTTGTTTAGGGAGGTTAGTCCTCAGGTGTCGCACCTGGATCCCCCCACTGTACTGGGCAGTGGAGACCGTCGTGCCAGTTTCCAGAGACGATCAGGTAGTCGTCCTTCATGCCTTTGTTGGATTTGGGCAAACAGGAGATTAGCCTAACGACACTGGATCGGGACTTGATGTAATAACCTACGTTGGATAGTTTATGGGATTCGTATAGAAAGACGACATCGTGCCAGGTGAGGTTTAAACCCATTTGTTCGTTTAAGGCATCGACGCTACCTAAAACTCTAAAAACGTTAGGGAGGCATTGGTCGGGACACAACCGATGGTTGCGGAGGTATTCCCTCATCACAGGTTTCATCGGGAGGGTCATCCCGCCTTCTATAAAGGCTATCATAGGGATTATGACCTCTCCCTCCTTCCTAGATCCGGCCACGGCTTCCGCCGGGCAGTACTTTAAGCCTACGTCACCTGGAATGTGGTATTTGGCTCTGAAGCCTTCCATTCCGGCGGCAGTATCAACAAGACACTTAAATCTACCCATAGAAAAGAACGAAAGGCTGGACTCTAAAGAATAAGGTGTCTACTAGGACAGCCGAGGACAAAGTCCGAGGATAAAAGGTTAAGAATGAAATAAGTGGTGAGTAAGAACTTACGGAGTTTGAGGATGTGCAAATTTCCACGGTTTTCTGAAGGCGAAGTATGATTGTTGATGTTTTGATGGGATTAGTCTCTGGCAAATTAAATGAAGGCGCAGGTTCCCAAAGCGTCACGACGTGCGGAATGGCGGCCTCGAAATTAGTTTTACCCCGCCCAAATTTTCGTGGGGTAATAAGGGCCGTTGGATGCCCATCTCACCGTTGAACGTGGGGACAAAATGTAACTTACAGTAATAAATGCGCGCGTTTTGAAAATGAAACCGCCAATTGGCATCCTCCGGTACGCGAAGCGGTTTTCACACGTGCGATACTTTATGAAGTGTGCAAATAATTTTTCTTCGTATCAAAATCCTATTTTTCTCCTCGGACTTCGAAAATTAGAATTTTGAGGGGCTATTGTGGGGAGTAAAAGGGTCCTGATAGGTATATGGGCCTTTGGGCCATACTAAGGAAGGCCGACCTACCCTTGAGTTTGAAACCTTGTAGTACCTCGGGCCTACTCATGCGCCGAGGACCCGAGGACCAATCCGAGGTTGATTTTACTCTCAGATGGGCATAGAAGAATCAGCAACGTTATCATAAAAGCTCATAAACGACACGACGGAGACCAACGGTTAAGAGGGGTGAACCCCTGGATGTCCTAGAAGCACCGGTGTTTGAAAAGTACTAAAGGCTGCTGCCTCCACATTAAAGACCCTTCACCTACTACCTTAGCCGCATTAATGGGGAAGTGACACCTGAACAGTGGAAGGGAAACTTCTGGTTACTATTCCAGGGCACTGAGAGAAGAAATATCTAGGCTAAGGGGTAGATGGGGTAACACGTGTATAAAGTATCAAGGGGCTTAGTATTTAAGGGGAGACCCAGAACAGAAAAAGGGAGCTCTCTCTCTCTCTCTCTCTCTCTCTTTTGTAAGAAGAAAAAAAGAAAAAAAGGAAACTTATATATAAGAACAGTCCTCGGCTCATATCCGAGGAGGTGGAATTATAGCATTTCTCTTGGTTCTTGAGTGTTTACAGCCCTTTAGCCCGTACTATATTCCTTAAGCGCTTCTAACCTGGGTTTTACAGCCCACACTCTACAAATTCATATTGTTCAAGGCTCATTGGGCCTGAGCCCATCACTGTTTTAGGGCCAGGTACAATTGTGCACTTACACCCAATATAGCAAAGTGTATGCATGTTATGTGTGAAAATAATGAGAGATATGAATGCAAAACTGCAAGATGGATACAAAAAAAAAAAATACAATGCATATGAGTCCTAAACACAAATGATGCATAAAAAATTTGGTCAAAAACATAGAAACTGAAAACTTTTCAGTTTCGATCGGTCGAGCATAGATCGAATATCAATCGAGCCAGGCAGAAGCTAAACAAAAATTTTAACGCATTTTCGATCGGTCAAGAAACAGCTTCGATTGATCAAAAATCTAGAAAACTTAAATTTTAGAAAAATAAAGCAATTTTATGCAGAAACTTCTCAAAACACAATATTTCAAGAATGAAATGCATGAGTATGAGATTAAATTTTTTCCAAAAACACATAAATTCAACCGAAATCATTCAAAAACAAGTTTTTCAACCAATTTGTCCATATTTTGCATCAAACACCATAGAAAACATAATCTTGGATGGTCACAACAAGATCACACACAATATAATGTACTAAGTTTAACAAAGAGTAACTTGTGAAGTGTGTGCAACTAGCAAAAGTTTGAGATACATGTGAGGTGATAAATAAATAGTAATCAATCATAATTTCCACAAAATCCATCATATAATTTAAAAGAGACTATCCCTTAAAGAGTTACATCATATAACTCTCACATCTCCTAGAATAAAAGCTTGCAATCATGTAAGTTTCTTGATTTGCCTCATAATACACACACCAATTTTATTTGATAAAAAACTTATTAAAATAGCCAAGAGAATGTACACACCAATTTTAATTGATTGAAACTATTATAGTCCAATAATGTACACACCAATTTTAGCATTTAAATCGAAACTATACCTTATGTTCTTTTTGTGTATGTGCTGCACTTTTTCAAGCACAAAATCTTAAGATATGCACTAAGGTGTTCATGATTGGCTAATAAACAGTGGTGAGATGGTTATTTATGCCATTCTCATTAAGATCAAGTCCGACAATCAGAAGCATGTGACTTCAAGATTAAGATCAAGTGATCAAAAACTATAAACACCTTCTCACACAACATGCACTACAAAGCTCAAACTAGTAAAGTACAATAAAATAAGCTCATCCAAGCTAAACAAGGTATATAAACATGTTATGTAAAGATAAATTGGTCAACCTCAATTACATATCCATGATATGTAATACAAAAGAAAAAAAATCTTTTGGGTTTTAAAAAATTTTATGATAAAAAAAAAAAGCACACATTATGTTAAATGAACAATGCAAAGCTATGCATGATAGTGCACAACTAAGCTATAAAGGGTACACAAACAAGAAATATCAATTTCTTAATTAACCCATGAGTACATGTACAAACTAGTACATACTCACACAAAATCAGAAATAGCTTACACTTATATAACATATACTATTCAAGTTTCTCCACAATGTCAAGTATGTTCTAAAACAACAGAGAGATATCATAATTCATGTAATCCTCAAGAGAAATAAAACTAGACACAAAATAAAATATTTTTGTCTTTTTGAAAATTTTCAATGTTTTTTAATTTTTGAATAATCAAAATAACCTAAGAAAATAAAACAATCAAAAACTAAAAGAAAACATGTCCACAATTAATTGAAAGAATAAAATCAAGGACAAGTAAACAACACTCACCTTAGAGAATCTTTTCTCACCCATATAGCACGAGTCTTCGGCTTTGAAGGTGAAAATCCATGAGAAGTAGAGTGTATTTGAGGGATTACACCAATCTTCTGAGAAAGACTAAAATCCTGCAATTTCCTTTCACAAGCCAACAAGCTTAAATTTTTCAAAAGAATATGAAACAATTTATATGGACTTATGGCAGGAGAGACATCATCACATATCCTAGATTGAAATACAAAATGTTTAAATTTTAATTTATGACAATTAGGACGAATGTGACCGGAGACACCACAAAAGTTACAAACATAAACAAATTTAGGAACATCAGTATTTCTGACAGCAAATCTAATCTCAGATTTTGGTTTTTGTCTCAACAAAGAACAACTTGGTCCAATATGACCAATAACACCACAAATGTGACAGGTAGGCACAAAAATAGATTTGTTATGCTCTCTAAAAGTAGGTTTAGCCATAGGTTTAGAAATTTTAGTGTCTACATTAGAACTTTTCCTTTTGTGTAACCTAGCAAAATAAGCATTTTCTTTATTATTCCTTTTAAAAGGAGGGATATAAACTTTCTCACTTTTAGGTTTAAGAGAAACAAAAATACTTCTGTTATCAACAGCAAGCTTGGTACTAGTCAAATTTTCAATTTTAGCCTTAGATTCAACTAACTCTTGTTCCAAGCTTTTCATCTTCTTATCTTAAGAGGAAATTTGATTTATCAAAAATTCATTCTTTTTATTAGATTCATCTAATCTTACAATTAATTCTTCATTTTCAAGATTAGCTAATTTTAACTCTTCCTTGAATTTCTTAGCGATTTTCAAAGATTTTGATAATTCTTTACGTAGAGTTTCACAAGCATAAATAAAATCAACAAAAACAACAGTGTCCTTTTTATTCAAATCATCACAATCAAACACAGTAAGACACATAAAATTATTCATGATAACAAGGATCAAGGATCAAGAATCAACTCTTAGATCAAAATATCTAAATACTAGAGCTAACTCGCTCTGAAACCACTTGTACGTTTTTAGATCCCTTAAAATAACCAGATTAACCTAGTTATTTAGCCAAGTTATTAACTTAGGTAAATTATACAGATCTAGGTTAACACAAAACAATCATATCATGCAAAGCAGCGAAAAAATAAATAACACAATGATATGATGACCCAGGAAAACTAAACTGGTAAAAAACCTAGGGAGGATTTAACCTAACTATCCTCAAGGTAAAACCGAATTCACTATGATCTGAAGTTTACACAATAGCGACTTAGACCACTAACATCTTATTGCTACCTCGAGTAGGAAACTTATTATCACGACCACGTGACAGCTCCGAGTCTACGGACTACTTCTTTCTTGAATTCCTAGCAAGCACAAGCACAAGCACAAGCACTCCCATTTATATATCTTTAAGCTCTTGAATCAGCAACTGAATTATCATCAAGTTCTTGACATAATCTTGATTCTTAACAACCCTAAGTATATGTGAAGGCAAACACCTCTAGATCTTATAAGAAATTCACACATACAGCATAAACAAAAAGACTCTAGAGAACTTTTGGGTACAAACCCTATATACAAAAAGAGGCACACTCTTCTCTCTCTTAGAAGCCTTTAAAAATGTGGTTAGGGTTTCTTTTATATAGTGGGAGAAGTAGATTTGAAACCCTAATCCTTAATGGGCTTAGGCTGGTTGGAAAAATTTGCAGAAAAACAATTTGCACGAGCTTCAATTGGTCGAGTCTAATTCTCGATCGATCGAGTCAGGTAGAATTGCACAGTAAATTCTGCGGCAACTTGATTCCAACTTTACATATAAGATACATACTTTGAGTAGTCTAAACAAGACTAAAACGTTTTTATCATGGTTTGCCAACATTACAAATTAGTGTTTTAATACATTTAAACTTAAAGGTCTTAGAACCTAACAATATTCACATGATAATATACTAATGTGTTAAAATCTCAACAATATAAGTCAAAGTTTTATAACACATTTACAAAACTATAAAATCATATGCCTCCAAAATATACAAAAATAAAATATATTCCAAAACACCTAGAATATGCAACCTCAACGGCAATATCTAGGTCTAAATCCAATACACCTAGGGCTTAAAAACTCCAAGAAACCAACGTCCAAAAATAATTTTTAATTTTCTTTCCTTCTTTTGTTTTGATGATAGGATGGGCTAGTGTTGGGGCCAACAAAGCCCACTCACTATTCTCATTCTTTTTAGTTTACTACTATACTTGGTCCAAAAATGTAGTTACTCCGACTTAAACTTCTTGGACCTCAAATCCACTTAAGTAAATGGGACAGGGACTTCTTAAAATACTAATCCTCTTTTAATATACAATTATTCAATAAAATTTTGAATATCTCTTTATAATTTGCATAAGAATTATTATTATCACATTAAAACTAAAGGGTGTCACATTTATGGCAACCTTTTTATTATTATTATTTTTATATAATTACATTGTTTGTTTTGAATTTTTGCATGCTTAGAAGCATAATAATAATGTATAATTCAACAGTAGTCTTTTCAAAATGCGCATCCTAGCAATATTTATGGACTAATTGGTTTATTAGTCACATTCCTATTAGATTTCAAGAATGTAACTTTCTATCTTAGCAATAATTACAATTTCAATACTAAATTAACCTAAAATAGTCCCAAAGAATAGATCAGCATCTTGAATGAGAGGAGCAAAAGAGGTAAAAAACTGCCAACCCTCCTTCAAGACCTTCATGATGAGGTTTGAATCTCCTTCCAACACAGCTTGGGCAATACCTATATCAAAACCAAGCTCAAGTGTTGGAACAACAACTAGAGCTTCAATCTCCTCAACCTGGAAAGCTTTGGGGAATTGCTTACTTCAATATCAGGAATCTCCTTTGGGATGATATCATAGCCCTATAAATACACAACAAAAACCCCAATCATTCTATTCATCCGGGAACAACCAAAAATCCAAATCTTTTAAGCAACAAAAACTATAATGAAGCTCAAGTAAACCAATTCCAAAAAGAGAGAAAACAGAGCTGGAGAGAGAGAGAATAGCATCTCACTGTCACTGTGGCTGTCGCATTGGACTTGATTCGAAGCTGTCGACGATGGAGTTGGTTTGGGTTCACAATTGGTTTTTAAGTGTTAGGGAGCTAGGTTCGTAGGTTTTGATATGGGAATTGAGTTGATGTTTTGTGAAACAGCGTCGTAATGTTTGACCAAGTTTTGTGTTTTCATTTTGGGTGAAACAGGGTTGTTTGGAGCGAAAATTATATCTTGCACCGGCATATATACCGGCTCTGTTTGGAGAAGCCATCTCTTGATTTTTTTTTTTTTTTTTTTTTTTTGAAGTGGTTTAAGGGTTGATTTGGCCAAAAAAAGAAAAGAAAAAAAGAAGACATGTCAGCAATCCTATGTGTCACTTGAAAGCTAAAACTAATTGAAGGATGGGAAATGCTAACAAAACCAAATTTTAGAGTGTAAAATTAAATTTCTAAAATTTTCGAATATAAAATCCAAATAAGTCTAAACTTTAGAGGTGTATTTTGTAATTTACCCTATTGTTATTGATGGAAGGATTAATATGTGATTATCTTTAAATCTCAAGAAAGGGATATGTCTTGTCTCTTAAATTTTAGGGCAAAGTGTCATTCCCTAAAACCTCAAGAGAGTATTTTGTAATTTAACCTGTTTTTATTAATTATCCAATTTGAGAGAAATTTATCTCAATATTAGTGTCTATTTGGAAGCAATTTTTTGTTGACTACTTATTAAATTATCTGTTAAAAATTAGATAAGCTAAAATGTTTGAGGCAAACAACATTTTAAATATAAAAGAATCTATTAAGTTATTTATATTAATCGTGTCAAAGTGAGATCCACTTTAACGCGAATCTATTTGTGTTAAATAATAACCTGAAAAAAAAAATGTATCTTATTTATATCCTACTATCTTGATTATATCATGCTCAAGGCTTGTATCAAACATCAACATGCTTACTAACTACTTTGAGAGTGTATTTAGATACCACTTATTTGCTGAAAATTAAAAATTTATTGCTAAAAACACTATAACAAAATAATTTTTAAAAGTATGAATAGTGCTGTGAAACCCAAATTTACTAAAAAATCTGTGAAAAAGTGAGTTTGATGATACGTCAACAATACCACCAAGTTCCACTAAAAAAACATGAACACACGGATTGGGCACAAATGCACGCTGAGAATGAAAGATGAAGTACTTTGATTCTCTACATTGTAAATACATTGTATTAATATCTTAATTATATATATTCCTATTTTCCTATTTTCCTATATTTGTTTATTTACTTTTACAATATTTTATATTTGACAATTGAAAAAATAAGTATTAATCATAAGCCAGCCCAAATTGGTGAGTGCCCTTGAAAACAAAAAAACAAAATTAATTTAACACATCACCACTCATTCCATTTAGTTTACCATACATAGTTGTTTGAATTTCCTTGTTTTAGAGCACACAAAACCAAACACAAGTGAATTTCAGGTACAACACAGAGATGTTTTAAACCTAAAGAAATTGAGAAGAAAAGAAAATGCACTACGTCTTGAGGTATCATCACTGGAACAAATTACAAACTAAACATTAGAACGAATGAAGAACAGCCATGAAAGCAAGCCCTAACAAGTCATGCCTGGTGAAGGAACTAGAGGTGCTGTGATTTTGCCCTTCAATTTCTTAGCATTAGCATTGGCTACTGCCCAACCTTTATCACATCCATCACCAAGAAAAAAAAGGAACAAATTAAAATAATTAAAATAATGAGTAATAGATCATGTTTATTCTTAGTGGATCATTGTAATAACTATAGTTGATATCCAGCGTATATACCCTATAAGTTAATTTTACAAATTTAATAAAAAAAACTATATTTACTAAGAATCATGTATAATGCTCCTTACATATAATAATATTTAAGAAAATAGTTCTAATTATATTACAAGTCATGGTAAAGAAAGGAAATATAAATAATTATGATTTTTATAATAAAAAATATAAAGATATTTCTCAAGTGACTAAACCAAGAGAGTCAATACCTTACTGGAGGTCATTTTGATTTTTTATCAGAAAACGAAATATTTCAATACTAGTTAATTTATATGTGTTCAATATTCAATATTTCAATACGAAATAAACGAAATATTTCATTTATATGTGTTCAATATTCAAATTTTATATAATTTGTTAAAATAATTATAAATCTATATCTCATTTAAAGCATTCCCATCAAAGCTTTTAAAAAATTTAGCTTTTAACATCTCAAAAGGCCACTTTATCTATTTTAATAACTCATTCTACAATACACCTAATATCAAAATAAACTTCTATTTTTACATTCTTCTCATTAAAATAATTTAAACAACTTATTAAAATAAAATAAAACTTCCCAACAAAAAATTCATAGCAACCAGCCACCACCACCCACAACAACCACCAGCCACTTTCACCACCACTAGCCACTTTCACCACCAACCACATTCACCACCACACCATGTGAATCACAACCGACCGCAAAAAAAAAAAAAAAAAACACCACAATCAAAACAACCACCTCCATCATCAATAACCCACCACAAAACCCATTACAATAAACCAACACCACCAACCACAACAATCACCATCACAATCACAAGCCACCACCAAAAAAAAAACCAAACAATTCACCAAGACCCCCACCACCAGGGAAAAAAGAAAAAAAAAAAAAAAAAAAAAAAAAACCCATTGTTGCCCACAATTACCACCATTGCCCAAAATCTACCACCACCACAACACACCAAACCCATGACCCAAAATCAGCTACTACCACCACAACATAGCAAACCATGACCCAAAACCATTTAGCACCACCACATATTATCTTGAGAGAGTTTGAGCCAGAGGATGCATGCGAATCTAATGATGACAAATTTCAACGGAGAGGGAGATGCGAAATATGACAATCAAAGTTTGAAAATTTTTGTGGGTAAGCACACAATAGAGTCATCAATGGTGAGATATAACCTTTTACAGATGATTTGAGATTTTAATTTGGATAATATGGTGGGGATTTTGGCCTTCCAGTTTATGGTGTATTTTGTTTCAGTTTGGTGTGGTGAACAGAGAAGAAGATAGGAAATAGGGAAATTTAAGAAGAAAGAGAAACAAATATTATTTAATAGGATAAGAGAGAGAATGAAATAAAAAATTAATTTTTTTAAAAGATTCTTGCTACAGTGAGCTACCAAAGATGACAGCTCACTGTAGCTTGGATGTTAAAATTTTAAAATTTAACATCATTAATGTAGATGCTTTTGTGGTTTATGTTGCTAAAATATAACTTTGTAGCATTTTATAAGCTTTAATAGGAATGCTCTTAATAGGTTAACCTCCAGTTTAAATGTTATCTATCTCATCTATATATATAATAATAGGTAAAACAGAAAGAAAATTTAATTTAATTTCAAATTAGAATTAAATTAGAGTATAATTTTGCGCCATGTGTCTCATCTAATCTAAATTTTAGAATTTTGTGCCGAGTGAGTTAATTTAGTGTAAACATTGAATTTCAATTAAAGTTTAATTTTGCGCTATGTGTCCTATCTAATCTAAATTTTTAAGTTTTTGTGCCAAATTAGTTAATTTAGTGTGGAAAATGAGGAATCCAATATAATAAACCATAAAAAACATAATCATATAACTAAAAAAAATTCAAATTTATAAGTCATCTATATATATGTGTGTGTGTGTGTGTGTGTGTGTGTATACAAACATATATATAATATATATATATATATATGTATGTACTAATAGGTAAAGTTTAGAGAAAATTGAATTATAATTTGAAATTATAATCCAATTTTGCGCCATGTGTTTAAATTTATGTGGAAATTACACCATAATTATCCACTTAAGCTTGTACTATGTGTCTACTTAAGTTTTTTAATTTTTGTGTCAAGTGAGTTAATTAGTGCAAAATACTAAGAATCTAATATTAATGAACTATAAAATTTAAAAAGAAAAAAACAATCACATATACTCAATAAAAATCATATGTTTTTCAAAAAAAAAAAAAAAAGTCACCATATAACAAAAATTACCACACGTTCTATCTTATTAAAAATTAGAAAAAAAAATGATCATAAGTAGTGTTAAATTTATGTAAGAATTTTAATATGTGACTAATTACGTTTACTTTAAAAAAATAATTTGACTAATTATTTATATTTTATGATAAATATTGTATTTAATTGTAAATATATCTATATGTATGCATGAATGCATATGTTACAAGTTTTAAAAAAATTAATTTAACTAATTATTTATATTTTTATAATAAAAATTTTGTTTAATTTTAAATGCATCAATGCCTTTGCATGAAGTTACATGCTAGTTAATATAATAATAATAACAATAATAATATGAAACACAAGTAGTTTGATGGCATATGGCAGATCACACAAACTAGAATTGACAGATCATTAATTATAAATCTATTGCTTGATTTTTCCAATTAACAAAGGGTGGTTTGAATTTGTCCAACGAACCTTATTTGAAGTGGGTGGCTGTCATGGCACACTGCCCGGTCAATAACAAGCTAAAGGGTTTGAAAATTATAGAATGAGTACTCATTATCATAAATTTAAAACCCAAAAACCTCAGTCTTGAAACGAAATTAAAACGGAAGACGGAGAAGAAAAAGAAATTATGAGGTGGAATGGGTCCTAATGGAAAATGGTTGCGTTTACTGTAATATATTGCGTTTAACGTAATATATGTTTGGTACATGACCAGTAACAGTAAGGCCAGTACTTAAATGAGAACGGAACATAAGTATTTTTGTACTTGCGTACATATTGGTACGATAAATACTTTGTACGAAATCATCTTCTTGGACTAAATAATTATATTATAAGTCATCCTTTTACTTGACCAACATGGCATTTGAGGTCATGCTTGTTGATATATATATATATTCAAGTTACACCTTATGTAACTTTATAATAGTTACACTTTTTATAAATCATTGATTTCAAAATATTTAACAGTTAAAAATGCATCATTAAATGTTTATTACTTTTGACATTCATACCTAATCAATTGCATTTTTCTCTCTCTCTCTCTCTCTCTCTCTCTCTCTCCTTATTTATTCCTTTCCAAATTCCACCTCTTTAAACGGAAAATTCTTAAGTACTCTTGGAGTATAGTAGAATGGTACTCCCCCTCTCACATTCATGGTGAACCCTACCATTAATTTAATAAATAGACCCCACCATGAATGTGAGAGGAGAGAACACTATTCTCCGTGCTCCAGGAGTACCTAAGAATTACTCTCTTTAAACAGGCATGCCACCACTTCTTTTTTTTCCTTTCTTTTTTAAAAGGAACAATTATTAATTTTATTGCAAAAAAAAAAAAAAAAACTAAGGAATTGTATTGTAAACAATCTTGAGGGACTATGTTGCTGTTACCTCTATGTTTTTATAATCCTCTCCACTGAAATTATACTTCAACAATTCAATTTCCTTTCCCATAAATGATGTCGTATTTGCATTTGAGAACAGTGACCACTCATTTATAGACACTAGTGGATTCATTAAAAAAAAAAAAAAAAAAAAAAAAAAAACAGATTCCAATTTGTATTCATAAACGCTAGTGGATTCATAAACTCAAATCTCCTAGCAAAAGCAATTATTAATATTCAGTTGCAAAAGCCAAAGAGCCAGTAAGTTTTAAATACTAGCTTTCAAAAGAATAAAGAAGTTGGAAAGAAAGTTTTATTCTTTTAAACATTGAAGTTTGAAACAGTAAAAGTTTTTATGTTTGTGTTGTTGCCTTAGACACAAGCTTTCAACATGGGGCTTCAAACCTTAATTTTTTCACAGCACACAAATATTATGTATTTATGTTCTCTTATTATGAATCACGTCCTTAGTATATTATTATTGATGGCAGTTTCAACTCACTGATTTGCAACTTAAGGACATTAAGTATAAGACCATGAAAAAGCAAATCTGCAACTTAACACGGTAAGAATAGGCACTTGTGCAAGGTTAGGGAAGAATTAATTAGGAGAGAGAAACAAAGTAAAAAAGGAAATAATATAATATTCTCTCAAATTAATTTAGTTGGCTAATGTGATTTTTTAATTGTTAGATCTTTTTGAAATCTATGATCTTAAAAATGTGTAATTCTATAAAAGTTACACATTTTTTAAGTTTAATTTAAGTAAATTCAACGATTAAAAAAAGATCCTCATTATTACAAATATTTTTATTAGAATCTCATTAATTATCCTTATTTATTACATTCTAAACCTATGTCTAAGCCCAACAAAATTTGAGGTTTGACTCTTTGTTTCTCTCTCTCCTTTTGTCTCTCTCTCTCTCTCTACATTCTAAACATACGTTTCTCTCTCTCTATCTCCCTCTCCATTGCTCCTCCACCTCCACCTCCACCTCCACTGGTTGCCAACAGGGAAAAAAAAAAAAAAAAGAAGAAGCCAAACACTGTTCCTCTCACTTTCCTAGTTGGGTGGATGCGACTGATCAAGTCAAACATACGGTTCTTACTCTCTATTTTCCAATATTTGTTTATCTACTTTTACAATATTTTATATTTGACAATTGAAAAAATAAGTGTTGATCATAAGCCAGCTCAAATTGGTGAGTGCCCTCGAAAGAAAAAAAATAAAAATAAAAACTAAATTAATTTAACACATTACCATTCATTCCACTTAGTTTACCATACATGGTTGTTTTAATTTCCTTATTTTAGAGCACATAAAACCAAACACAAGTGAGTTTCGGGTACAACATAGAGATGTTTTAAACCTAAAGAAAAAGAGAAGAAAAGAAAATGCACTAGGTCTTGAGGTATCATCAAAGGAACAAATTACAAACTAAACATTAGTACGAATGAAGAATAGCCATGAAAGCAAGCCCTAACGAGTCATGCCTGGTGAAGGAATTGGAGGTGCTGTGGTTCCGTCCTTCAATTTCTTAGCATTGGCTACTGCCCAACCTTTATCACATCCATCACCAAGAAAAAAAAAGGAGCAAATTAAAATAACGAATAATAGATCATGTTTATTCTTAGTGGATCATTGTAATAACTATAGTTGATATCCAGTGTGTATACCCTATAAGTTAATTTTACAAATTTAATAAAAAACTATATTTAAGAATCTGTATAATACTTCTTACATGTTATAATATTTAAGAAAATAGTTCTAATTATATTACAAGTCATTGTAAGGAAAGGATATATAAATAATTATGATTATTATAATAAAAAATATAAAGATATTTCTCAAGTGACTAGACCAAGGGAGTCAATACCTTACTAGAGGTCATTTTGGTTTTTTTTCTTTTTTCTTTTTTTTATCAGAAAATGAAATATTTCAATACTAGTTAATATCGGTGAATCATTTTGAGATTATTTATTATTTAATATATTGATTAATATATATAAATAGATATATTTGTTTATATGTATTCAGTAGTCAAATTTTATATAATTCATTAAAATAATTATAAATCTATATCTCATTAAATAGGTTAACATCTAGTTTAAATGTCATCTATCTCATTAATATTATAATTATAAGTATAATAATAATAATATTATAAAACACAAGTTTGATGGCATATGACAGATCGTTAGTTATATATCTATTGCTTGATTTGTCCAATTAACAAAAAAGGCCGTTTGAATTTGTCCAAGCAACCTTATTTCAAGTGGGGTGGCTATCAAGGCACACTGCCCACTCAACAAAAAGCTAAAGCGTTTGAAGTTGTGGTGAAAAATATAGAATGAGTACTTATTATCATGACTTAAAACCTAAAAGCCTCAGAGTCTTGAAACGAAATTAAAACGAAAGAGACGACGGAGAAGAAAAGGGCGTTTGGGCGAAAGAAGACGAGTACGAAGAAAAAAAAAATTTATGAGGTACCTCATAATTTGCTGCTTACTTCGCCTTTTTCATTCCTCTCTTCTTCTTCTTCTTCTTCTTCTTCTTCTTTTTTTTTTTTTTATTTTTTTTTTTACGGACTATTTTTTATTTTTTCACTAAAATTCAATTTATTTTCCCATGAGTCTTACTATATTATTTTAATTACTTTTAACTTTATTTACAGTCAGTAAAAAAATTTCAGTTTCAACAAAATAAGGAAATCCTAAACAGACGCTATAAGTCATCCTTTACTTGATTCTATTTCCATTATTAAACTCAAGCAAGAATCATACATATAACTTGTGCACAACATATAATTAAAAAGTGAAAATAAATACATTTAGCCCATTAAACTCATCTTAATGACATAAAAGAATTTAGACTTAAAAAAAAATTTATTATATCAAATTTATAAAAATAACATATAAGTTTTTCTTATATAACGAGGGCTCAAGAAATGTACAAACTTTAGACCAACATGGCATTTGAGGATATGCTTTAAATATATATATATATATATATCAGAGCATTCTTTCCTTGGTATCATCAAAAATATTTTAACAGTTCCATCAGTATGTTGTGCAATTTTAGTAAGATCAAGTTTATCCAAAACAGGTTTAACAAGTGGTACTACTTGTTCTAAAGTCCATTTTCTGGGAAGAGTAATATCTTGCCATTGAATCATTTTAGGGACTTGGATCTTAGTATCAGGGGTGGAACATTGAATCAACAAAGTTTTTCCAGTAGGATCACGTCCTCTAGACTGAGGAGTTAGCTAGGAATCAAGCAATCTATAAAAAATTCGATAAATTAGAGTAAAAAGTCTACTATCATCGTCCATATTATAACCAAAAGTCAATATATTCAAAGTTAAAGCTTTAATAATATTAGGACCATTTAAAGCAAGAGCAAGATCAGGATAACAATCAAAGTAAACAGGATCATCATACAAAAAAGCAGTAATCATGCCAAGAATGCTATCATTAAATTTTTTAAATTTAGCATCACGTAAACACATAAGCACAGAAAGATCAATTCCTTTTCTTGTTAAAGGTTTAACAGCAACTTGGACCAAACCAAGGTGTAAATATTTAAGATTTTTCTTGGACAAAAACTCATTAATATTTTTCTTGGAAAATAAATAACATTTTTCATGAGTTTTAAAAATAGAAAAGGTTTGTTCAACCGTTCTAACTCTATATTCAAAGAAAATACTTTTTTCAGTTCAATTTAGATCATAAACAAAGCTTGTAACTAAAACATCGATACGGTGTATATATATGTAACATTGATATTACGTACCTCCTTCCGGGTCTAATCCACGGATTTTGAGCTCGCGGTACTCTTGACAAAGAGCGCAAAAAAAGCAGCAAAAATGTACACAGCAATCCCCGCATGGCTTTGGTGGCAAGGAATAGTGGACTCTCAGTTTGGCTCGGTATGTGCATGTATATATACATGCGCCAATAATTCCAGCAAGATGGGCAAGCAATAAACAGTTTCGGATCGCGGTAAAACAAGCTGCATGTAGCCAAAAATCAAACAGACAAATTAAAGAAACTAAATCTATAAGCACAAGCATACATACATACATACATATATATATATATATTATATATATATATATATATATATAATTGCTCCAAATATACTTTTCAGTAGAATTTGCATACTAACTTGTTCGTCCCCTGGTCAACTATCTCAGCAGTGCGACCAAAGGTAATGCAGGGACACCAGCAGGTAACCCAGCCTTTGAAGAGAGAGAGACAGAAAACAATAGAATGTGTTAAGTTTGCAGGTAGTTTTCTGTGAATTGTGATACAATATATATGTACTAAATGACGTTTCAAAACAAAAATCTTACACTTTATAACTCATTTATATACTTCATTTCAGCATATATGTTTCAAAACAATTCAATATAGATTTTCAATTTATGCATGTTGCACCGTTAGACGTTCAAACAAGATCCATACTACATATTTCTGTATAAAGTTCTTATTTTTAAATAAATAAATTAAAAAAGAAAGAAGAGAGGGATCCCCTTACAGCTGGTCCATATCTTTAAAACAATCACATATTCCGGTGGACCATTGCTCCTCAGGTAGAAGTGTAGGAAACTGGTGCTTGAGGAGTTGATTTGGTGTTGGACTCGTTAGGATTCATTTTAGAGATTGGAAAAAACAACAGGGAAGTGGATGCGAAATACAGAGCACTATTGGCGGGTTCACTTATAAGGCTACTTTTGCCCAGCCCACACGTCTTTGACTTTTGGGAATTATTTTTGAACCTAGTATTTTAGATTGTTATCCGGTAGTAGGTAGTTGCATGTTCCAATGTAATATTTATAATTAGGACCTTTACTTTTACAATTTGTTCTTTTATAATTAGGCATTCTTGTACTATGCAATATATATTTAGAGAGAGAGAGAGAGAGAGAGCTTAATTTTTATGGTATTCCATCTTATAGTGCAAAGCTCCATAGGTTCCCCTTGAATTTGTTAGAGGTTTTTCCTTCTCTCTCTCTTTCTCTCTTTGGCTAGAAGACTTGTGTGAAAGTTTGGTCTTTGATTATTTTTGTTAATTGTTTAAAATAGTTTTCTAGGGTGAGTATCCTCTCTCAAGTTGTAGATTAAAGTAATATAATTGACCGTTTCCAAATATGCAAGGCGGATAGATGTTTTATTTCCCTCTCCTTATGTGTGTGTTGCATGTGGGTATGATCTCAACTATCAGCCCAAGTACTGAAGTACATTATGTACATATGGTTGAATGCATTCTCTACTTTTTTTATTTTTTTATTTATTTATTTTTTTTATACATTCTCTACTTAAATTGGTAAGGCAGTGTACATACATTTAGAGCTAATATATATTCACTGATATTATGTTGATCAAGTATTATGTTCACCTCATCTTTTCTCTCTCTCTCTCTCTCTCTAAAAATTTGGACTAAAATAAAACCGTTATAGTTTAATCTAAGTAATTTTTGTATTTTGTGGATAAGCTCTTAGTTCACAATTTAGTTATGTAGACTTTCTAATTGTTACATCTTGACCTCCTAAAATTTGATTAAAATAAAATGGTTAATTTTTTTTGGATGGAACTTCATAATTTCATTTTAGTCTAAACATTAAGGAATTCAAATGTAGCAATTGAAAATGTATGGGTAATGGGTTGAATTAATTGTGATTTCAAAAAATGAATAAGTTGGGTACGGAAATTATAAATTTTCCCTTAACAAAAAATGAATGAGGAACGGTATTAGAAAGGATTTCATCAACACCAAAGTAATTAATTAAAATGGTTATTGTGGGTTTCTTTTGTTGTTTTTTTTTGGTTTTTTTTTTTTTTTGTGTTGATAAAATAGCACACAGGCCCAAGTAAAAAGGACAAGGATCCTGGGCCTAATACTTTATGTTTCAAAAGACCAGGTTTGGTTCACCGCAGCTAAGTTGGGCTGATTCCAAACCAAGTGATGCACAAAGCGCGGAACAGTAAAGAATGATATACGAGGAAGAAAAGTAAAATAAAACATTAGAGATCCTTAGAACAACCACATCAATTCGTTTAAACTTTCTGTCTATTTTGCAAGAAAAATCCTACTTTTTCTATTTTACACATCAACTTTTACAAAACACCCACATCAGTTTATCTATTTTACATATTTATTTAATAAAATATTCATTCTTTTTACATTTTTTATTATTTCCTTCCCTCTCCTCCTCTCTGGAACCATCTCACTAACCCAACACAAACCCAACCACCACCATTAAACCCACCCACCCAATCACCACCATCAACCCACAATCATCAACCACCATCACCCCACGGAAAATCCAAACAGAAATTCCAAACCCCATAGAAAATCCAAACAGTAAATAGAAACTAGTAAACCCATCATCAACGACTCATCGTCTTGATCCTCGGCAGCGCTGGAGTTCGAGACCTCGGCCCCACACAAAAACCCTGTGGCACCAGAGGAGGCACTGGAACTGTCCAAGTAGTAACGAGCTTCGCCCTCCATGTCCAATCAATTCTCCGTAACCGTCTCTATTTCCAAACGGATTGTTGGATCGGAGAGGCTGATCGGCGTTCCCAACTCACTCGCCGCCCAAACTCGCCAATCGGACTCAGTCTGTGGCGCGCGAGATCTCTGTCGAGCTATCGTCGTCTTCATCTTCGAAGCCTGAGATTTTGAAGAAGAAGGAGAAGCTAATCGGACGGGTGTAGTAGGAGAGTTGAGATGAGAGTCAGCGTAGTAAGAGAGAGAGAAATTATTAAAATACTCTATACACGAATTATAGTGACCGTGCATATATGCACGGTCACTGTAGCCTTTTCATATTTTTGCACAAATTTAGACGACTTTACACTCACTGATGTGGGTGTTTTTTTGGCCAAAATGTGTAAATTGAGAAGTTTTTGTATTATAGAAGATTATCCACCATCTGATGTGGATGCTCTTAGGGTGATATGGGATATTTCATTATTTTCTTAAGTTTTTCATACATCATGCTCACTAGGATGCATTACAAGGTCCAAATAAGTTCAAAAATCATAGACTTAGATGGCTCTTTAGGCCTCTAAGACTTGCGAAATTTGAATCCCTTTGAATCCAAGTGTATTCTCTACTGGCTGTTTGAGGATTCCAGACGGTGTTTTCCTTTATTTTTTTCTCTTTTTTAATTCTCACAGAGTTTTCTCAAGGATCTTTTCCTTCTCATTCACTGTTGCTAAATGTCCTTCACTGTTGGCTGCCCTTCCTTCTATAGTGTCATCCTAGGGTTTCTAGGGTACCATTGATTCCCTTTATTTGCTCTCCTAGATACCAAAACCAATGTTGTGTCAGCAACATTGGTGGTTGGTCCCTTCCTCATTCTTCACTATTTCCCTCTTTTAAGGTTCACTCTTCGAAATCCCCTAGCTGACTTTCTCGTTCTAGGGGGTTCTAGAGGGTTGACCTTTGATCTTTCTTTTTTCCAAGGCTTCTAGATTTCACATTTTCAGACTCACTTTTTGGCTGCTTTCCTTTTTGTCATTTTCCCCAAATGAACTAATTCCTTTCTATCAGGCTGAAAGATCCCTAGCCACCTTCCTTCATAGTCCATCTTCTTGGGTTCTTTGAGGTACTAGACTCTTATTTATGATTTATTGGTTTGTAAGTCTTCTGATCCTTTTCTATATCATTGGGTTGCTAATGGGACTTATCTGCCTTCGTTCTTCGTGTTTTTGGGCATGCCCCTTTGAACTGTCTCAGTTCCAACTTGGCCTTGCTACACATCTCGAGGATCCCAGGCTTCTGGGAATCCTAAGGTATCTTGGTTCAGTTTTCTCCCTGAGCTCCTCAGTGATTTTTTTTTTTTTACCTTTGAGCGTTGGGCTGGACTTCTTTTTTTCCTTTGTTTTGTAAGGTCCAAAGCTTGCCCATTCTTGGGCTTGGGTCCCTTCTTATGGACTCTTTAATGGATTTGGGCCATTTTTTATTGAAAGCCCGAATGTTTTCTAGATTTCAATCATTTGTATTGTCTGGGATTTGATACAACATTGTGATATTTTAGACCTCAACAGTTATTACATTAATCAATGATATCACGGACCTAGGTTCATATATAAGAGCACCCAAGTAGATTCAGTTCTTAAAGAGCTGGGCATGTCTATCTATACATACATGAGCAGTGAGCTTGCCACTGCAAGTCAAGACTTACATATTACTGGTATGATCAGAACAAGTCATTTGAGCCAGTTTTGTAGGTTGTTAATCAAGTAATTAAGAATATTGAATGTAGTGATACTATCAATACCATGTTAGACCATCAAAGCTTCCTGAACTCCAAAAGTCCCAAGAATGCTAGATAAACGTCAGCTTTGCTCCTTGTAACTAGTTGATTGACTTTGCTCCATTATTTGAGGGACGCTTCTATTTGTCCTCACATTTATGGCCCTTAAGAATTTAGATGTGTGACTTGGGTCGTCTCTAATTACTATCAACTAATTAATTGAACACAGTTATTTCTTTATCATTGTGATATTGTCCTCTATTTTTTCCCCTTGTTAGACATGAAACTTATTACATTCTAGCTAGCTTGATATTCATTTGACATATATTTTATCTTATAAAAAAAAAAGGAGGGACTTGGGAATGACAAGAAGTACTCATTTCAATCTTGACTTATCAGCTTTCCTAATCCATTATGAGAGAGAGAGAGAAAAAGAGATGAGGAGGGACCCTTGAATGATAAGCAATACTAGTAATCGTTTCACTTTATGTGTGTGGATCCCTAGGCATCAATGACGCATCAAAATTTATTGGAAATTAGTTGAGCTTAAGCTTTTCATTGAACAAGATCACATGTTTAAACTTGGTTCACTTTCTTGTTGAGTAGGCTCAATCTTATTCATAAGCTACTTTATAATTTATTTTTTTTCCTATATATATATATATATATATATAATATATATATATATTATATGTAGTGAAGCCATAACTAAAACTTTTTATTCCTTCACAAATTTATGAATTTTCACTACAAATAGATTGTTTATTTTATCAATAAACTAAAAATAATAATTTGATATCATATGAATCTATTTACCAACTTATACAATCCCATAACAAATCTATATAACTATATTTTTAGACAAGTATACATATAAAGATATAATAGTTAAGTTGAGTCATTTTCATCAACTTGTTCATGTACACATATTACGTAGCTTAGCTCTTTATAAAGTTTAGCTTATTCGCCAAACAAACAAACATAAATAAGCATTTTCATGGGTCGAATTTAAGTTTATAATTAGCTTGCTTCATTTATAACCCTAATTGTCTTATTGCATTTGATGCAAATGTGACGATAGATAGGGGCAATAAATGTGGATATAAAAGAGATAGAAAGACATATGTCGTAAATTTTGAATTATTTTTTATGATTGGTGACACACCAATTTATAAGACTTATATTGTAAAATTTGTAATATATTTAATTAGCATCACATAATTTACTTATAGTATATGATCTTGAATTTGAAATAACAAAACCAGTCACCACATTTATTTTGCCATACATAGCTAATTTAGTTTAGACCATACAACCCAGAAGGTGCATGTTTTACAATTAACAACAAAAGAAATTGAGAGAAAAAAATAGAGAGAGAGAGAGAGAGAGAGAGAGAGAGAACCCACTAGTTGTTGAGGTACATCAAAGGAGCAAAGAACAAATGGAACACTAGGATGAATGAAGAACAGGGATGAAAGCAGACCCTAACGAGTCATGCCTGGTGGAGGAACCGGAGGTGCTATGGTTCCGCTTTTCATTTTCTAAGCATTGACTGTCCAACCTTTATCACCAAAAAAAAAAAAGAACGAAAAAGATTAAAATAATGAATAAAAGATGATGGATTAGTCATTGTTATGGTTGTAAATGGAGGTAATTGTATTTGTAATTGTACATGGTCGAGTCCACGGTTTTTGAGCTCGCGGTACTCTTGACAAAGAGCACAACAAAAGCAGAAGTCATGGACACAACAATCCCCACAGGGTTCTGGTGGCAAGGAATAGAGGCCTCTCAGTTTGGCTCGGTAAGTGCATGCATATAAACATGCGCAACATGGGCAAGCATCATATAATTTCGAGCTGCGCTAAAACAAGCTGCCATGCATGCACACACAAGAAACAACAGCATATATATATAATTACTCCTTGAGCTTGAACTTTTAACTTAAGGCACAAATGTTCTTTAATTTGTTACTTCAAGTAGTATATCACAAAACAATAAGTAGAAATTGCTTAATTACATGTTCGTCCCTGGTCCACTATCTCAGCAATGCGGCCAAAGGTGATTAGGGGACTATAGCAGGTAACCCAACCTTGAGGGGAAAGAAAACAATAGAATTTGTTAATAAATATATATATTTGCATCTAGTTTTTTCTTTCTTTAATTGGTTTGTTGTAGTAAGATATACCAAATTAATATTAATGTTCGAAAACAATATGGCACACTTCATATAATATTTACTAAATTTTGGTTACATGTTATGCGCTGTTATAAGTTATTAAAAACACTCCAGCATGGAAATTTGCAAATTATGCATGTTGCACCCCAAATATTAAAAATACTATTTTGATAGATTTTTTTTTTCTCATTTGAAATAAAACAAATAGAGAATTTCCTTACAATTGGAGAGATTTTCAAAGCAACCACAAAGACTAGTGGACCATTTCCCCTCAGGTGGAGAAGTGTACGGAGCTGGTTTGGAGTTCTTATTATTACTTATTAGAACACATTTTAGAGATGGAAATACAAAATATCAGCATGAAGAGGATGTCAATTACAGAGCAGTATGCTACTACTATATTTGCACAAAGTACCCAATGAATGATGAGTTCGCTTCTAATAGTGCAATGCTCCATAGGTTGC
Organism: Castanea mollissima; assembly: GCA_014183005.1. Classification (NCBI taxonomy): domain Eukaryota; kingdom Viridiplantae; phylum Streptophyta; class Magnoliopsida; order Fagales; family Fagaceae; genus Castanea; species Castanea mollissima. Next base: position 239,782 of record JACAVU010000049.1, on the reverse strand, counting down.
CCTTGACTTTGTGAGATTCTTTTTCCTTCGCTCTCTCTCTCTCTCTCTCTCTCCAGAAGACTTTGTAAGAGTTTGGTCTTTGATTATTAATGGTATATTGTTTAAAATAGTTTCTAGGTGGAATATCCTCTTCTCAAGTTGTTAGATTAAAGTAATATTAATTGACTGTTTCCAAAAATGCAAGGCTGGATAGATGTTTTATTTTCCTTCTCCCTATGTATGCGCTGCGTCTGGCTAAGGGTATGATCTCAACCAGGGGCGGCGTTAAGTGTTGTTCAGGGTGCAAATGAACCTCTGACTTGAAAATAAAATATATATATATATATATATATATATATATATATATATATATATATATATATATATAAATTACTTTAAAAATATTTTTGAACACCTTGACTTAAATTTTGCACACCCTAATCACATATAAGTCCAACCCAAAACTAAATAATAATATAGGCCAACCCAGTCCAAAACTAAAATAACACAGATTAGCTCATCCTAAAATCAAACAACGGCACAGATCATGTAAATCTCTCTCTCATGAATCTCATCTCAATTAAATACCTGACTATCTTGGTATCTTTAACTCTAAGAATAAAAAGTGAATATTTGTGAGTTGCGAGTGTCTATTTTATTATAAATTTCTATTATATGTGTGAGTGTGTTTAATATTGATTATAAACATTTTTTTAATAATTTTTTTGGTATGAATTGTGATGTGTGCGAATGTGTACATATAGTATAAACATGATATAACTTTATATAATTAATTTTTTAGGAAATACAGAGGGTTTGTAATGATTCAAAATATGAAAACGCATAGAAAAAAATTGTAAAACTTTATGCATTTGCGTGTTTTTTTATTGGTAACTCGATATGGTCAAGTTTTATTTTAATTAAATTTTGTTTTGACTTATATTTTTTAATGAGTCCTTAAGATAAAATTTCTATAGCCACCACTGATATCAACCCATCAGCCTAATTAAGTACATGTGGTTGAAGACATTCTCTACTTAAATAGCTAAGGTAGTGTACATTTAGTGCTAATTTTCAATGATATTATGTTGTTCAAGTATTACAGTGGTCTCTTTGACAATGGAAGGGAAAGGAAACGGACCTTTGTGATATGATCTTATCCATAATTTGAAGCAATAGGCAAATACCATTGGTCAAATTAATTATACATTTGGGGTTGTAATGGGATTTTGATAATCTGAATCCCAATTTTAATTTTCCCTTTTTTTTTTTTTTCTTTTGTAAAAGTAAATCAAAACGTTGAACATTCAAATCCAAATTTATAAATTTTCTTTTCTCCTAAAGGGAATTAAGATGTTCAACATCCAGACTCCTCTCTCTCTCTCTCTCTCTCTCTCTCTCAATTTGGACTATAAAATGAAGCCGTTATAGTTTCGTCTAAGTTAGTAGATTTTGTATTTTGTGTATAAGCTCTTAGTTATAACTTATATATCTGTATCACAATTTAGTTATGTGAACTTTCGAATTGTTACATGCATCTTGACCTCCTAAAATTTGATTAAAATAAAATGGTTGATTTGTTTTTGATGGAACTTCACAATTTCATTTTAGTCTAACTTTTAAGGGGTTCAAATATAACAATTGAAAGTTTATGAGTTGAATTTATTGTGATTAAAACCAACTAAATTGGGTACGGAAATTATAAAAATGAATGAGATACACTAGAAAGGATTTCATAAACACCAAAGTATTTAAAATGGTTATAAGTATAACATTAATCAATGATATGACGGAGCTAGGTTAATTCATATATAAGAGCACCCAATAGTGGATTCAATTGCCACTGGAAGACAAGACTTTACATATATTACACGGTATGAGAACAAGTCAGGTTTGAACTGAAGTCGATTAATTATTAGTTGAGAGCCAGAAGTACGTGTTCGTTGTAAATCAAGTAATTAAGGAAGATTGAAATTTAGTTGATACTATCCTAGTACTGTTGGACCATCAAAGCTTCCTCAACTCCAGAAGTTCCAGACTTTGCTCCATCATTTGAAGGAGGCTTCTGGTTTGTCCTCACATTTATAGCCCTTAAGAAATTTTTTTTTTTTTTTTTAGAGAGTTTCAACCTATAACATTTGCTCTTGATAATAGCTCTTTAGCACCAAACCAAGACACCAATTAGTTTTTGGTATAGGCAAATATTAAACTCCAGATTTCTTATACAACCATAAAAGATTTTATCAGTTGAACTAACTAGAACCAACAACCCTTAAAAATTTAGATGTGTGATTTTGGTCATCTCTATTTATTATTATTATTATTTTTTGAGAAGGTGGTCATCTCTATTTACTTCTTTACTTTTCCAAATTTGACCGTCCTTAATTAATTAAAATTTGTTTGATTTAAATCCCAATTACCATCCAACCATATATGCTCATGATGATGCTGTACCATTTATCATTTTTGTTTTAATTAAGTTGCTATGGTGGCCATGCATGTAGTATACTAGTATTCCACATAGAAGTATTAATTTACCGATTTAAAGACAAGCTTGCATAAAACTATAATAAATTTAAATTTCCTCATAAACATCCAAAAATAAATATAAATAAATAAAGAAAAGTTTTTACAATTACATTGTCCAACACGATCAGATCCATAGACTTGATAAAATAAGATATGAGACGGAGGAATTGCAAACTTGAACCATTTTTTTAAGAACTGGCCCCCACAAGAAAAATTATTTGGCCCCCCCCATTTGTCCACATTTAGTGTTCCTTCCAAGCTTACTTATCACCTTTTAATATTTTCACTCGTTTATTATTATTTTTTATTGTTGAAACTCCTTCATAGAAGTTTTACTTTTTCACATATTAAAATTATTATCTAAATTTAATACTACTTATGATCAGTTTCTTCTAATTTTTAATAAGATAGAGCATGTGGTGACTTTTGTTACGTGGTGATTTTTATTTTATTTATTTTTTGAGAAACATGTGGTGATTTTTATTGAGTATATGCGATTTTTTTTTAAAAAATTATAGTTTATTAACATTAGATTCTTAGTAGTTTGCACTCATCAACTCACTTGACACAAAGATTAAAAAACTTAAGTAGACACATGGCACAAGTATAAGTGGATAATTATGGTGTGGTTCTCACATAAATTTAGACACATGACGCAAACTTGGATTATAATTTCAAATTCTAATTCAATTTTCTCTAAGCTTTACCTAGTAATATATATATATATATAGATGACTTATAAATTTAATTTTTTTTAGTTATATGATTATGTTTTTTATGATTTATTATATTGGACTCATCATTTTCTACACTAAAGTAATTAATTTGGCACAAAAATTAAAAAATTTAAATTAGATGGGACACGTGGCGCAAAATTAAACTTTAATTAAAATTCAATTTTTACATTAAATTAACTCACTTGACACAAAATTCTAAAATTTAGATTAGATGAGACACAATTTGAAAAAAAAAAAAAAAAAAAAAAAAAAAAGGAAAAAAGAAAGAAAGATAGATCCGACCCAATACCCAACCACTTGACCCAACCCGACTAAAGACCCATACTTTTTGGGTTGGGTCGGGTTCCCCCTGATAAACCCGATTGTTATTGGGTCGGGTTGTGGGTAATAGTGAAATCAACTCGATCCGACCCTATATCAGTGCTAGTTAGAACCATTTTTCCTCTCTCTTATGTGTGTGCTTGTTTCCAAAAAAAAAAATTTATTATTATCAAAAAAAATTTGGTCAAATGATAAGAAAGTAAATTACATATTGTGAAATACTATTAGCAGTATTTATCTCTTGACTTCAAAAAGAAAAAAAAAAAAAAAAGAGAAAAAAGAAAACAATATTTATCTCTTTTCAGGAGGGTGAGATTACACTCATCTTTTGGAGGCAAACTAATAGTTTAATAGTATTACGTTAACGTTTTAGAGACAAACTTATCTAAAGTTTCCATTGGGTGGTGTAAGTACTAAGAAGACACTAGACAACAGTGGCAGCAAAAATATAAAATTTTTTTATAAATCATCTTTTACAAGCTTTCCTTATGTAACAACCAAACTTATGAATAGTATTGAGGTACAAATTTTCAGGCCCAAATTTCTTCAGCCCACTCACACAAAATACCCACACAAGCCCAAGAATTATTTTGAAACTCACATAAATATCTCCCACACATTACTTAAATATTTTCCATGTTATTGGGCTCCCAAAAATGTTTCCTACATATATAAGCCCCACAAATTACTTTGGGCCCTCTCACAAATATTACCCATTATATTCCACATATTATCCAACTTGGGCTTTCACAAAATTACCCATCACATTGCTACCAACATTGGGCCACAAAAATATACTTCCTCCACTACAAAAAGCCTAAAATCATTTAACTTGTGGGCAAGACTCAAAAAGCCCAACAAAACCCTTTACTAAGCCCATTGCTACACGGCACTTCTAAGCCCGTTGCTACACGGCACCTTTCTAAGCCCATTGCAACACCGCACGTCTAAGCCCATTGCTACAGAACCTCTAAGTCCGTTGCTACATGGCACCTCTAAGCCTATAGCTACACGACACGTCTAACCCGTTGCTACACGGCACCCCTAAGCTTGTTGCTACACGGCACCCTACTAAGCCCGTTACTACACGGCACCTTTAAGCCAGTTGCTACACGACACGTCTAAGCCCGTTGCTACACGGCACCCCTAAGCCCGTTGCTACACGACACCTCTAATTCCGTTGCTACACAGCAATCTTACAAAGTCCGTTGCTACACGGCAATATCTTTACAAAATCTCAAACTATTTTACAAAACTCAAATACTAATTTGGCAAACTATATTTGGTACTATTCTAAAAAGCCGAAATACTAATTTGGCAACTATTTCTAAAAAGCCCAAATATTAATTTGGTACTATTTCTAAAAGCCCAATACTAATTTGGCAAACTATTTTACAAAGCCCAAATACTAAGTTAGCACTGTTTCTAAAAGCCCAAATACTAATTTGGCAACTATTTCTAAAAGCCCAAATACTAATTTGGCAAACTATTTACAAAATTCTTTTACAAAAGCCCAAATACTAATTTGACAACCATTTCTAAAAACTCAAATATTAATTTGGCAAACTATTTACAAAACTCTTTTAAAAACCCAAATATTAATTTGGCAAACTATTTACAAAACTCTTTTACAAAAGCCCAAATACTAATTTGGCAAAATATTTACAAAACTCTTTTACAAAAACCCAAATACTAATTTGGCAACCATTTCTAAAATCTCAAATACTAATTTGGCAAGCTATTTACAATTACAAAGCCCAAAATAATATTTTGGCAAATATTTCTAAAAGCCCAATAATGTTTTGGTACTATTTCATAAAGCCCAATATCGTTTTGGCACTATTTCATAAAGCCCAATATTGTTTTGGCAACTATTTCTAAAAGCCTAATAATATTTTGGCAACTATTTCTAAAAGCCCAATAATGTTTTGACACTATTTCATAAAGCCCAATATTGTTTTGGCACTATTTCATAAAGCCCAATAATATTTTGGCAACTATTTCTAAAAGCCCAATATTATTTTGGCACTATTTCTAAAAGCCCAATATTATTTTGGCATTATTTCATAAAGCCCAAATGCTATTTTGGCACATATTTACAAAACTAAATATTATCTTAACACTTATTTACACATGCTAAATCCCTTACTCATGGGAAATATAAATACTAATCCTTCAAGAAATACTCCTCTTACAAAACTTATAAAAGCCCATATACATCATCCATGACAAAACTCTTCATTTTGTAGGGATGATCAAGCCCAAACAAGCCCAAATATAAATCCCAGCTAGGGCCAGCCCAGGCCACACTCAAGTCCCAACAGCTGGAGCTCATGTGAGCCAACCAGCCAAAACTCAACACAAATTCAGCAGCTGGAGCCCGCTCCCATCAAACTCCAACTTGTCCAATCAAGTCAGCACAATACATGTGTCCATCAGAGGTTGAATCCTTCCTCTACAAGCTGAAATATTATCATTTCTCATGTGACATAAAGCTAAAACTGGCTAGATATAAAGTTGAAGGATTTGACAGAAGGCTGAAGGGCTTTAGCCAGCCATCTCTTCTTTCTGCTCCAATCCATTCAATTAAGCATTAAAAGCAGTCATGACTAGGCCATTACAGCTCCTGGAACAAGCTAAAATCATCTCATTTTTCATGCTAAAAATATGTATTCTCTGGTTTATGGACCAAGCACATGAACTCCTAATGGGAAAATTTAGGGAAATGTGGTTTGGAAGGCATCAAGGGGATCTCAACAGAGTTCCCAGCAAAGGCTCCAAGGTTGACACCTGGCTTGGAGTGATATAACCTGCCTTAGGAAACTTTGAATCTAGTAGCAGCTCAACCAAGATCATTAGCTTATGCATGCTTTAATCCCATCAGCCAAGGCCGATCAGCATTAATGCTAAGTCAGAATCCCAGCTGATATACAGCAAAATTCTTCTAAAAGGTTAAGCTTACTTTTCTTAGCTAACATCCTAAGAACGAATCCCTAAGGATTTTCTGAAGATTGGGGAAGATTTAGCAAAGTTTATTTGCCAATTGCCCCCTAAATCTCAACTATAAATAGAACCCTCCATTAATGCCTCAAAGGGGGAACAAGGAGATACCAAGAAAGATACTTACAGAGAAAAACTCTTACAAAAACCCTTCTGTTTCAGCTTCTCTAAATTCCAGCAAAGTTCTAAGTCACAAAACTCTCAGTTTCAAGCATGGAAGCTGAGTTCCCTCACTCCTAGCTCAAAAAGACCTCTCATACCTCTACGTAAAAACATATAGCTCCTCCCTAGCAAAAATTCCCAGCAGCCCCACTATACACTCTCACTCATTACCCATTCTATTCACAAATGTCTCTCTCTACTCATTATATATACTACATCCATGAGCATGCCTTGGCTCCATAATGGTCTTGCTGCACTAGTTGGGATCTCTCTCTCTCTCCCTTCATCTCACACTAAGCTTTCCTCATTATTTGCTATTATGGAACCCATGATATTTATCTATTCATTTACTAATCATGGTTATGACGTAATTGTTACCATAGAATTTTTCCCCCATATTATTGTACTAGAAGACTCTTTCTTAGAGTTAATGGATGATGGTTTTGATGTTTCCTCTTAATCCGTGAAATACTCAGAGCTTATTTATTTTACTGTACTGCTGAGTTACTCCTTTTCTGCAAAAAAATATTACGACTGGGTCACTCTTCTGTAGAAACACTCTACAGCTGGGTTGCTCTTTTCTGCAAAAGTACTTTGCCACTGGGTTATTTTCTGCAAAACCATTTTATGGCTAGGTGGCTCTTTTCTGCAGAAGTACTTTCCCGCTGAGTTATTTTCCGCAGAAGCATTTTATGGCTGGGTTACACTTTTCTGCAGAAGTATTTTCTGCAAAAACACTTTATTGTTGGGCTGTTTCATACATTATACTTTTTAACCGCACTAACGTGTCTGCTGTAGGGATCGTTTATGGGTCATTATTGTAAGTCCAAATCTAGGCTCAAGGCATAAAAATATAGTGAATTAGTTGGATCTTCGTCGATAGCCTTTGGGCCGTGCATTGGGCCCATCATCAAGTTTTGATTTATGCCCCCAACCCAATATAAATCTCATTTGTTGGAAAGGAAACTTTTCCACCCCCGACAAATAGTAATAGTTATTTCATTACAATATCTTTTATTCCTAACAATAAAGATTACTATTCCTAATGTAATCTACATTCAGTGTACCAAACGTAATCCAATGAAAATACATTAAATACTTAAAACAAATATGTGCCATGTTTGTTTATGGATACTGGTCTTTCACATTCAATACTGAAGATGCTAAGATCTTGTTGCTTATTTAACTACTCTTGGGGATTCTAAAAGGACATAAACTATTGCTGAATCTCTCTCCACATACGTTTGTTATGTTCTTGTCTCTAAAGCTCATATCTTGGGGAAGAGTTTACTCGTGTAACTCCAGTACTATATGTGCATACCCTGAATTCGGTGAGAATTTGAACTCTTCTAATTAATTAATTATGAGGATCTTTTTTACATTAAATATTCCCTATCATGACCTAGAATATAATCATATGGGCCTTCCACCTGCCTTGACATCTTCATCACATCTCAATAGAGATCAAGTTGAGGAAATATTACATTGTGCCATGTTAATTAAATAATGTAAGGTAGCTAGTAGGCCCACATCAAACATGACAAGAGAGATCAACATTCAACGTTATACTCGTATCCCGGCCAGATGACATAATATTAAGAGGACACTTGCATTGTGTCTATTGAGTATTTCCTATAAATTGGTTCCTTCAGAATCCTACATGCATGGGAGGAAATAAATAAATAAAAGTAGTTGAATTCAGGCTTTTGCTTTGCCACCATGAAGGTAATGTGTCAAGTAATTAATGTTCCTATCTCAACTTCCATCTCAATTAGATTTGGCTAATTAAGCTAGCTTCTGCGGGCATTTTTATTCAAGTTTCTTAATTTGTTTTCATTTCATGCCACAGAAAATCGTGATAAAAGTCAACATTAACTGTCAGATTTGCAAGACCGAAGTACTGAAAGCTGTTACCAAGCTTACAGGTAAAGAACATAGCTGATATATATTTGCCTAATAAATATATTGGCCAGAAATAAATGTTCTGCTAAGAATTGATCAGTAGTACATTAATTATGTGGTTGAACACTGAACAGGTATAGATAAAGTATCCGTGGATGGAGAGAAGGGAATGTTAACTATTGTAGGAGATGTTGATCCAGTGTTGGTTGTAAGGAATCTCAAGAAGATTGGAAAGGTACCGGAGATCATCAGTGTTGGACCGCCAAAGCCTCCTGAATATTGCGAAGAGTTCAAGTTTCGTGAATGTCGTCCTTGCCCTCCATCCTGTAGGGAGTGTCAGCTCATTTTCACTAGCTATCCTTACAATGATGGCAGAACGTGCTCCATCTTATGAGAATTATATTGAGAGTGCCTTAATTTGTACCTCTATATATCTGTGTTGTATATATTGGATCAAATTAATGTCTGTGTTAGCTACGTGAATGCAGTTCTTGCATCCATTCTAATGAGTGTCAGCTCATTGCCGTCAGCTATATATATACCTTCACTATGATGGTTGAATGTGCTATATCCAATGAGAGTGCAATCCAGCTTGTATCTGATGAGTTGTATCAAATGTACTATCATGGTGTAAATAAATAATTACCATCAACTAATTTATTGAACGCAGTTATTTATTTCTCATTGTGATACTGTCCTCTCTGTGTTTTTTCCCCTTGTTAGTCTTAGAAATGAAACTTGTTACATTCTAGCTAGCTTGGTACGCTTATTTGACACATATTTTATCTTAACTGGAATCTTGAGAAACAATGGTATCACCTAAAGCATTAGAAAAACTTAAAAACATAAATGCATTAATGAAGTTCATGAAAAAGTAGTGGAAGAGTAGCATAGGCAAAGTCAACTCTCCATATAATATGATGCCCATCTGCAAATTCATTGTGAGTTCCATGTTTAATTAACTGTCCATGAAGTACATGATTAATTGTACAGCAAGTTTTGCCCGTATAAAATTACGTGCTTATGTGACTATCCAACAAGACTCTTAAGCCAAAATATGTTTACAAACAAATAAATATAGTGGCAGATTGTTGGTAAAGACTGCATCGAAGTTCATTTTCCTAGTTGCATTAATTATATATATTGCCATATACCAAATGCCGAAGATATATTTATAAATTAGAAAGTCCAACATATATATATATATAGTATACTCCTTTAACCTGGATGACCAATTAAAATTGATAGCATAGGCTAACTAACAACACAAGAAACATTGACAGGAACGGAACACATGTTCTCCTCCGTGAAGCAGTGGTAAACGCGTGTTATAGCTCTTTAAAAATTTGTCACAACTATCACTTTCATTTGAGAAAAAACAAAAAAAATTGGAACTCTTCAAAGATAGTGTCACATATATTAATAAATTTGATCTTTCAGCGTAAATCACATGAATGCAGCAATCATAGGGAAGAGCAGGAAATAGAGTTGACGGATAGAACACACGTAAAAAAAAAAAAAAGGATAGAAGACCACTTCAAAATTGACTTGGGAATGACAACCGTCATTGGCTTATATATTAAGCAGCCAATAGGTTACAGCTGGATTGAATATCAAAACAATATGGGTATATACTCTTCTTAAGTTGGTTGGAGTTTATGGCTGCTTGGCTAGTTTTCCTAGTACAAAAATGCTAATGGATGTGCTTAGAGTAATGATCCTTATTAATAATAATTTGATATAATTAAATGTAAAGTAGAGTGAAATATCTTAAAAGTTTCATATATCTTATCAAATTAATGCACTTTTGACTTACATGATAGATCATTAAGATTTAAGCTCCAATTTTCTTTTTTATTTATATTAAATACAGTAATTAAGGCATAACCTTAGTAAATGGTCAAGTTAATTCACTCTAATGAATTATTAATCATTGCCCTAAGTACAAATGCTTATGGGGTGTAGGAGGCAAGGGCCAGAGTTCAAGTCTCCAAGAGGGAACTTCACACACATATACACTTAGATTATGTTAGAGTAGAAATTTTATCTTGTAAAAAAAAAAAACCATTGCCCTAAGGACACCCATTAGCATGATCCTTGTTAATAATAATTTGGTATAATCAAATGTAAAGTAGAGTGAAATATCTTAAAAGTTTCATATATCTGATCAAATTAATGCACTTTTGACTTACATGATAGATCACTGAGATTTAAGCTCCAATTTTCTTTTTATCTATATTAAATATAGTAATTAAGGCATAACCTTAGTAAATGGTCAAGTTAATTCACTCTAATTTCGTGTCAAGTTCCAAATAAATTTCAAATCTATTCTAATTTTGAACCAAGTGTTAATTTAATTTAAAATTACTTTTGCTGCAGTCAAAACTAATTTTAACATGAAATTAAACCAAATTCTTATAGAAATCCACAATATTTTCACAATAATTTATACGTAGTAAATTGTTACTAGTAGGCAGAAAAATTAGTTTCAGTGGTGGATTCAAATCATAACCAATAATAATTTACCACTTAATTGTTCTAAAAATGTTGCTAAGGCAATACTTCTCAACTTGAATAGGTGTCATAGTCCTAAAAACTAACTCTAAATTTAGGGTTTTTAATTATGCTTGTTTTTCTTTTCCATTTGATTTTGCAGAATTTTAGGAGTTAGTTATGTTCATCGTTACAAAAGAGTGACAAATGTGTCTTTTTTTTGTTCCCTCCTTTTTTGACTCGCATGTTATGTTATATTGGATTAGTGATCTCTTCCTTTCAATTGGTTATTACTGTAGCTTTCATTGTTATTGTTATCGACTGATGTTTCTAATTCTGCTTGTATTTTACTAGACTTATATTTCTGCAGATATTTGCACCAAGAAGTACTTCTTACTTGTACTCTGGAGTTTTAATATCTTTTTTCTTATATGCAATGGTGTTTATGAAGGATATTCATTCTCCATAATAGGGTAAGTTCTATTAGCTTGGTTATTAAATACTCATGTCCTTTTGAATATATCTTAAGTGCAAGATATTATGTGATATCTACTCAACACAATTCCATTTGTATATTGTGCCTAGGCAACAATGGGCTTACTTGGACAACTTCCGAGGCACCTTTAGATGGCATATTTGCTTCAACTTTGGTATTTCCTTACATCTTCATTTCCTGGGATATTATCTCAAAAATTATGCTTTTATTCTGCTTCTTGATTCAATTAATAAGTAAACCACATTAGTTGTCTTTGCTTTGAGTTATCAATAGAAGAAAGGTTTTCATTTATGATGAAGCATAATGCAAAATAATAGGTTCTACTTGTAGATATTGAGACATCAGCAACTATTCTATTGTTTCTTTATGTGCTTTGTTTTATTGTTTTGACAGTCGTTTTGCGCATGATAAGCTTTGGGTATGATTACCATTGGGCAGATCAAGATTCTCGTTTTGATCAAGAGGTATTTGTTTCTCTCTGACTTCCATTTTCCACCTTTCTTCTTTCCTTCTTATTTTATTGGATTGCTCGCTCTATGCTTAATAGGCATGTAGTTCTTTTTAAAGGATTCTTACCTTGTTTACTAGGAGATCAACATAATCTGCTAAGTTTGTGGCAATGACAGTTTCATTCCCTAAAAACTGTTCCGCAATAATGACCAAAACACCCTAAACTGGAGTATCTATATGTGTTAATGCATCTTGCTTTTTGGTACCTATAAAATATTTTGGTATTCATTTTTGCAATCTTCATTGCATGGTTTTTCTGCTTAATTGCGATATTTAATTGATATTTCAAAAATTTATATTTAACATCTTCTGTGCAATAAGGGATCTCTTCAGTTGAAGAAGTATTGGAACTTGAGCAACAATGAGTAGGATATGTACTGGATGAAAAACCTTCTTGTATATTCCCACAGTCAATTTGCCAAAATTTCATAAAAGCAACTTTTGCCCTGTGATCGACTCCAAAAAATTGATGAACTTGGACAAGGGCTTCTTCCCATGTGTCGTACACACTAGGCACACGACCAACGAATACCACATTTGTCTTACCCTTTGAGTGGTCAATAGGATAAAAAGTTTAAAAACCAAAATTAGCCTTATGGCATACATATTTAGCATAGGAAATTATTTGACATACAATTCAATCAAATGTGTAAGCAACAAGATGATATACAAGAAACGTGTCTGCAACACAAGATAGTGTAGAAATGTTCAATATCACAACTGCACAATAATCATATAACCAAATAGAACAAATATGTCTCATTTGAACAAAAAATACCCAAATCCACAATTTTTGAAATGAACAAATACATAAATTCCAACACAAGCAAAAAACCACAGATATTCAATAGGATTTTATTTTCTCACTAAAAATCATTTACGTATTGATTGATCAAATTAATGGATAGTTGTAATTTTCAATTTCTGACAAATCAATATAAACCCAAGGACAAATTAAATTCCAACACAAGCAAAAAACCACAGATATTCAATAGGATTTTATTTTCTCACTAAAAATCATTTACGTATTGATTGATCAAATCAATGGATAGTTGTAATTTTCAATTTTTGACAAATCAATATAAACCCAAGAACATTTTATTACAAGAACCAAATCATGAAAACAAAAAAAAAAACAAAAAAACTTCACTATAGATCCAGAAAAATCAAGATCTCAAATGATGTGGGTGTTGAGGAAAATAAATGGAGGAAGATGGGTCAATGAGGAAGAGGGATGGTCAGGTGAGTGAAAGAGAGATGGGTCAAGGGAGTGGATGAGCAAGGCCGAAGTTGGAGTAAAATAGAAATTACTTTTATCGGCGGTGAAAATTGACTTTAGGAAGTATTTATGGAAAATATAAAATTATTTTTAGAAGAATAAACCTATTTTTGGAAAAGAAAGGCTATTGGAAACCCTAAGTGTGCGTACGCATACACGCATATGCATACGCACACTTAAGCCATGCATACGCATTTCTGGGCATGCGCACACATGCCTGGGTATACGTATTTAAATCTGTGTGGAACGAATCTCACATGGTCTGGGAGCCACCCCACACCCTTATTTACCACTTTATAAAGCCATAAAAAGCAATTTTTCAAACACAAAAACAGAGGCAAAGATATGCAAGATTCACTAGAAAATAGTGAATCACAGAGGGAGTTTTTCACAAAACATCTTTAAGTCAAGTTTTATTTAATTGTGACCTTTTACGGTCTTGATCTTCAAGTTCTAAAGTTTGCTAACCTATTTTGATTTGATTGTTAATAGATTGACTGAGGGGAACGTTCAAAATCAAGTTCTAAAGAGTTCTAGTGTTGAGGTATAAGTTTTAACTTTGTCTCTTCACTTTTCTTTGTTTTTGTGTTTATATACATGTTTATGTGTTTATAACATGTCTATTTAGTTTAGGTTTACTTTGTGTTCATGTTATAAGCATATTAGGTTGCTACTTTCTTGGTTTTGTATAATTTCCTTTTTGTTTGCTGGGTTGTGTTTTGGGCGTGTATGTGTGCGCATGCTGTCTGCATACGTACGCATACTCATGGTGTGTGTACGCGTACAATTGGGCTGCGCACGCTGCCCTATGTATGCACACGCACACCTATACGTATTAAGCCTCTATTTAACCTCATTTTTCATATCTTTAAGTATCTACCTCTTTGTTTTGTTTGCTTTGTTTTTTTTTTTATTCTTCTTAATGCTTATTAGGGTATTAGATTGTTTGAATACCATGAACATGCATTGATGCATAGGTATTGTGATGCAGTAAGGTAAGTCATTCATAAATCACATGAACATACATTTGAATGTTTGATTGTTGAATTGTTTAATATGTTTATTTGAAAATCATGAGTTTTGATGGTTTGGTGTTTAGATGTGTTGTTTAGATCTATCTAGTGATGTTTTTGCCCTCGATGACGTATGCTTAATGTCATGTTTAGATGAATGTTAGGTTTAAGGGATAATATGCCATATTTGTTTGGTGTAGATGCATGTTAGTGTGTGTGTGAGTTAGAATAATGTGTTAAGTAAGCCTTTAACGAGATTAAGACTTGGAACACAATGAGTGGAGTCTGACCCACGAGTTGCTTGGAGTTAGGTGTCTAACACCTTTCCATATCCCTATACCTAAGGGCGCTATATTTATGGATCCTAAACCTAATTTAGGTGGTGACTCCATTTACACTCTTTGTCATGGTCCACCCTAGGCCAAGGCATACTTCCCACAAACCTTTTTGAGGGGAAACCCAAAAAAAAAAAAAAAACAAAAAAAAGCAAAAGGGGCCGTTGCAGACGCTTGCGTCCCTACTCCTCTCTTATGACCATCGCCTCATCTAGTTCCTCAGTCCAATATATTCAGCATCTAGAGAGTCAAATAATTGAGTTTAAGAAGGCAAAAGCAAAGCAAGACTAGGTGCAAAAATAATATTTTTAACTTTTTAACTAGCAAGGGTAATGACACCCTTAACTATGGGGGTAGCTTGTTTTAGAGCTAAAAGACTTATTGGTTAATATTTTATTTTAGCAATTGTGTGTCACATGGTGTGAGTACTTTTAATGCATTGTTAGAAAATATTTGTATTACATTACATTTGACAATGTATCTTTGCTTTCTACAACCTATTTTTGGAGTTGTGACTTTAATTCATTTGTGTGACTAATTTTAATGCATTGTTAGAAACGTTTTTTATAACATAGTTAATATTTTTTCTTTACGATTTTAATGTAGTATTGTTTTTATATTTGTGCAAATATCTTATTAGTAGCTTTAAGATTGGAAAATAGCCCAAGCTCAAAATTTTCACTAAACAAGATTACATGTTTAAATTTAATTCACTTTCTTGTTGATTAAGCTTAATCTTATTCACAGGTTATTTGGTCCCTACATTTTGCACTTTTCCATTTTGGTTCATACATTTTATTTTTATCACTTTTAATCCCTAAACCAATTAACGCGTGACATTTAAGTCCTTATCGTCAGCCAACAAATAGGAAAAGCTGAGGTAGCAAACGGAACACCCTATTAGCTGACGTGGCGCTGATGTGGAGATTAAAATATTATTAAAAAAATATTATTTGGGATTTTTATATGCCACATCAACATTTTAATTTTTTTTTAAAGGCCATGTCTGAAAGTTTAAACCAAAAAAGAAAATAAATTAAAAAACAAAACTAATTTTAAAATTTTTAGTTTTAAACTTTTTTTTTCCAGCTCATTTATAACTATTCTAATTTTGAACCAAGTGTTATTTAATTTGAAACTACTTTTGCTGCAATCAAAACTAATTTTAACTTGAAATTAATCCAAATTCTTATAGAATTCCAAAACATATTATTAACTTAAGTCCAAACTTCAATGAAAAAATTACTGATAATGCCTAAGTTTCCAAAAACTAACTATGAATTTTCAATGAGATTCATAATGACTATAAATACTTAGTTGAAAGATGTAATTTTATTGTATTACCAAAAAAAAAAATTAAAGTAAAAACTATAAACTTCCTTGTTTTTTAATTTAATGGAACAATCTAGGATGAGTACCATTTTGCATATCCCATGACAAAGACAAATAGGAGTGAGGTCTCATATATTGTGAGAGAGAAATCTCATGAGAATAAAACACTTAGTTCTAGGATTTGGTGTGATGAGTAATGTTTTAGTGTATAGTGGAATGTGCCCAAAATAATGAATAAGAAAACCAATTGAGCTCTCTTTTTGTTAAGCATATCTTTGGTCTCCTTCATTTCTTTATATTCAAAGTAAGTGCCTCACTCTCTCTCTCTCTCTCTCTCTCTCATAGATTTATCTTCTTATACAGAGACTCATATATATTATTTTATTTACTTTAAGCGAATAAGATATTTGTAAAGCACATTCATAATATACTCTATTTTGTTTCTCTTTAAAAAAAAATATATAATGTATTTTTATAAATTCACTTTGCAAACATAATTATTTTCTTTAATATATATAATAGGATAAAATATTATTTTGATCCCTAAACTTTACCAAAAGTTTGGTTTTCATCCTTATAAACTTTAAGAAGTTCATTTTCCGCCCTTAAACTAGTTTATCTTTTGTCTTTAAATTATTGAAAATATTTTATTTATGTTCTTAAACTTTACTAAAAGTTTAATTTTTCATTCCTAAACTATTAAAAAAAGTTATTTTTTTCATTTCTATTTATGTCTCTAAACTATTAAAAAAATTCTTTATAGAGTTTAGGAATAAAAACAAAGTTTTGACAAAATTTAGGGATCAAAATAGTATATTACCCTATATAATAAAAATAATTTAAAAGTAAGTTTTGTATACACAGCAGGCAGGGGCATATACAAATTATACAATACCGAAAATAAAAAAGAAAAGAGGAAACGACATACATGCGGAATTACTGGGGTAACAAAAAAAAACGTCATGTCGTTTATTTGCAGCCAATGTCAAAGTGAATGAAGAAGTCTTCTTCTTGTGTTTTTACTCCACAGCTATAATCAGAGGAAAATGGGAAGTAGCAGCAGGTGGAGAGGAAGAGAGGTATGGATACTGATAGCATACGCCATCGCCTTCTACTCCTTCGTCATCCATCGATCCCTTCGTCTCTCCACTGGTACGCTACCTATTATCAACCTCTCCTTCCTAATTTCTCAATTTCTTTCCTCAATTCTTTAAATTAAATTACAGATTATCACTCCCAACTCTACGGCTTACGCTCCGCCTCACCCTGGCTCTCCAAATTCACTCATCGTTCCAATGTACACACACACTCTCTCTCTTTTTGCTTTTTTTTATAAATTTTATTTTAAATTCCCTAATTTATTTTTATGTATATATAAATGTAGGATTTGTCAGATGCGCAATGGAGGAACTTTCGAGCGAATTTACCGATTCTTACAATCGTTTTTGCGATTTTCGGTTTGGCCGCCAATGCATTCAGAGCCTGTTTTCGATTCAAAGCCAGAGGAATGTCTTTCCTTTGGCTTTTCATTTCTTTCATTTACCTTACTTATTTGCACGGAGCTTGGTATGCCTTTTCTTCAACTCTCTCTCTCTCTCTCTCTCTCTCTCTCTCTCTGTTTTTAACTTTCTTTCCTTCTGTTTTTTGGCAGCATTGTGTTCATCTTAGCAATCGCTTTGCTTAATTATCTTCTTGTTAAGGTGCGTTTTCCTGTTTTACTCTGTTAGGCTATAACATCTTATTTTTTGCTCTTTTTTACTTTCAAACTTCATGTTCATTGACTTGCTTTCTCATTCTAACATTTTTAAATTTCACCAATTATGTGACTTTAATGAGACCACAACATTTCACAAGCAGTAGATTGTTTCTGGTGGGCAGAATATTAGTTTCAGTGGTGGGTCCAAATCACAACCAATAACAACTTACCACCTAATTGTTCTGAAAATGTTGCTGACGTAATACTTCTCAACTTGAATAGGTGTCATAGTTGTAAAAACTAACTCTAAATTTCATTTTGCAGAATTTTAGGACTTAGTTAAGTTCATCATTACATAAGAGTGACAAATGTGTCTTTTTTTGTTCCCTCCTTTTTTTTAACTCGCATGCTGTGTTATATTACATTAGTGATCTCTTCCTTTCAATTGGTTATTACTGTAGCTTTCATTGTAATTGTCTTCGACTGATGTTTCTAATTCTGCTTGTATTTTACTACACTTATATTTCTGCAGATATCTGCACAAAAGAAGTACTTCTTACTTGTACTCTGGAGTTTTAATATCTTTTTTCTTATATGCAATCGCGTTTATGAAGGATATTCGTTCTCCATAATAGGGTAAGCTCTATTAGCTTGGTTATTAAATGCTCATGTACTTTTGAGTTTATCTTAAGTGCAAGATATTATGTGATATCTACTCAACACAGTTCCATTTGTATATTGTGCCTAGGCAACAATGGGCTTACTTGGACAACTTCCGAGGCACCTTTAGATGGCATATTTGCTTTAACTTTGGTATTTCCTTACATCTTCATTTGCTGGGATATTATCTATAAAATTATGCTTTTATTCTGATTCTTGATTCAATTAATAAGTAAACCACATTAGTTGTTTTTGCTTCGAGTTATCAATAGAAGAAAGGTTTTCATTTACGATGAAGCATAATGCAAAATAATAGGTTCTACTTGTAGATATTGAGACATCAGCAACTATTCTATTGTTTCTTTATATGGCTTTGTTTTATTTTTTTGACAGTCGTTTTGCGCATGATAAGCTTTGGATATGATTACCATTGGGCAGATCAAGATTCTCATTTTGATCAAGAGGTATTTGTTTCTCTCTGACTTCCATTTTCCACCTTTCTTCTTTCCTTCTTCTTATTTTATTGGATTGCTCGCTCTATGCTTAATAGGCATGTAGTTCTTTTTAAAGGATTCTTACCTTGTTTACTAGGAGATCAACACAATCTGCTAAGTTTGTGGCAATGACAGTTTCATTCCCTAAAAACTGTTCCGCAATAATGACCAAAACACCCTAAACTGGAGTATCTATATGTGTTAATGCATCTTGCTTTTTGGTACCTATAAAAATATGCATCTCTCTGTGTGGTTTAGTATCAGCACTCATCAACTTTTTCATTTTCTTTAGAGAGTTCATATTTTGTCACTACTCTGTGTCAATAGTGGAATTTTATGTTCAGGTGGAGCTTACACGTGCTTGCCAACTACCAGCTTACAGTATTTATGTGATTATATCTAGTACACTGTCATGTTCCTGACATCTTATTTTCTCATATATCTGTCAGATTTAATTCTTTGTAATATTGTTTATTTGATTATTTGTACCCTGAAATATAAATGGTTCCTGGGTTCACTAAAACACATGCTTGCTTAAGATTTTTCTATTTATACAAATGATTATCATGGATTTAAAACATTTCTACTTAAGAAACCGGCTTTGCTGATATTCACATTCTGGTATTTGCAGAAGCATGTTCAGCGTTGCCATATTTGTAAGTCAGGAAAAACTTGCTACCAACTTTTACAGGTTAACTTATTAGCTGCAATTAAGCATGAGACCATCATTTTTATAGTTGCTGTTATCCAATTATTTGCTTCATCTGAACAAAATATTTATTTTATCTTTTTTAAAATTGGTTTTGTTAATTACCTGAAAATATTTTCTTTTTCATGACTTTTGTTGTGCTTTTCCAGGAGAGAAGTGTCCCAGACGACAAGTATTCCTTAAGTATATACATTTGTTACTTGGTATATGCTCCCCTCTACCTTGCTGGGCCAATTATAAGCTTCAATGCATTTGCTTCACAGGTATGTGACTTGTATGTCAATTATACTTTTTCTTTTTGTTTCCATAGTAATGTCCCATTTCCATAAAAGTAGTCTTAGTGATATCCTCTATGGTTGAACTTTTACTTATTTAAAAAAATTTGAACTTTTACTAGATTTAGCAGCAATAGCTATGTTTTAAATGTAGTCAGATCCTTCTTGTGAGCTCTTAAGCTAACCCAACTTTCTTGAAGCCCTCCTTGGTGCTAGCTCCTGTTTCTAATTTACCAAGCTATAGCAAAAACCATTTGTACTAGTGGATTATCAACTCAACTAGATATCTTTTATTTAAACTGTTGAAGATAGTAGTCCTTTCTATAATGTTCTTAGAAAACTCATGGAGTAATCTACTACCCTAATGCAAATTTCTTGCAGCTAGATGTACCTCAGAATAATTATTCAGTCAGAGATGTGACTTGGTATGGTTTGCGTTGGGTATTCAGTCTTCTCCTAATAGAGCTAATGACACATCTCTTTCAGTACAATGCCTTTGCAATCAGGTGAGTCTCTTAGAAACTCAGGGGTCCACCTATTTTTTAGATTTTTCTGTCCAATCTTATTGTCTAGTAATAACATTTCTTTCTGCACTGGCTAGTGGCTTGTGGAAACAGTTATCTCCTATGGACGTGTTCATCATCGGATATGGGGTAAGAGGTGAATCTTATTATGTTACCTGCTTGTGATTAGATTCGAGGATATACAGTAGAAGTCATTGGTAGAAGACTGAACTTTATATGAGGAAAACAATTCATCCGTGAATAAGAAGACATAGTAGAGCCCTATGTGTGTGTGTGTGTGTGTGTGTGTGTGTGTGTGTGTGTGTATGTGCGTGCATATTTTCTTGGGAACCTAAGCTCTATAATTTTGGAAATGATAAATGATACCATTTTTAGTATTTTGCTAAGATTAAGTGTCTAATTTGAGAAACAAGGAAATGATATTAATTCTCTTTGTTGCAATTTCCTCTTGAGTTGTAGGTTCTATTTATTTTGACTTAAGTTTCCTCAATTTTAGTGGTCAAAATAATTGTAATACTTTTTAAATATTTATTCTTATTCTGGTCAGGTCTTAAACTTCATGTGGCTGAAGTTTTTTCTTATCTGGCGCTATTTTCGGTTTTGGTCACTGGTATGTTACTAGCAATTATAATTTTTGGCTTCAATTTATCCTGAACTTCAGCTTTCTTTTACATCTGCACGGGATAGTCTAGCCCTAATTAGCTCCATCTGAAGTTCAGTTGAAGAAAGCTCTAACCTTTAACCTTTAAGCATTGCTGTCTAAATAAATCGAGGAAGGAGTTCATTTCTTTGTAATTATGAGCTTGTAGATATGTGGCATTGAGGCCCCAGAGAATATGCCAAGGTGTATTAATAATAGCCATAACTTGGAAGGATTTTGGAAAAACTGGCATGCTTCCTACAACAAATGGCTTGTGAGGTAAATCATTTCAAATCCTTTATATTTGTTTTTCTCACGCAATCCCATCTTTGACTATGGCATGTGTGTTTTATAAATGATTGCAATTTTAGGTATATGTACATTCCTCTAGGGGGATCTCAGAAGAAGCTACTGAATGTATGGGTTATATTTACATTTGTTGCGATATGGCATGATTTAGAATGGTAATTCTTGCCTCCAAGTTTTTCTTCTTAATCACTTCTTTCTGTTCTGTAAAACAGTAGCAGAAGATTGTTCAAAGCTACACCTTTTCTGAGTTCTTATTGTCTTTGATATTAGGAAACTTCTTTCTTGGGCGTGGTTAACATGTTTGTTCTTTATTCCGGAAATGATACTGAAATCAACAGCAAGTGCGTTGCAGGTGATGTGTGTCTATCATTCCTAGTTCTGTTTACTGTGAGTTAATTGTGATTGAGCTGCATTTGGCTAGTGGTTTTGCTTTTGCCTATCAAGAATCATCTGCTACCAAACAATCAGAAAGGCATTATGATTTGTAATGAGACTTATTTGAGCCAAAAATATAAGGTATCAAAGAATGACTACCAATACATTTTCATGATACACCTTGGTTGAGTGGCTTCTTTTTTTTTTTTTTTTTCCCTTTTGGCTAAGTAAAAGGAATTATATAAGAGACAGCTAAAAGGAAGTGGCAGCACCCAAGTGTATGGGAACTATACAAGTAAAGACACCAAAACAGGAAAATTAAATAAAATAAAAATATAGAAAAAAAGAACAATATTTATCTCAGAAGTGGCAAACAATCAATAAATTCCATATGGGGAAGACAGCCCAATTGAGGAAGAAGAGATGAAGAGGTGAACATCCCATGAGCAGGTGAGAAGGAAAGATTCAAAACCAAGCTCAATAATACCCATCTTGAGCTGGGTAATGGACTTCACCCCTTTGAATGCCTCTGATTTGTCTCTATCCAGATATTCTACATTAGACAAAAGGAGCTGCTTTAGAAGCCACATGGCCCTACCAATTATTATCACCTTCTTCAGCATAAACAGCACTGACCTGAAAAGAGTGTTTCAGTATACTTTTATGATACAGATTACACAGTTATTCATAAGACATGGCAATGACTCTGTCATGTGGAATTGAACAGGCTCCACTAGGCATTAAAGATGCAACCTTTGCAAAAGCAAAATACAGTCACACTTTAGCTTAAGATGTAAAGTTATTATGAATGGATGAATAGAAATTCTATTGCTGCACCAAAGTAGTGAGAAAATGCACTATTGGATTGTTATTTATTGTTTTTTGCGTTTGTCATTGAAGGTATAAATACAGTGCAGCAACATTATCTTGCTTTTCATAAAATTATATGTCTGACAAGATTCTTGATGTATAATTTCCAACTATGTTTTATTTTCAGGTTGAGAGTGCTTTAGGGCAGTTTGTCTTTCGTGAACTTAGTGCTGTTGCTGGTGCTGTCACAATCACTTGTCTCATGGTGTGTCCCTACCCTAACTTTAAGCAATTTCACAAATCAGTGTCATATTCGTTAAATTTTTCCTCAATAACTTGCGATTAATTAATTAGCATGTGATGCATGTGTAAATTGGTAGATACATATGGATTTCTAGGTAGTAACAGAGTAGTTAAAAGCTACTCTGTTACTACCTTGAAAACCAAATGTATTTACCAATTCTGAGTCCTCACTCTGAGAGTTGCCTTGAATTTAGTCTGACAATATTTATTAACGCGAATTAGAAAAAAATTCTAAATGAGTAGTTAAAAGCATGTGTATTCTCTGAATTGGACTTTAAAATGAGAAGACACCTGTCTGTGTCTTTTGTTAGCAGAGAAACGCTGCTTTTTCACTCTTAAGAAGGCTAAACCCTCTTAGCTTTAAGTTGAATTGTTCTACATAATCTTTCTTGGGTTCTTGAGTAGAGGAAGACAAGGTAAGTGGTTAAAATGAGTTTCACAGCATGCACGAATATGCTAGTGCATGGGTTGGAATTGGCCTCAGTGAAGTACAAGTGAGGAAAGTAGCAAATAAAAATCATTATGTTCTACATACCCTTTCTTAGATACTTACATAGAAGAGGACAAAGTACTTGGTTAAAATGAGTTGCATTGCATGCACATGTAGTGTACATAAACATTCATTGCAAAAAGTACATAAACATCATATCAACTAATTTGTTGCAAGCACCCATGCTTGGGGGACTCACTTCTAGTGATTCCCTCTCTTTGTTCATAATCTCTCTATTCTCTTGTATGTAATTTCTTTTTTTGTGTTTGTTGTTTGTACATATTTTTTTAGGCTACTTCATCTTCTTTGATTGAAGCAGTCCTAACATTTAATAAAGATTTCCTACCTATCCAAAAAAAAAAAATGTAGCCACCAAACTAAAAATAATGAAAAGAAGTGGGTTACATGGTGTTATGAAAATACTGTAAAAATGCTGCAGATGTCTTATTCAAATGTTATTCCCTATGAACATGTATCAATCTGCATACATTACCATTTAAGCTGTTCTTTGTAGGTTGCAAACCTTGTTGGTTATGTTATTGGACCATCAGGCATTAATTGGTTGGTATCTCAATTCCTTCAAAAAGAAGGTATGCCTAAATCTCATATCGTTTTACAGTTTCACCTAGGTTTCCTTGTTTGCTTTGACAAAGGCAGATATGGAACTAATGCAAAATTCTTTTATACAGGACTGCCTGTTCTAGGTGGTATGTTTGTGACATTTTATGTAGGGACTAAGGTAATGATGAATTCCACCCCCCCCCTTTTTTATTTCAAAGTTTTGGTTTCTTCTGAGAAATTTTCTGCATCTTGAGCACATGCTTATTTTAATTATTGGTCTGCACCTCCCTTATTTTGCAGCTTATGTTCCACATTGATGATGCCAAGCAAAGAAAGTACAGAAGTGGCCTGTGAAGGATCATTGTGTAGCCACATTGCTGATTGCCAATATGTAGATTTTATGGGGGGTTAAAATCTAGTATCAGAAATTCTTAATGGCATTGACATCACCAATGTTATTGGTTTGGGGGAGTATTTTGCATTAGTTTTGAGGACCTCAGTTCATTATTTTGTTATGCGTTTAGGCATTTTAGTTGACAGCAGCAGCCATTCATAGTTGTACAGGAAGAAAATTGGTGACTCCTTCCCCCGCCCCCCAGTATAGATAACAATACAATTTTGATTGTAATCATATGTGGTATATCATGCCTCTCTATTTGTCTTCAAGGGCACATTTGTGTACCATAAATCAATTAAGAAGCTCATCACAAGGTTACTATATGATATCATCTTATTTTATTTTGTTTTGTTTTGTTTTTTCAAAGGCTGGTATGATGGTAAATGTTGAATTTATGACCCTTGCCTTCATCATCAAGTCATGATCTTTCAATTTCGATTTTCTTTTTTCTTAGGAATAATGGAATTTTATTGAAACAAATGATCAAGTACAGAAAGGTGCAGGGGGGGAGACTCGCCATGCATATTGAGATACATATTTGTAAGATAGCTATTTTTCATGCCAAAAGAATGACAGAAGATGTTCTGTTACTGTATGCAGCCACCAACATGCAGTTCTCCCCCCTCCAACCCAAAGTCTGTTCAGTCTTCTGCCCGTCCCTGCAGCACTGCATATCTGAATCAGTGCAATCAGTCCTCAATGGCGCTATCATCCTTCATAAAATCTAGCTCCTTTTCATACAGACATTAATATATTGATAAAGAATGTGCCTTAAATGGGAAGAGTGGGGAGGGGGTGGCATTTTGAAGAGATATACCACACCTCCGGTTCCATTAAGCAATTAACTTATATATATATATATATATATATCATTCATTCCAGAGTAAAACTAACGCTAATACTTTTTTGTCTCTTTTTTTAGTTAAATCTTTTTCGCTAATGAGTGAGGTAGGAAGGATTCAAAACCAAGTTCCCCCAACACAATAACATCGAACTACAACCCTTGCGTGCCTACTTATCTTCCTGGATGTAGTCTTGTTTTCTCTGAGAGTGAACTCTTAATTACAATACAAAGAGGAAACTCTTTCTCAGCGTCTGGAATTCTATTACATGTTTCTTTGATCAAACTTAATTTGATAAATAAACCATTGCATATCACACCAATACGGAACAGCATAAACTTTTTGGTAGAGAAACATAAAAGATAAACATGTTGCACAAAATGAAATGGCAATGCTTCAAGAATTCTCTAATTTATTAATGAAAATGAACAACGTACACCAAATTCCTTTAGACACAAGAATTCCCACCTGTCACGCAGTTTATAACTTGTATAGGCACAAATTTAAAGCACCGGATCAAGTAGACTTCAATTCAAATATTATTTGAGAATAACAGTTTCCATGGACACTGTTAACCAATTGGCACAATAGGTACGACCTCTTGATTTCCACAATTTTTCTTTAATTTGTTTCTGGTGTGAGAGAAGAAAAGAAAAACTACCCCACACTTATCAGAACCCGAAAATGGTAGCATGAACACCTTTTTGTTGAAAATCTACTTGCCACAAATATATAGTCATAGCAGATGTTGCCAATGAATTGTATAAGGGATCACACACAAGATATCAACCACTTCTAGCCATAGCATTACGATGCAATCATTAGTTGTAAAGACTGTGATATTGGACAAATTAATAAATGAACAAACATACAATGGAACGGAAGGATACTTCATTGATTTCAAAATTCTAATCTAATCCGAATTCAGTTCACTACATCAGTCTATTTCAAGATTGAAATGCCAACTCAAATTACTTCCTCTTCCTCCCACCACCAGCCTTTGACTTTTTGTTAGCATTACCTTTAGCAGCATTCTCTGGTGTTTCCTGTCACAATGATCAGCAAACTACCTTATCAATGATATGGAGTGATGCAATCAGGCAAGTTAACTAATTCCAGGGTTTATAAGTAAATCTTGCAGGAAACAGTAAGCAGATTGTTGAATGCCAAAGAAGACTTGAAAAGAAAATGACACTGACAAAATGAATAATGAACTACAAATACCAAAAAAAGGAAAACTGGGATTGTGAACTAAAAGAAATGCAAACCACAGTATATAAACTGTAAAGCCATTGTGCTATTAATTGAGAAAAAAAATCCATTAAAAATTACATCCAACATTATTTATAAATTTCAACCCCTACAGAACCGAGTGGAGCAAGAAAAAATAACGACACCCCCCCCCCCCCCCCCCCAAAAAAAAAAAAAAAAGTCTCTGACATGAGACACAATGTTCAAATGCTTAATAGGAGAGTAAGTTCTTTTTTAAATGATAGTCCAGTTTTCTTGGATCAACTCTTTTAACCTTCAGCCCTACATCACCTTAACTTTTAGATGTTATTGTAAGCAGTGCAAAGTGAATCTGTTACGGTAAACTATCTAGGGCAAATCAAAGGTAAACTTACGTGGAAGAAATTTATGGACAAATATTTAAGCTAATTAGTAATTCAGCATTGAGCTCCAAGACATTAGAGATCTGGGACCTAAATTACAAACTAAGTTATCAAATACTATTCCTACTTTCAGATTGCATACCCTAGGGGAAAATGATAATCATTATAGTATTAAGGTAAAGAAGATATAGCAACAGTTCTTTTCTTCCAACAAAAGTTATTTTTTGGGTAAGTTTCTCCCAACAAAAATCACTATATGAAAAACTCAGATGCTGTTAAATGATTTAAGTGGAATAGAAACACGCATAGATTGGCTCTGATGGTTCACCAGGGTTTTCAGCTTCATGTGCCGAAGCAGACACCTCTGGATAATGACGTGGAGTGCTTGAAACCCAGATATTGGATTGGCAAGCTCAGGCTGCCAAGGACCTTGGGCCTGGACCCACAAGCTTGCAAAGAAAGCATCTTATTCCCAGTTGCTGGTCTGGGTGATCTAAGCACGCATTTACTTCCCTGTCATTCAGTGTAGCAAGAAATCAAGGTAGGCAATTAGGTTTAGACATCCTAAGAGATCTGTACAAACTTGGAAGGCTTTCCACCGTGTTTTAATTTTTTAGGTTTTGAAAGAAAAGGTGATCTGACACAAATGGTTATGGGATGAGAAAGGTTAAGAAATTTGATGAAAAGAAGCAGAAGCTTCGGATCAGTAAGTAGTGGGGAAGACAAATTTCAGGAAAGTTTTTAAAATAAGACACAGATACTTGCAGCACAAAGAAACATTAATTATATTTTAAGAAAATTTATTAACATTTAAGAGAGAGAGAGAGAGAGAGAGAACAAAGATATTGCTATTTCATCCTGACCTTTCAGCTAATGCAAGTTATAACCCCGTTTGTTACAGCTTATCTTATAAATTAAGCCAACTTAATTTCTTAGGTTCATCTTTTTAAAGCTTCACTTTTCCTTTGGTACAGCTCAGTCAAACCCCAGCTTATTCTTTGTTCTCTAAAATAAGTTATACCAAATGCACTGGTGAAAATTAATATTCAGCAAGACCAAGAAAACAGATTGAGAGGTAAACTAATAACATAAAGGAATAAGAACCAACAAACGCAAAAGCAAACTTACTAGATAAGAAGAATTGATGTAGGATGGGAAGTGTAGAAAATAGAAATAACAGGGAAGAAAGAAGAACAGGACAAATCTTATGCTTCACCATCTAGATTCTAGAATCTACCTAATTCCCTAGGCTTCACCACCTGAGAGTGCTTAGAATCACCACAAAGATTAGGAAAACATCTCTAATAAATAAATTCTTGTTCAAATTGTACCACTTCAAACCATTCCTGGAGCCTCTTTATAATGGGCTTCAGGGATTACATTATGCCTGTGTTTGGTTCGGGTGAAAAACTTTTACTGAAAACATTTTACAACCTTATGGGTGTTTGGGCGGACTGAAAAACCTGGTCAAACTGAAATTAATTTCCCTTTGACAGTAAAATAAGGCTGCCTAGAGTGTAAAATCAATTACACTTTTATTTTACAGCATTTCATTTTCAGCCTTCACTCTCACACTCATGCTCTACACACCCCAAGCAAGGAGAGGGACTAGAGAGGAGAGCTTGAACCAACAGCCACCTCCAACGCTGAACTTTGCCCTCATCCTCAGCAGTTGAGCAACCCACCCATGAGCAGATCGGACCACCCAGCCACTAATGCCAACCACCATGACCGCCCATCCCTAGATTGAACCACTGATCTCATCGTCTCTGCCTCAAGCTTGTCGTCGCCACCTCAATCTCATTGCCGCTGCCTCTAGATCGAACCATCAACCCACCCATGAACCTCTATCTCTCTCTCTTTTTCTTGATCTACCTCTCTCTCTCTCTCTCTCTCTCTCTCTGGTTTGATGAATGTTCAATTTTTTGTTTTTTTTTTTGTTTTTTGTTTCTTTGGGTTTATAAATTGGAGTTTTCTATTACAATGTCTGTTCGGAAGCTGGGAAAATGTGAGAAACTAGTAGAAAATGTGTTTTTAGAGCATTTTCAGGAAAACAACCAAACACCGAAAATATTTTCTAGAGCGTTTTTTGGAATGCAACCAAACACCTGAAAATGTTTTCTAATCTAGGAAATGTTCACCTGAAATTATTTTACACTAGGAAAACATTTTACGTCAAACCAAACACAGATCCTCAATAACATTAAAATCAAATTCAAAAGTAAAAAAGAAATCAAGTACAAAATTTCAAAATAAAATCTGGAAGAAAATCTGAAATAATCTGGGTTATGCTCCCAGCATCAAGATTGCTTATCAGCAGTTTTTTTAAGGTATTAATCAGCAGTCTTTTTCTTGGTAATAACTAAAGTTTGTATGTGCTATGAGTGATCCAAGTTCAATGATTTCATCAAAATATGCAGAGTTAGAACATAGAAATTTTATCTTCCAACCACAGATAAATATCGGCATATCCAGGGAGAAAAACCAAGAGATGCTCAAAATGCATAGCGTAAACATACCTTCCGTTTAATGGGTGCAGATGTATTAGGAACTGGTTTAAAAAATGATTCTAATCTGCAAAATAAATATATAGCAATAGTATTAGGCATCATTAGACAAAGAAAACAGAAAGTTAAAGAACTTATTCCTATAAGCATCACCTACCGGCCCTGTGTTGACTTGTTTTTGGCTGCTTTAATTTTCTCTATTGCCTAAATAGATAGAGAAACCAAGAAATAATTTAGGTCTTTCCTCATTACTCAGAACGAGCAATATAAACTTATAGCAAGCCAATGTAAGAACTTTATAGCGATTTAAAAGGGCACACCTTGGTCACTCTGTCACTGTTGAACCCATTTTCATTCACCAGAAAGGTTACCAAACCCTGTAAAAATGACAAAACAATGTAATCTCTCTAACATGCAAAACATTCAAAAAATAGAGTATAATATAAACACTTTTCAACTAAAAATTAATTACTTCCTCATCTGGAGCAGTCCACTTAATCTCAAGTTGTTCTTCATCAGTACAGACTAATGGTTCTTTAAAAAGCCGCCGAGCCTCTTGATATGGCCAATCATCTGGTATTTGGAACCTGATTATGGAATGAACAATTAGAGCTGAAAAAGGAACAGTAAATACACACAAATAAAAGCACACCCATCATCGAGTAAAAAATGCTAGAAACCTCCCTGATATAATTAGATAATTTAGATGAATTAAAATTTTACATGGTAATAACTAATAACACAGAGCTCTAGAAAGTATTGAAATGATGGTAACTTGTCAAAAAAAAGTATTGAAAAATGATGGTTAAAGCAAAATATGGTACTATATCAAACGCCCAGGACCCAATGGAATTTTTTTAATGATAATTACACATGCACCTAATATTTTAAAAGAAATTCAACAAATAAGTTTATTTGAATCATTTCACCAGGTCAAATACATGAATATAATTAGTACAGCAGCTTTCAAGCTTTAAAATGAGAAAACCTCTCTTTGTTTATGTTCTCCAGTATATTCTCTATAGAGCCATGCTGACGAATGAGCTTCAAAGCAGTCATCCCCCCAATTCCTGTAGCATAAATTTATAATTGCACTAAATATTAAATGCATAATTAATTTTTCAAGCCATACATATGTGTGTGTGTGTGTAATAGTAATATATTATATCAGATTGATTATTGCAAATCAAAAACCCAAATACCTCGAATGCTGTCACAGTAATCACATCCAGAAAGAATGCATAAATCAATGAATTGATCCATAGTAAGATTTAGCTCCTCCAAAATCTGAAAGGATGTCATTATCAGAACAGTGAATTAATATAGTAAGCAATTACATCAGAGTTTGATAATTACAAGGGGGGAGAGGAGGGACTTGAATCCTAGACATCTTCGTTGGAAACACCAAGATGTGCCACTTGAGCTACAGCGCTTTTGGCAAGCAATTATATCAGAGTTACAAGTAGTAAGTACCTTTGCAATTTCAAATTCCATCACTGGGACTTTTCTCGAGCTAGGATCCATCAAATGACGAAGAAACCTAGGAGCTCCAAACGTTAGGGAATCCATGTCTTCAGAAGCCACGCCATAAACCTGAATTCAATAAAAGTTCTTTAGACTCTTAACACATCATTTACGATGAACATGTTTGGGCAACAGACAGAAAGGAAATGAATCCAACTATTTCCAGTAGACTGGAAGGCCCAAATCCATCCTTGGAACAAGTCACTATGGAAAATCAATTCAACAACACAAATAATGTACAAACATGAAAATAAAATAAAATAAAAAAGCACATGGAAAGCATATGACAAAATAAAACCTTAAAAAAATGTTGAGGGAAACAAAATGAACTTGTTTCAAATACCACAGAAAACACAATGTAATACTTTCTTTTCCATTAGGTTTACTCATGAACATAAAATAATCACAAAGCAGACAGAAACTTGCCTGTCCTGACTTACAAAGAGCAGCACATTGTGCCTCTGCTTCTGACGGAGCCTGTGGAAACCAAAACCACACAGGTGCATTACAAGAAGAATAAATTTTTAGCTACACTTTAACTCACACCAGTGAAAAATTATTTTATAATATAATATCACCTCAATTACAGGCACTCCCATGAGTCTTAAGAGCCTTTTGCAGTCATCATTGTGTTGCTTTGTCACCTGCAAAAGTAAGGAGAACATGGCATCAAAAGCTCACATAAACCATACTTTCAGTATACCTCAACCTTTACAATTTCTTGCATAAAAACAAGTGTTCAAGAATATAGTGCTAAGTGCTAACATTCCACAATAATCGTAAAACAAATTTGACAGAAGAAAGAGATATGGAAAGAACTCACCTTCACTGTTCGTTTACTGAATTTCTCAATGGCTTCCTTGTCGCCAGCCTGCAATGACAACAAAAAGCAGCTACATTACACATGTTGTAAACTAATAATAAAACAGAAACCAAGGGAAAGTGAACAAAGAAAGCAATATGCACATGCCTCTTTGGCTTCTTCCAAATCCTCAGTAGCATCAGCCCTCTTTGAGTAACTGCAACACAAGTTTAACATGAAAGCCACTATTAGCCATGTGCATAACAAATGTCATCTATGTTAAACAAAGAAAGTAAACTGTGATAGAAAAACACCGTTTTGCCAGCTCTTGTTTTTTCAGATCTGGAGGCTTCCCATCAAAAACATAGCTGAACAGAAAATGCAACTTGTTTAGCAAAGCACATACTACACCAATTACACCAAGTATAACATGGAGATGATTATGCCTAAACTTTAACAAAGTGAAAACAAAGAGCAAGGTAGAGAATTTAATTACACTGGCTTCATTCCAGCTTCAAGAAGCCTAATTGTCCGCGAAAACATGCCTTGCAGATGACTACAAACCATCCCAAGAGAAACCCATATCAATATTTAGAAAACAAAGAGTTCAAATGAAACCCAGCTCAAAACTAACCACACCCAAAACACAAATTAGGCTAAATTTCAACAAAAAAAAAACCCAGTAACACATGCTTATTTAATTGAAAAAAAGAAGAAGAAGATAACTTTGTAAAGGGTACCTAGTAACTTCACCAGCCTCATTTGTAAGCATCTCAGTCCCACTCCTTCCCACAACAATCTGCACCAAAATTCAAGCAAACCCACATGCTAAATCCTAAAAAATACTCATTCACAAAGGCTCATACATGTTCAATTAACATATTAACTCAACCCCAGATAAAAATCTTATTAAAAAAAAAAGAAGATGCGTACGAGGAACTGATAAATGCTCATGCTGGCGTCTATAGCGATTTTGCGGCCAAAATAGGTCTCAAATTTCTGCTCCCTCATGGCCTTCGGTGCATTGTCCGCTAAGAGCTTTGTTAAACCCTACAACCCCATCATCAGTTTACACACACACACACACCAAAAAAATAAATCATAAATTAAAAATCTGCAACAAAAAGTAGAACTTTAGAAATCAAAGAGGGAAAGGGGTTTGAAAAGCAAATACCTTGATACCCATTTTTCTGGATTTGGGTGAATTTTTAGACTTTAGACTTTAGTCAGTGGAAGATGGGTTGAGATGAAAAGGGGGTCTCGTTTTGGCTAAAACTAGGGATCATATGAATTCCTTCCCGCGCACTGCTGTGGTTTTAGTCTGCTGTGAGGCACGTGGAGATCACGTGTACTATAATCACTCATTCCTTTCACTCTTGGGGTGCGTTTGTTTCGATAGTAAAGTAATTCTGAAAAATGTTTTCAGGAAAGGAGAATATTTTCCGGAGAGGAAAATATTTTTAGATGTTTGGTGGTATTTTAAAAAAAACTTTGGAAAATATTTTCAAGTGTTTGGTAACATTCTGAAAATGCAAATTTTTTACTGATTTTTCACATTTTCTCAACCATTTTCTCACATTTCAAACAAATTTTATAATAAAACGTTAAAATCCATCCACTTCTAAACAAACAAAAATCACCGGCCAAATCAAATTGAGAGAGGGAGGTGAGACAGGGAGGAGGAAGAGTGAGATCGGTGGGGAGGGTTTCTCGCCGGCGCGAGCTCGCGCAGGGCGAGATCGACGCGCGATCTCGCGCATCGCGCCTCAATCTCGCCCGGCGCGAGATCACGCCTCGATCTCGCCCGGCGCGAGCTCGCCGGCAGGCCTTTGGGTTGAGGACGGTGTGATCTTGGCTTCACCGGCGATCTCCCTCTAGCTCTCTCTCTCTTTTCTGGTGTGGTTGTTGCTCTCTCCCTCTCCTTCTCTTTCTCTGTGTTTTCCAACGGAAAACTTAATTTGAAGGTAAAATACACATGGAAATTATTTTCCGGGTGGGGAGGGGCTGTTTTACGGTCAACGCTTCCTCTTTTCCGTTTGACCAAAATTTCCGGTGTTGCCAAACACCCGCAAATGCTGAAAACATTTTCCGGAATTGGTTTACTGTCAAAACAAACGCACCCTTTATTTCATATTTTTTAAGTCCATAACCTTTCCAAATTTTTTTTTTTATAGAGTTTTAACTAATAATATCGTCTAATGATAGTTTTTCATCATCAAATTAAGACACTAATCGGTTTTTGGTATAAGCGAGAATTGAACCTCATATTTTTTATTCAACTATCAAAAATTTTACCAGTTGAACTAACCGAAACCCACTCCAATATTTTAATTTGGTCCTTAATTTTTCTTTTTTATAGGTAAGAAAAATTTTTATTAAAAAGAAGTAAACGAAGGAAATATGTACAAGCAACAAAAGAAAATATAACAACTTATATACAAAAAGAAAGTGAATTTAAAAACAACGAAATGGATTTCATAAAAGTAAATCCCCACACACGAGACCAATCAAACAACGTGGTCACAAACAAAGCTAAGAGCTTATTCACAAAATCATTGAATTTTCAAATATGCGATTATTTCTCTCCTTCCAAATAATCCATATCACACAATATGGTACCAAATTCCAAATATTTGAAAAATGTATCCCTAACCAATTCCTCCAACCGACCAGTAAGTCGATAACCCTTTAGGTAGAACCCAAGAAACAGCAAAAGACCTTAGGGTAAAGCTCCATAACTAAAAAACCTCACCACAATGCAAAAGCAGATGATCCACATACTCTCCCTTAACATCTACAAATGCAACACCAATCCATAATTGTGAAGCCTTGTTTCCTCAAAAAGGTCTGTTGTGAGAACCTTCCCCCACATGTAACTATCCAAACAAAAAACGACACACAACATGGAGCCTTCACACCCTAAATACTCTTCTAATGAAAAGTAATGGAGCTAGATCCCCTCAATGCACCATAAAAGGATTTTATATCAAAATTTCCCTTGACCCCAAACACCACGTCATCTTATCTCCACCCTCAATAGGAGGACTCAACGACTCCAAATGTATGAGCAAAGGCCCCCACCAATTCCATCTCCCATTAAAACCACACCGGAACCATATATGTGAGATAGAAATCTACTGAAACCTAATTTTAAGTGTATATATGTGTGAAACTTCCTTTTGAAAACTAGAACATTAGGAGCTGTTTGGTTTTTTTTTTTTTCATCACTCTTCACTCAATTTTCATTACGCATCATTTAAAATACCTCAATTTCTTATACCTACCCGTTTGGCACATATTTTCAACTTCTCATCACTCAATTTTTTGTACTTTATGTGGGACCCACTCTTCTTAAAACCACCAAACACAAAGCCAACTATGTGTTAAATTCCAAAAAATAAACAATATTAATGCCACCCAAAAAAAAAAAAAAATCACTGCCTCTTCTTCTTCTTCTTCTTCTCTCTCAAACTCTTTCTCTGTGTGTGGTTCGTGGTCCAATAGATCGAAAATGGGTCTGATCGTTTTGACCCAGCTGGCAATGGGTCTAGGTGTGTTGGTCGGAGCGGCCCTAGTCAAATCGACCATAGACCAGAAGACCATGGCTTGCTCGTTTCCGAGATGCCCAAGTTCTAACGGAACGGGTTGGGTCTCGTGCCTTGGTTCTCATCACAACAACCACCGCCGTAACCGCCGTAGCCACCGCTACAACCCATAGTGACAAACGACAATGTTCCACTCCTTAAAAACTCCAAAACCCACCATAGCTACAACAGCAGCAGCAACAACATTAACATCAACAATAGCGAAAAGGAGAAAGGTGAAAAGGGAAAAAAAAGAAAGAAAGAAAGAACTGATGCTTGCAGCGAAGAACAGAGAAAGAAAAGTTTGTTTCTTGATTTTTTTTTTTTTTTTTTTTTGGGTTTAAGATGAGAAAGGCAAAAAGGAAGAAAAATAAAGAAAAGAAAGAAGATTGCCATCAACTCTGTTTTCATAACTTGAAAACACCTAAAATGTGTTTTTAGTTTCCATAACTCATCATTCAAAAATCAAAAAATTGAGTGATGGAAACAAAACTTGAAAACAAATCCAAACAGAGTTTTTTTTTTCATGGGACCCACATATTTTGAGTTATAGGCGATGAAAAGAGAGTTATGAGTTATGGAAACAACAAATCCAAACAGCACCTTAGCCTTTGCCCTCCTTCACTCCACAATAACTTATATTAGTGGAGTGAACATCACCTCAAGTAGGGGTGTTTGCAGTGCGGTTTAGCTATAACCATAACCGCATTGCACCTCATTTTTTCTATCAGATGTGCGGTACAGTATATAAAATGTGATTTGAACGGTTTGAAGTCGGTATATTTTTCAAATTTTAGGCATTTCCTACCTAACTCAAAACTGGTTTTTCCCTTTTGGGGCCAAGTTTTAAACTATTGAGCTAGTTTTTCTTTATTTTGGGTTAGCTTTCCTAATCAACACTTGCTATGTTGGTTTGGATTAGCCCAAACCTTTGTTTTCAAGAACCATAATACACTTGGTATATAACAAAAACTGAACACATGTAACTATCTCAACCCATAATACACTTGCTATATAAAAATTCAAAATATATTACCATACAATTTAACATTAGGAATGTTCATCAAACAGCAAAAACCGCACCAAAACTACCTATAAAATGACATAACCACTCTGCACCGCAAGTAACAGTGCACCACATTGCATTGCATTGCACCATTTTTATATATTAATATATTTATTTATTTTAATATTAAATATATTATTAATAGTTTAATAATCCTTGTTTTCAAAAAAAAAAAAAAAAAAGGTTTAATAACCTTAGCTACTACGGTATTAAACTATTATAATATCTAATACACATTATTAATATTTTAATACCCTAGTAGCTAGCCATCTAATCCACTGTATCAACTTCAAAAAAAAACAAAAACGTATCACTCTCTGACTCTCCATCTTAGCGTCTCGGCCTAGTTGTCAACGGTACACGGCGGTTTAAATAAGTATTAAAAAAATATAGTATTTATACTTCTATTTTATAATTAAATACTAGAATATCAGTGATGGTAGTGGTCTGCCCGCGGTGGCAACTATTAATGGTAGTGGTGAGCAACATTAGAGTTCCTCTGGCAACAATGGAGGGATGTCGGAGAGGTACAATAGAGAAGTTTGACAATACAAGATAGAGGCAACATACGGATGTCTAGAAAAACAAAGACTATATACAGAAACACTTGAGACATCTGAAACTCAAAGTAGTAGCTGTAATACCGTATTAGAATAAAATAATTAATATAGAGAAGAAGAAAGCATAAGAAATGAGAATTACATGGTTTAGTAGTAGCTTTAATACCATGTTAGAATAAAATAATTAATCTAGAGAAGAAGAGAGAATAAGAAATGAGAATTACATAATTTAGCCTAAAGGCTTATATCCACAGAAAGAGTGCCTTTGATGACCACATTTTTGTTATTACACATCAAGTAGGATGCTTTGATATCTTTACCAATGATTATCAAAACTTTGGTCATTCCAATGATGGTCAGGACATGGTGGGTTCTTTTTCCTTTCCTTTTTTTTAAAAAAAATTTTAAATTTTATTATTTTTTTAAGAAAACACTTTTGGATGATTTTTTATATTATTTTTTGAAATGTCTACTTTTATCTATACAAATTTTTTAAAAAAAGTATAATGTATTATTTTTTATTTTATTTAAGAGGGACATGATGTTAAATTTATACAAATCTTATTTTCAACCAAACTAAAAAGTTTTTCATCCCTCCACTTTTTGACCTTCTCAACCAAACACAAATGAGGAAAACTAAAAACTTTTTTGTCCTCTCACTTTTTCATCCTCTCTCTATTTTCTATCATTTTACGTTTCCATTCTCCCAACCAAACCGACCCTGAGAGACCTTAGCGGAAGATGCCGTATCATTTGTAGTTTTGTTCATATTATTCTGTTGCCCTGCATTCAGGTTTCTTCCAAACTGATCATGAGAATGTCCTGTATCCACTGGGCATTTGGGTTTAGTACCTATTGGTCCTCAGAATTTGAATGAAGTTACCAAAATTTTCACAAGTATAGGTATTTAAATTTGGCAATCAATTGGCATTCGAGGTCATGATCATGGATAGGGTGTTTCACAAGATTCTATAGAGGAATACTATCTTTCAGAAATACTACCAACAACCCATCTCGTTATATGTATGAAGTCTTGCAGCCTTCAATTTGGCTTTCCTAGAGGTCTAATAATGGCTTTACAAAGTTTCTCAGTATGGGACAAAGAACAATCAATGAAATATGAGTAGTGGTTAAAAGAATTATGCAAGAAGGGAGAGCATGGAGTAAAGACTTTTAAGAGCCGACAGAGATGACAGCAAGTCTCTATAAAGCAAAAAGATGATAACACAATGGAACATGTGGTAGTGTTGCTTTAAGATAAACAAGAATAGTATTGATAGACCATGCAATGCATGCCGTATTCTTGTGATAGTGAAAGCACAGACAATCTTTATGAATTATGGCAGGCTTTCGTTGTTACTGGACCAATTAGAGGTTTGACAAAGGGCTTCATTGTATATAACCCAATTTGATCCAATAATTAAGACAGCCTGTTCTAACAGCAACAGCATTGATGTGAAGCACTCAAGAAGAGGCATCAGTACTGATGATACCATTGTGACCAGAAACAAAACAAGAAAGAGCCTAGCTTCATCCGTTGTCATTCAAACAAAAAAAAATAATTCCTGATCATGCGAAAGTGATTTCCATACTTGAAAGATTTTAGAATGATCAAAATATTATAATTAACATGTACTTATAACGGCCAGTATAATAGTGGTTCATTATCAAACTGAAATGAGAAACAAGGCCTAAAAGATAGCTAGAAGAAAACGAAACTTTAAGAGGGAAAGAGACATCCATGGATATTCACCATTTAATTAAGAATTTTGTTAATGTGTGCCGTTAGGGTATATAATAATTAATTATTTTTAAAAAAAAAAATTCGAAAATTAAAAAAGTATTGATAATTTTTTCAATTCTCGAAAAAATATTTTCAAAAATAGATAACTTAATGTATGTCCTAAGGGCACATATTAACCAAACCCTTTAATTAAATAAGATATATTCAAAGACAAAAAAGATAAAGATCATCTACAGCTGTATGCATATAGGGAAATAATTAATTGAATAATCAATATAGCTAGCTAGGGGTTGATGTGCTTCCTTTTGTTGTCATGGAAACCAAAGAAATTAGCTAGCGTATTTGTCCTGCAAATTGGGACCGTTTTGAACTTGGCCCTAGCATCTCCTTTACCTTGTTGCCTAAAGATTGTTTGCATGACACGTCCAACTTGCAGAGCTGTAAGGGTGAACATAAGATGTTATGTTACCCCCACAACGCTATTTGACTAACACATTAGGCAATCATGACATGATTTTATATTGCTTGAAATGGCAGAAACACAATGGGAGCCTTTTCTTTTTTAACCAAATGTGTGTGTGTGTAACCGTGCATATACATAAAAGATTGGTATGAGATTTTTTTATTTTATTTGATATATCAATAGTTGGGAGTGGGGAATTTGAATCTTAGATGTTTTTGTTGAAAATGTGCTAATTTAGCTACAAATTAAGTTATTGACAAGAATGATACGAGATAAATTCATATTAATTTGCTCAATAATTAATTCCATTTGCATCATTACAATGTTCCCAATGATATGATCTCCTATTAATAATTTTCTATCTGTACAAGGCTTATCAAAAGGTATGTGATGGCATTTAATTACCAATGATTTAGAACAAAATTAAGTACAATGATAAAAACCGAGATACATAAGCTAATAATAACTAAGTGTCTCAATCTAATGCCATGGACGTTATCTACTAGGGCCTTGATCTTATAAGCCATGTTCAAGGACACCCCCTTAATATGCTATATGTATATCACATTTCTATATGTAACTGTAAGAGCAAAGCTCTCCAAGTCCTCTTTTCAGCTACACCACTATTTCTCTCTAAACTGCCTTTTTGTCCAAACCTCTCAAACTTGACAGCATGGAAAATGTGACCATTTCAGCCCCCTCCCCAGTTCTCTCTTTCTTTCTTTCTTTTTTTTTTTTTAAAAAATATATATATTGTTGACGTCTTTCATATATATCTTGTGCATGCAGGGAGAGACTCTGATTCCATGGAGCAAAAGAAAAGGAGGATTCACTGCCTGCACATTTGTTTTTGGTAAGAATATACACCACTTGCAATAATTAATTAATTCCTGTATGTGTTGCTATACATATATGCTATAATATCAAGATGTGATAGATGTCCACATTATATATCCCACTAAATTGTTTCACTTTCTCCCCTTCCTATATATAGCCATGGCAGCACTAGAGAACATGGGTTTTGTGGCCAACATGGCGAGCTTGGTCATGTACTTTTCCGCCGTAATGCTTCTTGATAATCCCACTGCCGCCAACACTCTCACAAACTTCATGGGTTCAACATTCTTGCTCACCCTTATCGGTGCCTATATATCAGACACATACTTAAGCAGACTTAGTACAGCTTTGTTTTTTGGAGTACTTGAAGTACTGGTAAGCTAGAGATCAATTTCACCCAAACATAAAATTATGGGTCTCATCTTCAACCTATATTTGAGACAATTAGTAGTTATTTGCGGTGGAATCTGCACTTGTAGGCTTTGGCATTGGTGACAATTCAAGCTGCTTCAAAACATTTGCACCCACAACAACCTTGTCTTGAGTCAAACTGTCTCAAAGGTGGTACAGCATTCATGTTCTACATATCTTTGTGTATGTTAGCGTTGGGTTCAGGTGGTGTTAGGGGAGCTCTTCCTGCACTTGGTGGTGACCAATTTGATCAGAAGGATCCAAAGGAAGCAAAGGCTCTCGCAAGCTATTTCAACAGGCTTTTGCTCTGTATAACGATTGGTGCAGCCATAGGTGTCACAGGCATTGTGTGGGTTAGCACAAAGAAGAACTGGTACTGGGGTTTTTTCATATCAACTGTGGCTGCCTTTGTAGGCTTTGGTCTTCTTGCCATTGGTAAGCCTTTCTACCGTATCAGAGCCCCTGGAGAGAGCCCTATCGTAAGGATCACTCAGGTCTCTCTCTCTCTCTCTCTCACACACACACACACGCACACGCTCATACACAAAATTCACATCACCCCAACTAATAGGAAACCATTTTGTTGGCTTTGACTTTTTGCAGGTTATTGTTATGGCAATAAAGAACCAGAAATTATCATTGCCAGAGAACCCGGGTGACTTGTATGAGATCAATGATAAAGCAACAATTTCCAATGAGGAACAAATAGCTCATACCAATCAATTTAGGTGATGTTACATAATCATGCTCAAAATAAAGCAAAGCTAGCTGATCAATAATTTAAGACATGTCATCTATTATTAATTGAGTTTGCTAAATGGCAGTCAACATTCTTTTCCTTTCTTTTGTTTTTTTTTTTTTTTCATGTTCGACAAAGCAATAGTATAACCTCAATAAAGTATAAACCAAGGAAAAGTGCATTAGAAAGCAATAAAATTTTACTAAAAGTTTATATAAAGTGAATAAGGACCATGATCACTTTAGTTTGAGATGAAAACAATGTGCAAGGC
Organism: Castanea mollissima; assembly: GCA_014183005.1. Lineage (NCBI taxonomy): Eukaryota > Viridiplantae > Streptophyta > Magnoliopsida > Fagales > Fagaceae > Castanea > Castanea mollissima. Next base: position 198,488 of record JACAVU010000049.1, on the reverse strand, counting down.
TGCATAATGATCTTATAGTGAAAGCTCTGATTTGGATAGCATTTGGTGCGATACTCATGCTTTTCTCTTTATAGTCATGAGGTCATTTGTTAGGTTGACAAACATTTCAAGGCACATAATTATAATTTATAATGTTTTGTATTTTAACAATCCTCTACTTATGCACCAGGTTCCTAGACAAGGCCGCCATTGCTTGTCCACCAGGGACTGTTTGCACGGTGACACAAGTAGAGGAAGTAAAGATCCTAATTAGAATGATGCCTATTGTAGGCAGCACCATTCTAATGAATACTTGTTTAGCACAGCTCCAAACATTCTCGGTAATACAAGGGAACTTCATGGATCGCCAACTTGGCTCCATTCTGGTTCCTGCACCGTCAATTCCCATAATCCCCCTAGTTTTCATGTCCATTCTCATTCCCATCTATGACTTGGTCTTTGTTCCTTTCGCACGAAAGATCACCCACCATCCATCAGGCATCACGCAACTTCAGCGTGTTGGAGTTGGCCTAGTTCTCTCTGCCATTTCAATGACTGTAGCTGGCTTTGTGGAAGTTAAGAGAAAGAACCAATTCCATAATGACCCTTTAAAGCCTACAAGTCTCTTTTGGCTCTCCTTCCAATATGGCATTTTTGGAATTGCAGACATGTTCACTTCTATAGGATTATTGGAATTTTTCTACAAGGAAGCACCTGCAGGAATGAGATCACTCTTCACCTCATTAACAGGGTTATCACTATCATTTGGTTACTTTTTGAGTAGTGTCCTCGTAGATGTCGTAAATGCTGCCACCAGAAGAAAAACTAAAAGCAAACAAGGATGGATATATGGGCTTAACTTAAACGACAACAATTTGGAATTATTTTACTGGTTCTTAGCAATCCTCAGCTGCATCAATTTCATAGTCTACCTGTTGTCGGCTTCATGGTACAAGTACAAATCAGACGATCCTGACACTAAGCCAAAACCAAATGCTTTACATGGAACACCGCTTATTAAAAATGAAGGCACTCAAGGTAATGAAGCTTAAAATAATGAAGCAGCCTCCTCTGACAAAGCAGAGAAGGGTAAAGAGTAAGGGAGCAAGTTGCTGAAGTCCAACTTACTCATCATTTCATAGACAAGTATATAGCTAGCTGTGTATGTATGATCAACATTAATTGGGTTTGTAATAAGCTTTCAAATAATGTTTGTAATATATATGTCCTACCTATCACCTTAAACAAGTGATACTTTTATCATGTATCATGTATGATGCTTTATAGTTATTGTGATTTATGGAGCTACTTTTCAGCATAGTCAGTGCCAGGATGTCCTATTGCAGAGCTAACCATATATATGTGCAATTGTAACGATATGAAAATAATTTCTTTGTCTCTATTATTCACCTTACACCTATCTCTCAACCCCATCCTTGATCCTTCTACTAAATCAAAAGCCTAAGGCTAAAATGCATTTTATCAAAATAATATTTTAGTCTGTCATATATTAGTTGAGTTCACTTAAAGCTTTACAATCCTGTTCATCATAATAACAAGAGAATGATACCTTCACATTCACTTTCATGTTTTAAATATAAAAATTTTGGATCCGTTTAAATAATAATTTCAAGTTTAAAAGATTTTAAAAACAAAATACGTGTGAACGAAAATTGTTGTTTGAAATCATGTATCAAACACCCTCTTTATTTTCACCTTTTAAAAATGAATGCATGTGGAGGTAGTATACTAGTATTACAGGTATTGGGAAAAAGATAGATTTTTCATATATTTGATTATGCCTGCAAGGCCTATATATATATATATATATATATATATATATATATATATATATATATATATCTGTTTTTTATAGTTCTGAATCAACGCAAGCGTTGTTATGTGATAGCTTCATATATGACGCTTCTCAACAACAAAAAAAAAAAAAAGAAAAAAAAAAAGCTTCATATATGACATTGACAGCTTACACTCAGGTTTTTTTTTTTTTTGGTATAACCCAAAGCCCGTACTAGTAGAGATCCAAATGGGCCGCTTGCACACCAAAAGAAGAGAAATAAGCAGAAAAAGCTCTTATATATGTTTAAAACCATAAAATGGGAACAGGTGGTTGTTGATGGAGGAAATTCTACAAGCCCAATTATTTTTGGGTCCAATCTCAATGGAGATTTAAGAGAACGTAATTTGGAGGGTAGAAAAAGCTCTGAATGGACCTACTTAGGCCTTTCATTTTTCCAAAGGGAGAATTGGACTAAATGATTTAGGGTTAGTTGCTAAATCTATAGTAGTTTAATAATATGTTTTTAATTTTTAAATAATATTGAAAGTATTTTTACACACTTTTTCATTTATATTTATTTTCAAAAAATGCAAACAACGTTACTAGAATAACGTAACCAAATGGTTCCCAATTGTTCATAAAACAAATCGGATGCTAGCTACTTTTCACATAAGTCGCAATTGAACTCATTTAAGTTCATATAATTAGCATGTTTCGTCTCTTATTTAAATTTCTAATGAGTATTGTCACATTATTATAGAAGTAGCATCTTTTAAGGCCGAAATAGCTAAGAAAAGTGCAGGTTATCAGGTTTTGTCAACATATTACCGTACATCTATGTATGTATGTATTTATGTTTTGTACATCTATGAATGTGTTGGATAATGTCCTTTGACATTGTCAATCAATTATGCTTTTTTAGCTACTTAGTTGTGGTTGTGCATTTATGGTTCTAATCTAATAATTAAAATGGTCCTAAATCCGGACACTGATATATATCTAAAATATTAGGAAAATTGAGTTATAATAAGTGTCCAGAGAGGGAGAGAGAGTGACGAGAGCTAGCAGGCCAGACCCAGATTTGCCTCTCGCGATGTTTGTGCATTATTGACAGCATGCATATGCATGCTGCAGTTAGGGCCAAACCCAACAACAAGATGTAAAATATATTTGATGATCATGTGCATGTGATTATAATGGCCGGACCAACCTCTCTCTCTCTCTCTCTCTCTCACATGCAACCCCTTCTTTTTTATTATTGTGATTATGACTCCTATGCTATACATGTGCTTCCCCATTTATTCTTTGTGTGTTTTCCATGTGATTATCACACACTCATTCGATCATAAATCTCTACTTATTTTGTAGAGTGGCCATTTTATTTATCAACACTAACTATTTATTTATATCTATCTATTTACCTCAATATTGAGATATTGAGGCTTAATTTTTTTTTTTTTTTTTGATTTTAAGTTGCATGTTTAGAGATTGAGTTCTTTGAAAAGATGAGATGTAAAGTAAGTAAATGTATATAAAGTATAAACTTTAAAACCATACGAAGCATGCATTGATTAAGAACTAGTGTAATGAGTGTTTACAAATAAACATCAATACAAAACTTTTATGAAAAATTTTCACATGGCTAATTTTGGTTTTATATAGGAAACCTCTCGATCAAATATATCTTAAACAATCACACTCTTAAAAAGCAGTCATGCCTAATTTATGGGTCACATCATGAGCTTCAAAACCTTTAAGCATGACAATAATTTATGGCATATCAAGTGAGAGTTCAAATTTGAAAGATAATGATATGAACTACTAATTTTATAGTTTTTTATTTCTTGGTCACAACACGAGCTTTAAAACCTTTAAGCATGACAATAATTTATGGCATATCAAGTGAGAGTTCAAATTTTAAAGATAATGATATGAACTACTAATTTTATAGTTTTTTTTTTTTACAAGATAAAATTTTTATTCTAACTTAATTTAAGTGTATATGTGTATAAAATTCCATCCTAGAAGTTTGAACTTCAACCCTTACTCCCCATACCCTATAAGCATTTATACTGGTGGAGTGACCACTACATCAAAAGTGCACGGTGATAATTTTATAATTAATAAACTAGTTGACTTTGAAAATAATAAATAAATAAATATTATTGACGTATATTCTTCCCATTAATTACTTATGTCTTTTTGTAAAATCGTAGGTTAACTTAAATAATATAATATAATACCCAACTAGCATAGCACAGTCTCTTCGTAATTTCCTAGGTTGCATCACGTGGTTCCCTCACTTCCATGCCCATGCAATTAATGTTAAGTAAGAAAACAAGCAAACATCACACACATATAACCATGCACAATTGTATACATTAAGGCTGCGTTTGTTTCGACGGTAATTGATTTCCGGAAATGATTTTACGCGTTTTCGGATGTTTGGCACGGACTGAAAATTCGGTCAAACGGAAAATAACAATCAGTTGACCGTAAAACACAGCGTCTGACCCGGAAATTCTTTTCCGTTTGTATTTTACCTTCAAACCGTTTCAGTCCTATTTTCCCTCTCGCCTTCTCACTGCCTCAAGTCAAGCTCCAGTCAAGCTCCACCTGCCTCAAGCCGATCCGAGCTTCAGCCACCGTCCGACGAGCGCCGCCACTCTCCCACGGTGAGTTTCCTCCACCGTTTCTCGCAGTCGCCTTCACACACCAAACGACCCACAGCTCCGGCCCACCGCGAATCGCGTCATAACCCAGATCGCGATATCGCAGTCGCACCCCAGCACCGATCGCGATAGCGCAGTCGCACCCCAGCACCGATCGCGATAGCGCACCCCAGCACCGATCGCGATAGCGCACCCCAGCCCCGATCGCGATCGCGCCGACGCTAACCCCAGCCTTCGCAATTGCGCCGACGCTAACCCCAGCCTTCGCGATTGCGCCGTCGCACCCCAGCCTTCGCGATCGCACTGCCTTCGCGATCCTTGATCGCGCCTCCTCCTTCGCGATCGCGCCGCTTCTCTCTCAGATTTTAGGATTTTTTTTTTTTGGGTTTTGTTTGTTTTGTGATTCTACTGAAAAATGATAACAAATATTTGATTGGAAGTTGAGAAAATGTCAGCATCAAGTAAAAAAATGTATTTTGTATAATATTTTCAAGATCACAACCAAACACCTGAAAATATTTTCCAAAGTATTTTTTAAAATGCCACCAAACACCTAAAAATATTTTCCTTTCCGGAAAATATTTTCTTTTCTTGAAAACATTTTCTGGAATTACTTTACTGTCGAAACAAACGCACCCTAAAGAAACTAAACGATTATTATTAGGTGATTAATATTTGTTATGAATGCGTATGTCTTGCTCTTGCGTGTAGCTTGTGTTGAGGAGGTAGAGCCCAAGTTGAACGCAAAGGATGAGTGCTACACTAAGAGTTTGAGCCCAAGTTGAACGCAAAGGATGAGCGATACACTAAGAGTTTGAGCACAAGTTGAACGCAAAGGGGTCATGCACTATAGATAACCGTATAGTCAATGAGACAAGACACCAAAGTCAGTAAGTTCACTCTAAACTCAAACAAGCTGAATTCTTGACGTAGCTGCTGTCGTTGTTGTTGCGGTTGGTAGTGATACTCAAAACTCTCTATCTATGACTATGACTATGACTATGACTATATATATATATAGGTTACCAATATCGGAGAAAATTAGTTTATTTGTTGATTTCGAAAATTCCAACCCATTGGTCCAGAACTTGGATGCTGATAGATTAAGGAGAGTTTTACGCCAACACGCTTCATTCGCAAGCTTCCTTTGTCGGCAGCTTATACCTAACATCCCTATTTAATTAATTTGGTTTCAACAAAAATATATATAATTTTTGCTTTGTTTTTTATTTCTATTTATATATAGAACCCTTCAAACATAGAGTTAGGAATGGATCTATGTAGATTCTCCATACGTTTCTTAAAAATAAAACGGATTTTCTATAATTTGCCAAGAATTTTGTAGTTTAATTGACATCTCATTATATGCAAACTGCTTGAGAACTAATGAAGAGGTTTGACTTTAAAGTTAAAATACGAAATTAACAACATATTATAACTATCTCAAAAAAAAAAAAAAAAAAAAAATCCTCTATAATTTCAAAGTTACTATAAAACTATAAAAACCTACGCCCATAAATTAAAATTTTTTTGAAGTCCCTCCATAATTAGAATGGATTGTTAACATCTAACCATTCCATTTTGAGTGATTTTGATTCTTCCAGTTAATCAGCAATATTTAAGCAAGTAATATTAAATATTTAATTAACTGTAAATTTTTAAATCTATCGTAGTTATTAATAATTATAATGTGACAAAATCTAAATCACTCAATTTATCCATGAATTGTTCAAATTTGTATCACTCTAAGACGTCATTACCTTAAAAACTCTCTAGAAAAAAGCTAAATCCAGTATGAAAATATTTATGGTAAACAATAATTATTTTCCCTCCAACACTGAAAATTTTTAATCGTCTGCGTCGTCAGGATATATAATTTAAAAATGGCGAATCAGATCTAGCTATGACTGAATATGAAAACAAACATTCAAAGTAACATATATGTAAACAAAAATGTGTAAAAGATTGACTATGTTTGTAAGAGTTGGCGCATCATTATTTTAATTTTTGTGAGACAAATTAAGAAAATATGACCCACAGGATCTCTTGCTGGATCCAATTACCTAATTAATTTGTGGAATCAATCATGGAAAAAAGGCATCTATGGTTCAGTGTCCTCCAGTCCGATAACATTGATGTCATTTTCTTACACAGACAATGCAGTTTACATATAGAAATACTAAAACTACTATTCATAAATAAAAATTCCATATTTAAATCACAACAAACTAGAATTTTTTTTTTCTTTTAAGAAAAAAATGAGATTTTTTTTTTGAGAGAGTGATATCACTTAAACTGATCTAATGTTTATTTTCTTTCTTATACCATCCAAGATAAGAAGAAGTCTATTTTTATAATAAAATTTTGGGTATGTTTTAATTACTATTTTATTAAGTGGAATTACTATTCCTAAGACATGAAAATTCCCTATTACATGTTGATGATAGTTAGGGACATGTTGTTTATCAAAATAGAAAAATAGTTAGGGACATGACAGTTCCCAAATGCATATAGGAAATTGGACCGTTCCCAACAGTTATGACTACGATTTTTTTTCAAGTCTTTCATTAAACTATAGTATGGTTTTTGAACCTTAACGACCCCTATCTTTTATATAAAAACTAGTAACAAAATCTCATAAAAAAACTAGTAACAAAATATCAAACTATATCTTTTTCTCAAAATATATATATATATCAAACTATCTTTTTGAGCTAATGTCTATAACATTTTCAATTTTTTGAAGACTTTAAAGACACTCGAGAGCTAGCATATATATATATATATATATATATATTAACTACAGTCATTCTCTAAGTTCTCACTTGGAAAGAGGGAAAAAAATGATCAAACTATCTTTTTGAGCTAATGTCTATAACATTTTCAATTTTTTTGAAGACTTTAAAGACACTCGAGAGCTAGCATATATATATATATATATATATATATTTTAACTACAGTCATTCTCTAAGTTCTCACTTGGAAAGAGGGAAAAAATTGAAATGCAAAATAATAATTTTAAAATATTTAATTATTTATCTCGTTTAGGAGTTTTAACGGAGAAAATTGAAGATTTATTTTCTTATTTAGAAATTTAAGTAAGAGAGAGAGAAATTGGTAGAATGGATCACTCATTAATCCTTATATTTCCTCAAAATCTCAACTTTTTATTTCCCAAAATTGGCAAGAATCTAAGGGAATGGAATGATGTTTAATGAATTTTTCACTAAAACTCTCAAAATACTCATATTTATTTAGTTTTTTTTTTTTTTACTGAATTCAGTTATTCATTTTGAAATAGGGTCTAATAGTAATATTGTTATAAAATAATTCAATTCATTTCTCTCTATATTATTCTCAAATATTGTTACTTTTTTCTTTGATAGGCAAATATTGTTACTTAATTTCATTTAAAATTTCTATTCTTTTACTCTGTTTTTAAAAAACCTTATATTCATTTTGTGAGGACCCGAAGACCCGAGGACTTAAGATGAACGACTGAGGATCAGTTGTAAGGTATAAGAAATAAAGGAGGATGGAAGTCATAGCCCGAGGATTTGAGAAGGCAGAAGTAGGATTACCTGGAGAAATACAAAAGGTAAATCGGTGATGCATTAGAGAGATATTAAAAATATCTGGATTGTAGGTAGGTGAATGTGAATGCCACATGGAATGCTCTACACCAAGCTTTTTGGCCACATTGAATAGAGAACACCAGCTTTATCTGTTACATTTAATGTGGAGGTGACCTGAACATTATAAGACACAGCACCAGAACTTCTTTCCATTACCGACTATAGGTAAATGGACACATGTCAATAAATGAGGTTAGTAAGGTGAGAGATGCAGGGTTGAGATAGCAAGGGTAAGGAGTATAAATAGGAGAGGTAGAAACGAAGGAGGGGACTTTTGGAGGGGAAAGAAAGAAGAGTCTGAAGGAGTGTAGTGTTAATTTTGGTAAAGAGATCAGAGCGTCAATATCTTTTTTTTATTTCGTTCCCTCTCTACAAATTTATTGTTTTGGGCCTTGAATTATTAACCCTTTCTTTGGTTGTTGGGCTTGTGTTTGATTTTTGGTCCTTACACATTTATTTTTAAATTTTTAAATAAAGTTACTTAAATCTATTTGACACTTTTTTTTTCATTTATTTCTATTACTTAAATGCAGTTTATTCTAATCCATTCCATTTTATAATTTACTTCTTTTATTCCATTCCATTTATTTATGAATTCTCAAACAAAGTGTAAAGCCTAATCAAAGATTCAAGCATGGCGTGTAATTAAGAATAATACGAAGCTAATGGGAGAGTCACAACAAAATTTCAACATGTTAGTGTGTTTGGCCAAAAGCTATAAGCTTTTGTTATATTTTGTCTTAGCTTTAATTTAAATTTTCCTAGAACATTTTTTTTTAATTAAGCAAAAATTTATCTTTTTGTTTCACATTAGGATTTAACAAATAAAAACATTCAGACATAAAATACATGGTAAGCCTAAAATTTGAGAAAATATCCAACCGAATCATTAGATGTCACTTTCCTTTTTGAGAATTCCTTTTTTGTCACATCATTATCATCTTATTCAACCCATATGACCAAGTCCTTTCGTATCTGAGTATAAGAGCTCTGTGTTAGTTTGGCATAACTTATTTTGACAGTTTATTTTGCTTAAAATAGTAAATTAGACAAAATGGGACATAACAATCAAGTGTTTAAATTCTTTAATTAATTCTAAAATAATATCTAACTTTAATTAGAAAACTTAATATATTAATGGATAAACTATGTATTTGGTTCTTATCCTTTACATCATATTTCAATTAGATCCATAACTTTTAAATTATATCAATTTGGTCTCTAACTTTTTAATGTCATGTAAATTTAGTCGTTATTTTTTAGATAGAAATTGCTGACGTAACAAATGATCAAAGTAAAAAATTAATTTCTGTTAATATGGAAATAAACTAATTATTTTTATTTTAGCTATTTGTCACGTTGGCAATTCTCATCAAAAAAATAATAGTAGAAACTAAATTGACACGACACTAAAAGATTAGAAGTTAAATTGACACAACTGAAAGATTAGAAACCAAATTAAAATATAATATAAAGAAAGAGACAAAATACATAATTTACCCTATATGAAACCTAAAAACCTGTAATTAGATTTTGTCTATAAAAAAATAAAGCAAGCCTTAACATATTATTTTTCTAAAAAAAAAGAAAAGAAAAGAGTAGAAACTTAAAACAGACACGGGTTCCACCGAGACCCATAAAAGCCAACTAGACACTATACATTGTTTAATATTAACATTTAACACAATAAATAGGTAAAAATGCTAATCGATTCACATTCACTGCCGTTTCTCTTTAGATTCAATTCAATCTATCTATCTGTTATCCAAAAAAAAAAAAAATCAATATATCTCAAAGATCTAATTCTTAAAGAGAAATGTTAACAAACACCGTAAGACACTTGTTAAGATTTTTTCTTTTGAATTTTACTTAGAAAAAAAGAAAAAAATTGTCAAAAAAATTACCAAAAAAAATACAAAAATTATCAAAATCTGTTTAAATATATGTTGTTAACAGACACCTTACAATACTCGTTAACACAACTCATTCTTAAATACCTCGTGGAGCATGAAGAATACTCTCTCAGTTAGTCCACTCGTTAAACTTGTGATGAACCACAAATGTGAGAACGAAAGAACCTAACAATTCTCTTTTAGAGCAGTGAGTACTTAATGACCCTCGTTAAAGTCTTTAATTTCGAAGAGAAAAACGAGAGGAGCTTGACCGCTTTATACCAATCAATGAGCCTACTTTCTTGTAATATCTTTTTTTCATTCTAATCAAACGGTCTAAAATGGTTTGTGACATATAATGAGATAATGGTCCAACGCTGTGGTTGTAGTTTTTCTCTTCTTCAAATCTTTGGGACATAAATTAGATTCCAAACGTGCCTCTTGTGTCGTAAAAACCTTAAAAAGCCCGGCAAACACTCTTCACTGCAAAAAAAAAAAAACAGCAACACAGTCTCACACTCTGTCTCTCTCTCTTAAAGTGGTGTTTCAGATTTTGTTTAGAAACAGGTAGATATACCGTATACGGTCATAAATGTTAGCTCATATAGCCATATATAGCAAGTTTACAAATGCTGCTTCTGGGCCATTATTTACTACTACTCTATAAAGCTTAGAGTGGCTAGGCTTATTTTTCTCTGAATACCCTCTGTTGTATTCATCGTGTAATTTCTCTTCTCTCTTTATACATACAATATTTTGGGTGTTGTATACATAGAGAGAAGAATATAGATATATGGCCACGGTGAAGGTATCAGTTTTGTGGATTGGGATTTTAATAGGACTTGTTTTTGGGAACTGGGTTGATGGGTTTGAGGAGATTCTTAGTTTTAATGAAACAGCAATGTCTTTCTTGGACTCGGCACATATGGAGGATTTTGGAGCCTCCAAAGCTGCAAGTGCTTCTAATGTTTTGATGGTGGGGCTTACCCTTATTCAAGGTGCTGGTGCCAAAGGAGCAGGTACATTCTTTTTTTTTCTTTCCTTGATTTCCTTTCCTGCTGTTTTCTGGTCCCTGGTTCACATTAATAGTTTGGTAGTTTGCTTGAGGTAGATGTGAGAAAATAATGCAAATAAACAGACAAAAGGTTTATGTTGTAATGTCCTTGTGTACCTGAGACTGAATTTTGTATCTGTATTCTGTACTTATTGGCAATCCTTATTAAAGCTTGTATTTTTCTTACTTGTTATAATTAATTCATTATTGTAATGATTCAGAAGAGCCTCCCCCACTCCATTTCTTCTTTTTTTTGGTATTCAATGTGTACCTTTTGATTCTGCAGTCAGCCATTTTGATTACTTTGCCTTCTGTTTTTGTTGTTATTCTCTTAGTTTTTATCAAATCAGTTTTACCAATGTTATTTCTTCACTTCACTGAGAGAGACATCTGTTCTGTCGCCTGGCTTTGTTTTGAATATCTCTAATGCTGTTACTATTGTTGCTTGTATGGGTATATTAAGTCAATCTATGCTGTTCTATTATACTATTTGGTGAAATTGTTCAATCTCTCTATCTTTGCTTTACTCTTTCTGTTTCTAATCCATGTTTGCATTTCTCCCAAATCTCCTTGTCTCTGTCTCTCTTTTTTCACACACACACACAATTATTTATTGTTAGATAGTTTTCTATTAAAAGCAAGGCTATCCTTGTTGTAATTGTCATTCTTATCTTCTAAATTCATCTTGTAAAAGAATGTCTTCTGATAATTTTTTTTTTTAGTCATATATTTGTCTGGGTTTGGCCTAATTTGCCACATTGCGTTTTCACTATTACAGTCTGCACGGATGGAACATTACCCGGCTATCATTGGCATCGGGGCTATGGGTCAGGAGCAAATAGTTGGCTCATTCATTTGGAGGTTTGTGAGATTAGACTTGAAATGTCATAATTGAATACTTAATTTATAGTTTTTGTGTCATATTCTGTACATAATTCATAAATACATGTGTTTGTATATGTTTCTCCTGTTGAATCTTTCACTGACGAAATAAATTAAAATATCTCATTCATCAAAAAGGAAAAAAAGAAAAAAGAAAACTAAAATGTCTGGCTAATGTAAGAATTTGGCCAATGTAACTATGATATCAAGCTGGTGTTTTAACAAGTCTTATCTGTGTTTCACTGTTTCTTGTTGATATCTGTGTCAACAGTATAGTATACTCTTGGTTATCAGGTGATTTTGGAAAAATACGATATTCTCATCTTCAAAGCACATTATAATTACTTCTCTATTGAGTAATATTTCTATGATAATGAATATCAAATGTAAAATTCTATATATTTCAGCTCTTTTTGGTCCTTGGTATATCTCCAGTAAGGTTCAAGGCTTTTCAGGGACAGCTCTATGATACTCTAAAATTTTTTCTTGTTAATTGTGTAGTTATTATCATTATCACCATTATTATTAGATTATGCCACTTTCTGGTTAATGCTGGCTGCACAAGGTCTCACCTTCAAATACTCTAATGGTGTTATTTATTGAAGACTTAAATTATTCAAATATCTTGTTCTTGTGGCAGGGAGGTGCATGGTGTAACAATGTTAGAACCTGTGTTTACCGGAAAAAAAGTGGGCGAGGATCCTCAGCATACATGGAAAAGGAAATAGCGTTCACAGGAATACTGAGCAATAAAGCTGAATATAATCCTGGTTTCCTCCCAAACTTGAAAATATCATGCGTTATTTCTGCCTTTCTCTTGCTTGTGCTTTCTTGACCATTGTGTTGTTTATATGGGCTTGCAGATTTTTACAACTGGAATAGAATAAAACTCCGTTACTGTGATGGTGCCTCTTTTAGCGGGGATAGTGAAAATCAGGTTTGTAATAGAGATGAATGTTGTAACCTTAAAACTACCAGCCCATCCCAAATAGTTGCCTAGAAGGCATATTGTATGCTCTGAAAAAAATGCTGTAGATCTTGTTGCTCAATTTTTATGAACAAGCTTCAGAAATCTTATTAATCTTTTCCCATGATTTATGTGGTGTCTTCATCCTATATCAGTGATAGCTGCAAATGAAAGAAGTTATGTTTTCACAAGAGAGAGTGAGAGAGAATGTCATTCTTTTCTTTATCCACCCATTGAAGTGGCTAAGTTTATTGTACATCTAAATGACTTGATTGGAAATTGCAAATGTGTATCTAAAAATGCAGGGTTGATTCCTAATTCTTATTTTTTGTTTGAGTTCACTATATGTTAACATATAGGATTCTGTTTCTTAGGCTGCACAGCTGCAATTTAGGGGACAACGGATATGGTTGGCTGCAATGGAAGAATTTATGTCAAAGGGAATGCGCTCTGCAAAACAGGTTTATACCATCATTATTTGGCTCTCTTTTCATCTCCTTTTCATTTATTATCTTATTTCACACATTATTAATTGTACTGCAGGCTCTTCTTTCTGGGTGCTCTGCTGGGGGACTAGCATCTATTTTACACTGTGATGAGTTTCGAGGTTTATTTTCAGGCAATACTAAAGTAAAGTGCCTAAGTGATGCTGGAATGTTTCTTGATGTGTAAATACTATCTCTTGATGCTCTTATAGTTCCAACAATATTAATAAGCAGATTTTTTCCTTAGCTTAGTTAGTAATGCTTACAATTTCCATTGATAATCCTACCTGGAATTGCAGGGTTGATGTATCTGGTGGGCACACCATCAGGAAAGTTTTTGGTGGTGTGGTAGGCTTGCAGGTACTATTGCTTTGCTTTCTTTCTATTTCCTCTTTCTGGATTCATTATATAGAGTATGGCATAGTGAATGCTTGATGTCAATCATAATTATTGGGGAGAAATCAATAAACACAGTAACATAGGGAGTGTTTTGAATCTCTTAATCTTTGTTGTACAAGCTTGGATCATTTGACATGATAGTAACACATACTGAATTTGTATAATTATTACAGGGACTGAAAAATACCCTGCCAAGTTTTTGTACTAACCACCTAGATCCAACTTCGGTAACCTCTTTTCCTTGACTTATTTTGAATGAAACTGTAGAAACACAAAATTGTGTGGTCTGTCATTTACTATTAAACTGACTTCATTCTTTTGTTCTTTTTTTTTTTCCTTATCAGTGCTTCTTCCCTCAGAACTTAGTTGCCAAAATTCAAACCCCACTTTTTATTCTCAATACAGCCTATGATTCATGGCAGGTAATTCTTCTTTTTAATAGATTTCTCTTTTGATCCATCTTACAACACATAATATATAAATTATCTTGCATTATGAGCAACAATATGATTTGAGTGACAAAGTAGATGAATTAAGTGATAAATTTTCCGCATGAAATCAGATTCAATCCAGCCTAGCTCCAACTTCAGCAGATCCCTCAGGCTATTGGCATGATTGTAGATTAAATCATACAGCATGTTCCCCAGCCCAGATCCAATTTTTGCAAGGTGATTTCAAAATTAAGAACCTGCTAGCTTGAGCTTCTGAATTCATGTTAGCTTCAATAAGTGATAACTAAAATTAATCTACTTATTAAAAGGCATTTATTTGTTTGATGGAACAGGGTTCAGGAATGAAATGCTGAATGCAATAAATCGCTTCTCATTGTCTAAACAAAATGGGCTGTTTATAAATTCATGTTTTGCTCACTGCCAATCAGAGAGGCAGGACACTTGGTTTGCTGATAATTCTCCTGTTATCGGAAACAAGGTATACTGACCTAATTGATCATGTTTGACTTTGGCACATCACACCCATAAACCACCAGAAATATATGTCCTCACCCGTTAAATTTGTATACATATGTATTTGTGCACTTGTACATTTGTGTGTTTCTTGGTTATATGAAGTGGTCCACATAGCTTGCTATAATAATACATTTGACTTCAAAATTTCCACCGACCTTTCCATCAGCATAGCCAAAGTCCTATCTTGGATGAATCACAGTGCTCCATATGACATTAACCTCATTAAGACTCCCCAGATGTCTTGATGTTTATCCAAAAAAACTCACCTTGACAAAACTGGAGGACATGGCTTTAAGCTAGTAGCCTTAAGACCAGTTTTCTTATAATCTTATATTGCTAATTAACAGATTTTAACCAAAGAATATGTTGAAGTTATTATTACTATTATTATTTGAAAGTTTCAGATATACCCATAGATTCTGAACCCACAATCTTACCCTACATTCGTTCTTATTACTTGCATTTTGAATCATATTCCTCTGTTCTATTTCATTTGCTTAGTAAAGATAAGAGGTTCAAAGTACCTAAAATTATATAATTGCTGGTATTTAGGCAATCGCGCTAGCCGTTGGAGACTGGTATTTCGACCGAACAAGCGTTAAAGCCATCGACTGTCCTTATCCTTGTGATAAGAGTTGTCACCATCTGGTTTTCAGACA
This sequence comes from Castanea mollissima, assembly GCA_014183005.1. Taxonomy (NCBI): domain Eukaryota; kingdom Viridiplantae; phylum Streptophyta; class Magnoliopsida; order Fagales; family Fagaceae; genus Castanea; species Castanea mollissima. Next base: position 183,098 of record JACAVU010000049.1, on the reverse strand, counting down.
AGCCTAGTTCTACCAATTGGTCTGTTCACATGATACCTTACAGAGTAATAGATTTAGTCCCATTCGATATTGAAACAACTGAGCAAGTCAGTTGAATTTGAAGATGACAATAAAAGATGAAGGTTGCTGAAAAGTGCAAATGTATCCAGCGCCTTTTGCATTGATTTTATAGCAATTTCATGTGTTTATATCCTCAACTATGTTGTAATTGTGATAATTCATTTTTTACAATTAGCCAATGAGACAAGTTGCATATACTTAATACTTATGCTACTGCTACTACCCGTCCATGTCCTTAACTGAGTTGTTCACCAGAAATATTACATTTCTATTGTAAGTCATTTTCTCTGAAGCTGAGCAAACTAAACTCTTATAGGCTTTGTTTGGTTGAGAGAGAGAGAGAGAGAAGAATGATGGATGGTTGTGATGTTTCTCAATGTCTTGTGTAGTGGTGGGCTTGAACCTGGAGTTTCTTTGCTGTGACACAAAGGTTCATGGTGTACTTATAACTTATAAGTTGTGGCTTTGCTTATGATCTCCACTTATAAGTTCATGGTCTTGCCAATAATAGGCAAAGCTCGATCTCAGTACCTAATAGTCTTAGCTTTGTTACTGAGCAATGATTGGCTGGTCACTGGTGTAATTTAATTCAGGTTCAATCTGCACAAAACTTGGGACAAAAGGTTAGCATCGCCAAATAATTCAGAAGCCATCCCCAATCTTGCAAAGAAGTTAAATTATACTAGCCATCTATTGACAAAGTTTGGCTTTTATGTTCATACCTCCCTAGGAATTTGAGTGGTTCTCAGGAGACCCATGCTTTGAGTTTTGCACCAAAAGCTTATTCCCATATGTAATTTTTCTGGATTGTTAGCTCTTTCCTAATAGCAGAAGTCTCATCTGGTTCTATGCTGTTATTAAAATATGTCTGCAACTGGACAAAGAGTTCATTTCTTTAATGTTGTATTAATGATGATCCTGTCATGTTACCTTTCATGATTTCCAGATTATTTTAATGTCATAATCTGTCTTACATGCTGGAAACAAATTGTCTTGACTCACATTTAGGAGATTTGATGGTTGTAACAATGATTGTTGCAAGAGTTCAGACTCATGGTTATTGGGTGTCCTGGAAACAATTTGTCTCAATTCACATTTAGGAGATTTGCAAATTGTGACAATGATTGTTAAAAGAGTTGAGATTCATCTCTAATTATTGGGTAGGATTGTAGGATTCCTTGTCATTAACCCCATAATCATCTGTCTGATGAATAATTTGGAAATTAAAGTGTTGCTTTCTGGTGTCAAGTTGTTTTGATGTTTGTTCTGCATCAATCACCATTAATGTGAGGTGAATATTAAGTACTAAGCAGGTTTGCTATTTTTGAAATATGATTCAAGTCAAAAGGAAGACAGCCAGATATGTTGTATCATGGGAAAACAACAAGAAAGCTCTAAACCAAGTAATCATATTTTAAATTTTCTAATAGATGTGTATAGGGCTCATAGTAGCAGTTCTATAAACCTAAAGTTGACCTAAGTAGCCTGAAACCGGCTATTAGCAATTAAATAGCTTCGTTTTTGTATGCATAAATGTGTTAATATGGCTTTGGTGTCTCTGAAATATATGAAGTAGCCAAGCAATGAATTTTGCTTTGACAGCCAAAAATTCGAATTAAAAAAGCTTAATTCCCATTAACACAACCTAAGTTCAGGTTACCATAAATTAACAATTATCATAGTAATGTAAGGCAAGGATGAGACCCATGTGTAATTCCCAAGCTCACTCCAAAAAGAAGTATTGAGGTTATAAAAATGTTCTACATCACTCTTTATATTACCGACTCTTGCTTTTCATGACTAATATCATAGTGGAGTAGCAACTTATAAAGTTTTTACGTGTAAATGCTACCGAGTATGATTTTTTTTTTTCCCTCTATATATATATATCTTATAAAGGTCATACTTAGCACATAAATTTGTCTCTTTTGCAAGGTCTAAAAGGGATAATGAGTAGGCAATTATACACCCAATTTTTTTGTTTTTGTTTTTTATTTTCGAAAAGAATAATTCTCACTTTCTTTTCTATATATATATATATATATATATATTGGCACCTGGATTGCTACATATCACCTATTTGGAAGAATTTTGCTTCTTTTGGTATACATAAGTACTCTACCCCGCCTTTCTCCAGACACTCCCTCTGTAACAAGCTTCAATAAGCACTTTATTTTGCAAGGTCTACAAGAGATAAGGAGTAGACAATTATACATAAAGTACTCCACCCCGCCTTTCTCCGGCCACTCCCTCTGTAACAAAGCTTCAATAAACACTTTCTTTTGCAAGGTCTACAAGGGATAATGAGTAGGCAATTATACACCCAATTTGGAAGAGAATAATTCTCACTTTCTTTTCTATACTTTAGAAAAAAAAAAAAAAAATTGGCACTTGGATTGCTACATATCACCTATTTGGAAGAATTTTGCTTCTTTTGGTCTACATAAAGTACTCTACCCCACCTTTGACCGACCACTCCCTCCGTAACAAAGCCTTCAATAAGCACTTTCTTTTGCAAGGTCTACAAGGGATAATGCGTAGGCAATTATACACCCAATTTTTTTGTTTTTGTTTTTTTGGAAAAGAATAATTCTCACTTTCTTTTCTATACTTAAATGAAAATTGGCACTTGGATTGCTATATATATATATCTTAAAAATGTCATACTTAGTATATAAATCTGTCCCTTTTGCAAGGTCGACAAGGGATAATGAGTAGGCAATTATATCCCCAATTTTTTTTGTTTTTGTTTTTTTTGGAAGAGAACAATTCCCACTTTCTTTTCTTTACTGAAAAAAAAAATAAATAAATAATTGGCACTTGGATTGCTACATATCACCTATGTGGAAGAATTTGGGTTCTTTTAGTATACATAAGGTACTCCACCCCACCTTTCTCCGGCCACTCCCTCTGTAAGAAAGCCTTCATAAGCACTTTGAAATTGGTGCGTGTGTACAGTGTAGTCTTATTCACCTCGATTTCTGCATCATGCATGTGTATCTTTCATCCAGAACATAATATTCTCGTAATGTATATATCATCATCGCTGGTGTCATCACTAGTACAATCATTGTCACATTCATATTCCTAATCAAGTTTTAAAATAATTTGATCCGTGCCGCCATATTATACTCAGAGAAAAGCTAAGATTCCACAAAGTGTTTATACAATTCAGGTTCAAAACTTGCCAACCACAATGCTGCCATCTCAAATAGGCTTTGCTGCAGCACAAAGTTTTTGTTCTTTTCCTATGCAGATGATTGTAGGTCCCCTACAGATGTACCCAATAATTTGGTTCACATGTGCTTGACATATAAATATATACATATATAAATGTGTATGTATGTATTCATTCATTCATTTATGTATGTGTGTACTTGTAATATGTATCATTGCTTGCAAAGAAAGGAAGAGACATTGACATATTCAGATATTCTATTGAGGTTGAGGGAGATTACTTTAATGCTTGCACATGGATGAACAAAGACGCCGGTGCCTTTTGTGTACGTGAGAGATAAATGAAGGGTGACCTTCAATTGGCGGTCCTTGTACTTTCTTACTCCATAAATTAATATCTCATTCCACGTCTTTATGGCAGATATAATATTTTTATTCAGCAGTTTTTTTTTTTTTTTTTTAATTCATGGTGAAACAATTTTTTGAGTCAACCTTCTCTGATGCCAAGGAACAAGAAAGAGTAACTAGTGGATGATTTAAAGTGATTTTAATGGACGCAAAAAATTGTCACAACATTAAGATGTCAGTTCCCATAGGTCAAGGTAAAACTAAATAAAATATTAGTTAGGGACACATCACAACTAAAAACAAAAATGTTATAAAAATATTATAACATTTTGTTGTGTTCCTAGAATTTCTCAATGAATTAACACGGGGCAATTGTACTTTTATTAGGATTGTAATATTTGCACATATTTTTTTGCAGACTTTTAGTACACACCTAATATCTGCATCAGTAATACTAATAATCACATATAATTATCACATATGTTGACTTCAATTCAAAATCATGAGCACAAATGAAAGGAGCGTGCACGAAAGATGTATATTTGTGATGTGCAAATAATGTTTTCTTTTGCATGATTACCCCTAAATTGCCTAGTCCATGAATTTGATAATATTAACTTTATGAATATTATTTTTACCAATATCATCTCATGAGACTTGCTACTATACATTTTGTCCCCTTTAGCAAATAGTATACCATTTTTAGAAAAAGTTTTATCGAGAATTGAAAAAGTTTTGACAACTTGTTCTAATGCTCTAAGGGCATACATTAATTGGACCCTTTCTTTAAAAGAAAGAATCTTCTTCAAGGTAAATTCACCTTAAAGGGACCCCTACTTAGTCCTTAAAAATCATTATCAGATGTCTAATTTTCTATCATGTACTACTGAGATATCAAACTCTCCTTTCTCTCTTGAAGTTTCTGCATCAATTGATGCCCTTTGAAAGGACCCCATTCTGTTGTTCCTAATAGCATTGTTAAAATTTTAGGCCCACATCACAGTAACCGTGCATTGGTATCCTCTTAAAATAAATGGCACAAAATGGATTAGTGGTACAGAACTTGTCACCTTGCAATATACTGTACACTTAAATATCCTCATTTCCTTACACTGAAAAATCTGAATTGGATTTTTTATTTTTTGCTTCACCATGTCCTTAAGATAATTTAAGGTACTGCAAAAAAGCCTCTTAGACAAGGAATTTATGGTCTTTATCAGCTTGAAGGTCATTTCCAAACTTGTTCATGACTAGCTGGTTGATTGCTAAAAGTTTGCTGTGGGGCTTTTGCGTCTCTTATTCATTTAGTTGGATTTTCCACCAATATATGCTTGGCAATATGAAATATAGTGGCAACATCACTCTATAGTACTTTTTTGGGTTGAGGTAAACACTAATAAACCAAAGGAAAACTATTATTTCTTGTCTTAAGCCATTGAGTCTTGTAGGGGTATAAGTGACTTAAAGACTGTCAAAGAGTGAAAACCATCTCTATCTGTAGGGAGACAGTGATAGACACCCATTTATGAAAAATGGTCCATTGAATTTTGCTTTAGAAAAGAACATACGGAATTTTTTGTTTATTTATTCAATGTGAAAAGGATCATGACAGAAAGAGATGGATTATATTAAAGTGAAAATAAATCCAGGATTCAAAAGATATGGATATGTAGTAGAGAGTCGCAATCACATTGGACTTCGATTTAAGAAGCAGAGCGCACAACCTTCATGAGTTTTTTTTTTTTTTTTTTTTGGGTACAAAATATAGAAAGAGCTTTTTATTGTCGATAAATGAACTTACATCATGTGAATCCAAATTAAGGATATAAACAGAAGAGCTAGCAACAAGCCTTATTCAGTATCTCTACTGTGTTTAATGGACAAAGCATATAACATAAGCTCAAATAAATCACAAATATTTTTGTAAAACAAAAGGCTAGGAAGATTTGTATCAGAAACATTTACAACTCAAAAGAAAATGTCTATAGCACACACCTGTAACCAGAAAACCATCCTTCTCCAAGCTCCATCTCAAACTGAACTTTGTGACTCCTCTCCTCTCTTATATTAAGAGGGTGTCACAACTCGCATATTAAGTACATGCTAAAGGGTTTGTCCAAATGTTACAGCAAGTCTCTGTAGGTCCTTGGTATATATATCTGAAGCTGGCAAAGCTTGTTGATGCTGGTTATGATGCCAACTAGTACTTGACCCGTCTGTCATGAAGCTGGTTTCTGGTTTAATCCCACTGCACATAGGTTGAGAGATTTGATTCTGTATTGTGCTTCCCATCAGAAATGGTGTGTGGAGATATTCAGACCATTTGATGTCTTCAGTATCACCTTCTAAGGGATGAGCATGGTCTTTATCAGATTTTACATGATCTGTTAGTCCCCAAGAGAAAGCATGGTTCTCAAAGAAGTTGCTGCTGCTTTGCAATTCCATACTACTACTGCTTCCATTGCTGTTGCTGCAGTTGTTACTGAAAGTACTACTTTCCCAGTTGTGTATTCCATTGACATCACCGGAGCCTAAGGAAGGATTGTTGTCTGAGGGAAGGCTTACAGAAGGTTTTACAATTGAGCTTGGTATGGAATGGAGCATTGAGGAAGTCATACTAGAATTATAGTCAGAAATCATTTCAGAAGACCTGGAATTAGGATTGAAGCAAAGAGAAGTATTGGGGTGTACAGAAAGCCTTATATCAGGCCCATAATTCAAGTGCTGAAAAGAGAAATACCCCACCAAATCAGAAGGCCTGCAACTGGTGCTTGAGGTTTCATGGGAAGTACCACTACCACCAAACCTATCTAGGAAGAATTCCTGTGTAGCTGGAGTGGTTGTGAAACTATTGTTCCTGCCACTGCTGTTTTCAAACTTTGAGCTTGAAGAAGCATCAAGTGTGTATCTTTCTGCAGCCATTGGAGGTGGCTTTGGATTTTTTGCCTCGATGAGATTTTGTTCATTGGATCCTATAGAGGTTTTCTCATTGCTTTTGGTGGTTGTTGGTAGCATGTCTTTATCATTCTCAACCTCAGAAAGTGGTTTGTGAGTGTTGGGGTCAATGCCTCTTTGCCTAAGCTTCTTCTTAAGGCAAGAATTCCATAAGTTTTTAATCTCATTATCAGTTCTTCCTGGTAACTGAGCTGCAATCTGAGACCACCTGGTGATGTATAATACATTTATGACAACATGAGTGATAATTCAAAATGTTAACAGTGCGAATAAAGAAGAAGAGTAATAGTAGTATCTGAACTAAACAGTAAAGAAAAGAAAAAACCACCTGTTGCCAAGAACTGCATGGAGTTCAATGATCAGATTCTCTTCCTGCTGAGAGAATGCTCCTCGCTTTAAATCAGGCCTCAGGTAGTTAATCCACCTTAACCTGCAGCTCTTGCCACACCTTTGCAAGCCTGACAATATATGTCATACAAAATTAGAATGAGTTTTTTAGTCCTTAAGATTCTTTGGTGTGCATCACATTGACAACCATATAAAGTATGTAACAAAGACAAACTGTACCTGCAAGTTTAGGGACAGAACTCCAACACCCATGTCCATGCTTGGTAATATAATTCAGAAGTTTCTCATCTTCCTCAGGAGACCACAGGCCTTTCCGTAGTTTCTGCTTGTAACAGCAAGAGTGTCTCCCCATGTGAAGTCCAACCAATATCTTCAGTGCTGAAAAAAAACTTTTATAAAAGTGGCAGCAAAGTTTTGTGCAGGGACAGTCCTTTCTGAATTGTCAGCAACAGGAGAGGAGGCTTAGATTATGAATTCTAGGAAATGGGAAGCTGGGTTATGAGAAAAGAGAGAGAGAGAGAGAGAGAGATTAAGAAAATGAAATGGCAGGCTGGAAGGGAATCAAATTAATAAGAAGAGGCTCATAGAGAGAAGTCATACTCATATTCAAGAATCAAGAGGATGATTGGAGATTTTGGTTTTGAATTTTGTTATAAAGTCTATAAATAAAAGCTTTCCTGAGTTAGAAATAGAATCCTCTCCATTTACTGCCTAGTATTACAAAAAAAAAAAAAATAGTATTACAAAGTGGGGTCCATCATGTATGGACGGTCCAGATGCCACTGGACACATCCAGTGGATTGAGAGGAGCATGGAGGAGAAGAAGAAGTTTGCTTAGCTCCAATAATTTGACTTGCGTATGTCTCATCAAGGTTTGAGAATTTAAGACTTTGGCAGGGGCATTTTCTTGACAGATATTTATTTTTATTATTTTTGATTGGAAAAGATTTTATTTTATTTTAAAATTAAAAAAAAAGGGTCTTGAAATATTTTTATACATGTCCAGACAAATGAAGTTGCTAAAACAATGAGGATTCTTATAACGGGAAACAATAAATTTGTAGTTTGTTTAAAGTTTTAAGCAATAGACCCTTTTTCATCCTAGCTAGTCTATCCAGAGAATCCTAAAGTAAAAGTAGCCTCAAGATTTTGACAAAAAGGAAAATTTCTTGTACACAAGTAATAACTTGTGACTAGATAAATTTGCAAATAAAGTATACTGCATAAAATTGATGATAAGTTAAGAGCAACTATATATTTTTTATTGAAATGTGGAAGAGAGTGGAATTTTCTGAATACTCCATTAGTAGTAGATACTAGTACTCTCTGATTACTTCTTCTTGACTAGCTTTTGTGTCAGGTTGCTTCTTCGATTATATTGACCTTCTTTTACTTCAGCTTTTTCACTTTGAAAAGTTTCATAATTGGGTGCTACTGCTATCCACATATAAATAAAAGGTTGTTCCTTTTTATAAAAACTCAAATGCCACCAGCTCTCCAAATCATTCATGTTTTCCAATTTGAAATATTTCCCATTCTTTCTTTTTTAATGTTTATTTTTTTTATATTGATTTTCTGACTTCATGAAAGTGGTATAGATAATTGTGTGAAATGCTAAAGCTAAAATAAATTAAAATGGTAAACTGGCATACTCCTCTTATATCTACATATACAGGCCATTCACCATAATGTAGTTGTCCTTTCTTCCATTTAAGTATGCATTCTGAAAGCTGAATGGAGACAAACTAGGATGAATTATTACAAGTTTAGTGGTATACTCAACATGAAAATATTAATTGCGCAATGCCTTTGATGGCTCTTATGAAAGTCTGAATTCATTGAACACATTTGTAGGATGAGCCATTCAGTGAAACATTGGTATCATCTTGACAATTATTGAAGTAATGCACAGTACTAGACAATTGAAACTTGCAAGGGCCTTCAATATGGTGACCTAATATAGTTATGCTATACATGGTCAATCTCGATGAGTCTATAGAGGATCTATAGTCAATTTCAAAATTTAAAACTAAAACCTCGTTGTTGTTGTTGTTGTTGTTATAATATAGTTATGCCATAAACAAAATCACAAAAAATTTCCATGATTATATTTGGATTTGATGATTTAAAATTAAGGACTTCTAGAATAATGTCTAAGTATAAATTGCTTGATATGAATTTTAACAACACACGAAGGATTTGAGTTCTTAGTATTTACTCCAGCAAAAATGTTTGTGATAGTATAGATTTGAAATGATGTTTTAAACCTAATTATTTTAAAATACATATTAATAAAGCTTGAATTCTTCCATGAATTTATTTCTCATATTTTATTCAAATTAATTAAATTAAAAATGAAAATCCAAATCCTTTTCTTCAAATCAAATTCTTCCATCCAAATGAAACCATAGTTGATTGTCATTGTTGCTAGCTACATAATTACATTATTGCACCACCAAACGGGTCATCACCAAAGCTTGTTTTGAGTTTTTTTAATTATTATAAAAATCAGTTTTTTATTGCCTGACTTGCTTTTCAATTCCCTCTTGTATCATTAGAACCAGTTACTATAGTCACCGACCCAACATGGAAGGCAAGGGTTACACTTCTGAAATAAAATAAGTGATCATAAAATAAGTTATCCTTTGGATATATTTTATTTCCTATTGATTGTTAACATAGAAAAAGCCAAATGCGACAATTAGGGTATGTAATGTGTCTGTCTCAAGAAAAAGTTGATAAACTAGATGATATATATCTTCTAGGTAAAATTATATCAAAGTTTTGTATTTACAAATTCATCATTTATTTATCTTCTTTTTTCCTTTAAATAAGTAAAATTACCATCTCTTTTTCTTATGCTAGGTAAGTGATGCATGGCATACAAATATCCAAACTAGTTATGATTTCCTCAATATTTATTTATTTCCTTGAACACATTTAAACTCTAGAAAGAACCTTCACCTCCATAATAATACTAAATATCATTATTATAATAATAAAAATAATTAAAAAAAATCCTGGCTTTTGATGATAATCTGTCTTCTAGTTCGGACATTATTATGAAGCTTCGTCCTTGACCTTATCAATATATATCCTAATTCAACCATCCTATTGGAATATTGAAACTTTAAAAAAAGAAACTCAAGAGAAGATGCTTGTAATCTCCATACCTCATCATGTACTCGTAACTACCTTATCTTTATAGTACCATATATATGAGCTGTTCTGTGAAGTCAACCATTAATTGTTGAATATTTATTCCTGTGTTCTTTGTTTCTTCATCTGTTACTAATATGTTGGCATCAATATTTACTTTCAATCAATGGAGAAGTGGGTGTTTCAACAATTCATTTTAATGAAAAAAAAATACTAATATGTACTGGATCAGGATTTTGTTTTTGATAATATTAATTTATTTGTATTTTTTATTAATCTGTTTTTGATGTCTTGGTTATAGGGAAAGAATCACTGTCATCAAATGATTAGGAAGTGTGAATATATGAATAGTTTAAAGTTAACTTGGTCCAAACTCCAACGGAAGACACATATTTTTCCTTTACCTTGGTCTGTACAGGTACAGAATCCTGTCAAGGGGGTTTAGTGATGTCCAAAATTACTCTATCTCCAAGACACACTAATCATGTACTGAATCTACTATGTGCGAGAATGAATATATAATTATCTTATAATATAATACAATTATGAATTTATTTTATAAATTTATTATAAATAACTGTTTTTAAAATATATATATACCCATTTAATAAATAGGTATTTTAACAATTAAATTTTTACTTAAAAAATATATTTAAAAAATGAATAACAAACGGTGGTGCACCATGAGTTCTACAAAATTAAATGTAACTAATAAGTTTCTCGTACGATGCACAGATAATGTTATAATATTTTATGTAAATTTGTTTTTGAAAAATATTATACAGATATTATAGCATATTTATTATAAAACTTTGTTAATAAAAAGTAACAATTATAAATTACATACATATATCTATTATAATTATTTTGCTTAAGTAATGAGCAATAATGAAAACAACTTGGAGTAATATTGTATAATAAAAGTTAATAAAAGCATATGTGTTTGATGACATTCCTTTGGGATAATATTAATTTGTTTGATGACATTCCTTTGGGATAAAAAGGTTTATTTTTGTTTTACATTTTGCACACCAAAATGATTCTGTTTGTAATTTGACATTCCTTTCACAAAGTATGCACAAAATGTAATACCAAACCTTTTTTGTAGGATCTCATTCAATGCATTTTATCTTTACTGTCTTCATATTATTTAAAGATAAATCCTCCTATGAAAATTGTTTTGCATGTATATTTGGCATTTCTTGTATATGATCGTTTTTTTAACCATTCCTATCATTGAATTTTTTTAAAGAAAATATTAAGTTAATGACATTTTGTGAGATAGTATATGCTATTTATTAGACTTTTTTGTTATTATAAATTTTAAAAATATGCACTTATCAATTATTTCAGCAACCTGAGGGATCTCAAGATTTATATATATTTTTGTTGCACTGGTCGATGACAGAGAATTTGTCTGCATAAATTGCATAGAATATTATTAATAGACAAAAGCATATTGAATTGAAATTAGGGAAAAATGAAGAGATATTTCATGAGAATGAGATATTATAGAAGTATCATCTATATGTGGAGAGGAAAAAGAGAGTTTGTAAGAGGGTAAAAGTTTTTGCTTTGATTTACACGTGAGAATGGTCAAACTTGGGTCATAATATGTAAAGTAATAATTGGACCTGAGTTTTTCATAAGATTTGATCTACTTTTAAAAGGTAATCAGTTTTATAGTGAATAATTTTTGGTCTAATTGTCAAGAACAGCTCATATCAATATAATAGTAAAAATAAGTTATTATGATCTATTAGGTAACAGTAAAAAAAAAACTTAATAAAAAAAACATAAAAAATGCTAAATTTATATAATAGTAAAAATAAGTTACTATAATTTATTGGCTAACAGTAAAAGAAAAACTTAATGAAAAAAGGTAAAAAAAGGTTAAATGCAATAAATTACTATGATCTATTGAGTAATAATAAAAAATAAAAAATAAAAACTTAATAAAAAGAGGTAAAACATGCTAAATTTATAAAATAGTAAAAATAAGTTACTATAATCTATTGGGTAACTAAAAAAACATAATGAAAAAAGGTAAAAAATGTTAAATACAATATCAGAGTGCCACGTGGCAGGACTTCATGCATTCTCACATAAGGTCTCTGCTTATATATATATATTGATTAATGTTTCCATTATCATATATAGTATGAATATATAAATAGGGTTGAATGGTTATACTAGTAGTCATATGGCTCAATACCATTCTATAATTCTTCCCATAGAGGAGAACCAACATTCAAATTCCCTTTATCGTAAATATATATATATATAAAATTACAGCCAAAGAATAGTAAGGACAAATCTAATCCAGAATCACTTATAGGTTTTGGTATGTATTTGTCTCACAAATTGCTGAGCTGGATTCCTTTCAGGAAATCTTTAAATGGAGGCCCCCCCCCCCCCCCCCCCTTTCCCCCAATTCCCTAAGTTTATCTGTAGCAAGAAAGACACGTTGCATAGGATTTGCATAAGAAGGGCTGTGGGGTTTTGCCAATAAGAATATGTAATATTACTCCTTGTAGGTCCATGCCCTTGTAGTTCTTGGCTATTATTTAGAACCAAAGTACACTGACAAAAAGGAGGGTTCCATTTGAGAGTAGAATAGAAAGGCTAATCTAAATTAAATGTGAGAGGTTTCCAAATTCATCTATTCCTAGGCTGTAATGACAATGTGAGCTCTGTACACTGTAGGAGGTTTTCCCTTTGGATACATGCTGCATATTAGTGTCATTTGAGCCACAATCAACAGTTTTTGTTGGCTACTTCTAGGTTGAAATTCAAGATACAATCTGAACCCCCCCCTAAAAAATAAATAGTATAAGCAAGAAGGCTCACTTGTATGACTCTTTGGCATAGGACTGTATGCATCAAGTTTTGGTTATGATTTGATTTCATAGAAATCTTCCATTAGGGGATTTTCCTTCAATTGCTGCCAACACATATATTCTGCAGAAAGAAGCCTATGTTTCTGATTAAGTTTTTTATACCTTGTGCGAATTGTGAGCCATCTAGTGGCAGTTTTTGCTAACAGCTAGCACTACTATGAAATTTTCATCATTCAAACAAAAGGGAATGATGACATCTAAGTAAAGTGAAGCCATGATTTGCAGCTTACAAAAGGCTTATAAATATGTTGTTGATGGGAATTTGTGAATTGAAATTGATGAAGAGAAAGATTTGAAAGATATGATCAAAAAGTCATTTGAAAGAAAGGGAGACATAATCCATATGCCCTTGAAAAATAGAGATACCGCTTTCCATTATCCTTGAAGCCATTTTTTTTTCCTAAGCTTATTCAAATATAGTCAACTAATAGACAAGAAAGAGCAACTGTTCCTTCATTTAACCGGAAAACACTTATTGCTTAGTCCTTTTTTACTTAAATTATCTATTACAAAGAAATTTACCATTTTGCAGGTTATTGGAATAGGTCTTACTACCAATATGTAGCTCCTGTGTACAAACTTTGTGAATGGTTCTCTCAACCTACACTATCAGTTTTTTGCCTTGCCCAGTATAATTATGTCATCTTTTGAAAAACCACATATTCCTCATAAATGGATCATGGTTATTGCAACTTGCAAAGCAAATATTGCTATGTGATCAGTACAATGAAGACTTAATCTTAGTTAAATTTTTTGCCATCTCCTTTTAGCTCATGAAAGGGAATCTTCCTTTAGTAATTGTCTTAGTTTTGATGACTAGGAAGTTCCATTACAACTATGAAAAAGAGAACTTTTGGGAAACATCCCACATTGTTTTGCCTAGACAACTGAAACTAATAGGGTTCAAAAAAGTTCCATTTGAGATGACCCTAAATGTATCCTACTCAATTGGCCCATTAACACTAGTCAAAAACATAAGCACATGGATATTTCATAAGTTTTTGCTAATCACAACTAAGCTTAATTATCTTTGTCTTGTCAAAGCAATGAATGATGATGACAGAAACATGAGTGTCACTATCATGACTTTGCTTACCATATATGGAAGCTTAAGATCTCAACAACAATCATTATAAGTTAAAAAACCACTATTCATTCTCCCATTAACCCCCAGGGACCAGGGTTATTAATATATTAGGTTTGAAGCATCTAAGCGTCTTAAAAAGAGCTCTAGCCTTTTGATGTTTGTAAAGTTGAAAATGAGAGGAAGGTCCAAATAACAGTGGAATTTGACTTCAAGAAGAAGGCAACATAATAAGAAGTTTAAAAAAAAAAAAAAAAACCAATTAAGTCCCTCAGCAAAAGCCTTAAACCCTTTAAACCCCATCAATTATCAAAAGCTTTGTCTGGTTGAAATGCTCCCCTTGTACCCCATCCTTGCATAATTACTTTTCTGCTTTTGCTTTATAGTGGGAAATGATAGTCAACTTTATTGCCATACATACATCATTACTTTTAATTTTGGGAGAGAGTTTATGCCGCTAAATGGACTGTTTGAGATTCTAATGGAGGTTGCTGTCAGGGTTGAGTCTACTCAATCAGTGTGAATTAGAAGTAGTGGCAATCTCTCATTGGCTCATGCTTAACAGATTTCGATTAAAGGTGTCTAATCAAATCCACAAAGGGAGAACATGCAAGAAAACTGGTGCTAACACTTTAATATCTAATCCATCACCCTTTGGCCAAGTAGATGGTCACTCTATAATTCAATTCCTTCACACACAACAACCCAAAATTTTGTGTGTCCCAAAACTACCCTTGACATACCATTTCTGATCATCTTCTAGTGTTGACTTAGTTATTGACCTTAATCAGAGGGCTTATTGGTCATGCCATTGTTTCCTTTTTCTATACTATTTACATGCTATTTTTTTAGATATTTTCTTTCCAACAAAGTCACAAGTTTGTTCGATTACTCAACACTCACTTAATTAAAAACTTAATTCTAGCAATGCCATCATTAGTACTGACAAAAAGTTTGCCCTGTTATATGAACTTAAGGTGAGTGATAGAGATACAAACAACACAATTTCTCAAACAGATTATGTCAGAATTGTGGAAAAAGATTTAGTATATTGCTCAATGAATACCACTGTACAGAAGAGGCCTATCCTATTACCTATATATAGACAGGAAAATTTACCTAGTAGTACTAGTGGTAAAATTTAGTACAGTAGGAGTATAATACTAGTAGTAAAATTTGGTACAGTAGTACAGTGGACCTAAGAGTGGACTTGGCCTGATAACACTAACGAATGTGTTTCATGCCAATACTGCAATTTGAATTATTTGCAATGCCTTTACAGGCCCTGTTGTTTTCCTTTTGTTTCCTGCTACAGTGCTTACTGCTAAGCATAGAAGAAGGATCATGACATGGGTTGCTTCATTGATTTTAAATTTCATCATCATCAAACAGACATAAGTATTGGCTTATTTACTCAAGTCAGCAGGACTAAAGTTTTGAATCTATATATAACAAAACTAAAGCTTTACTATTGCATCACAAGAACGAACCGTAAAACAATATCTATAAACCTGTGGAATAGTACATCATTCAGAGGTGTAGACCTCTCAAAATCTGACAATGGAAAGCCTGTAGACCTCCCAGCACTAGTCCTTCTAATTCTATATCAAAATTCCAGTTCATGCAGGCCTAAGTAATTAACGTACTTTGCTAGCTTTAGAAATAATTTTTCTGTCACTAGCTAAAATGGTTGTAACATTTTTTCCTCTGCAAAATTCTTTCTATACTATAGTCTATAGCTCTAGTTTCATCATACAATGTGATTTCTTGAGTTGCCTTTATAGTGGATAAGATTGTGTTCCAGAATCTTGATTAAGGCATAAATTCCAACCACTGAGGTGGTGTGGTCTAGTGGTGTCAGGTGATGCACAAAGATGCACCAAGGATGAAGTCCCATGCTCGAGTCCAAATATGGACTTGCGTGGGGTTGCCTACCTTGGTAGACTAGGATCGTTAGTGTCCTTCGTGGGGTTGGAAAAATATGGCTCATCGTGCCTCTTTGCACCCAGCAGGGCCTGGATCCAGCAGGTAAGGTGCTACTATGGTCACGTTTAGGTAGAATTGCCATGTTGGTCGCCTCTTACCCATTTTTTGACTATCAAAAAAAAAAAAGATTAAGGCATAAATTCCATTTCCTGTACTCAATTGGATGTTATGTGATCTAAAGCAAACCCAACGCCTCTAGCTGTTAAATTCTTTAAACCCGGTTTTATATTGTGGAAGATTCAGTGTTGGGCCTTAGTATTCAAATATTTCAATTTTCAAGGAGAGATGGGCTTTGAACAGTAAAATAAATAAGTAAATGGGCTGGGCCTGATGAGTTCGGCAATGAATTAGAAAACAGACTGACGCTTACTCTCTCTTTCCCTGTGTGCTATTATTGCCATTGTCCTTGCCATTGCCTATGCCTTTGCATCTCTTTGGGTCTCCTTAAGTCATTCTTCTCTGGGTAAACTCTCTCTCTCTCTCTCTCTCTCACTTTGTTTTGCTATTAGGTTTTTATCTTATTATAGATTCAATAACCCAATCTCATTTCCTGGGAATTTTATATATTTTTGAATATAACTCTTTTGGTTGAGTTGCCAGTGCACACAACCTGTTCGACACAATGCCTCACTGACACCTGGGCTAATGGGAACTCCCATTTTATTTTCTGGGTACGTCCCAAAACGCTCTGCAAACACTCTTTATTGCGTTTCACAGCAATAAAAAATGTGAGATGAGAACCTGGATAGCAAAAACCCAATTGTTTCTAGATAGTAATGTTAAAAGGCTTAAGACTTCAAGTTCTTTTGCATTAGTTGAAATGTACACTCACATCCGTGCGTGTTTTTTAGGCTTCAAAGAACTGAACTTTTTATTGTCCAAAATGGAGGTTGAGCTACTCAATATAGGTCTAGAAGTGAAACTTGAAGTAGTCCACAAGGTGAAACCAAACAATCAGAGACACATTCATAGATATAATTTTTTTATTTATCCAAAAAAAAAAAAAAAAAAAAACCAGCTTCATAAGTTCAGAATCAAGAACCCAATCACAGTAACACTAATTTCTCTGTTTCTTTTGTGTGAATTTGCATGAATCCTTTTTCCTTTCTAATCAATGAGTTTGGATCATTGGGAAGCAAAATATTAATATAATAACAATGCTTTTGAACAAACATTTTTGATAAGTATACATATATCTTGGTAGTTGCTAAGCAGGTTAGCTAACGCTTTACTTTTTGGGAATTCTACTTGTTCCAATCTGTGCCTGAAAACAAGGACTTTAGTTTGTGTGGTTGATGCTTCAAAGTTTCCAGACTCTAAATGTTTTCGAAAATATGAAAGAATAATACCTCTGTTTCTTGATTTCCTGCCAAAAAACTCTGTGTGAAGAAGTGCATTCTGCTCAAGAGTGGCTAATATCATCTTATACAAAAGCTATGACAGAAACATATGCAGAAATTAGGCCTTCAATTCTCCTATCTCACTTTCTAAGAAGCTAACTCTTTCCTTCATTTGTTCAATCTATTTTGTAGCAGTTTCATGTTAATGACTCGCACAAACTCCAACAATCTCTTGCACCTTTTTTTCAAGCAGAACTTCACAATAGGCAGAAATCTTGAGATCAAAATAAAATGTTGCTGCCGTAGCATATCATAATGTCATAGTATTAGTTTTTATTATTATTTATGTTTGTTTGTTGCCTTCTTGTTACTACAACACTTATATTTATTTCTGCTTTGATGCTCCCACATTAAGCAAAGATGAGCTTCAATAAAATGGACTTGTACCGATGAAAAAAGAATGGACTTGTCATTGGAATATTCTATGTATACAACAATTGTTTTAAGAAGAACAAAGGAGAGATATCACATTTATAAAAAAAAAAAGACATCGCATTTTCTCCATCACAGCTTAGTGAAGTGCAGTTCCTACATTCTACCAATTCATGGATGTGATTTATTTTAATATAATTCTTTTTAATGGGATTTAAAAAAAAAAAAAATTATACAGTAACGAACATACTGTAAGAAGGATTTATACTATTCTTTCTTTCATGGCTACTGTAAGAAGGATTTATACTATTCTTTCTTTCATGGCTAGGTTTATGCTTTTGGGAGGAAGTGTTGGAGCCCATCATAGTGCTCTGTGTATGCCTTCTCTTTGATTGGGACAAATGTTTGCCCCTTGGGTTTCCATGGTGCAGTAGTACTCTTCCTCAGAATACAAAAGAGTGAAGCATGATAACCACTTCAAGGCACCTCAAGCACTACATTTTCCTATGCAACCCAACAAAATCTCCTTTGCCAATTCCTCAGTTTTCCATCATTCAAAGCAGGCTGCACATTTGCTATGTAAGTGAATGAAACTATCAAGTTCCCATTCTTGAATTTGTTTTTCATGGTTTTGATTTTTCTGTGGTGTGGGACCATTAGGGTGAAATTAATGTACATACTACTCTACTGGTACAAACAAAATGCAAGTGTGTTTTGGATTGTTTGGAATACGTCATTTCTTATAACAACCAAACTAAGACTGTATTTCATTGGTTTTAGTTAGAGTTCATTCTCATTTTGAAGTATAAAAGAAACCCACAAAGAAAGTGTAGAATTTGATTCAATGAGAAACATAACTATATCTGAAAAGTAAAGAAAAGTTTTAAGAATTTAATAAAATGGTACGTGAAAATATATTGACATAAAAAAAAAAAATTCATAGTAGAAGTGTTATATCATTTTGAAGAATATTATAAACAAAAATTATAGTGGAATTAGAAAATGTTATGTTACTACTTAGGTGTATACAAAGCCAAGGATCTAAACTCTTAAGATAGATATGTGAGATAGAGAAATGACAAGCAGAAAGAACCGTCCACAAATATTGAAATCAACTCCAAAACTATTATGTCTATTTATAGATGCTCAATGTCCCATTGGCCTTTTACAACTGCAACTTTTAATGGCCATTGGAAGATCTGTTACATGCAAATCTGTATCTTGCCGCATATCCAATATTTTATAAAAATGTTTATGCTCAAGTAATCCTTTTTTTTTTTTTTTTTAAAGTTTTGTTTTCCTCCTTTGTAATAGTTTACCCTGCTTCTAATACAGAACTGTATCGCATCCATCACCGTAGGTTTCCCTTTGCCGTTCTTCACCATTATAAGGAATTTCATAGGCAAGTGTCAGTTTCCTGCAACACAGGCCTCTCCTAATAAAGAGGAAGCGACAGATGAAGCCTTAAATCAAATTCTTACTTCTGTAGAAAATGCTTCAAGGCCCAATACGAAAATTTGTACTGCTTATGTTGACAAGCTTTGTAGAGCTGGAAATCTTTCTGCTGCTGCTAGATTACTTCAATCATTACATCGTAAACACATCTTCCTTAGCCCTAAAGCATATAATCTCTTATTGAGGGCAGTGAGTGAAAAGCATGACATTGACCTTTTGTGTCAAGTTTTCAAAGATTTATTAATATCTAATGGAGTCTTGAGTTCGACGTGTTATGCTGATGTTGCCAAGGCTTTTACAAAAACAGATGATGGTGTACAGCTACTCAGATTCATCAAAAAAGTGTCAGCACTGACCTCTCCTAGTGCAACAGTTGTAAACAGAATCATCTTTGCCTTTGCTAAATGTGGGCAGGTTGATAAGGCCCTTTTAATATATGATCAGTTTAAGAGTCTAAGTTGTAAACCTGATTTATTCACATATAATACCATTTTGGATATCTTGGGTCGTGCTGGGCGCACAGATGAAATGCTTCACGAATTTGCCTCCATGAAAGAAGCTGGCATTGCCCCAGACATTGTTTCTTATAATACATTATTAAATAACTTGAAGAAGGTAGGGAGACTAGATTTATGCCTAGTATATTTCAAAGAAATGGGTGAGAATGGGATTGAACCAGATTTGCTTACTTATACTGCATTGATTGAGAGCTTTGGTAGATCAGGTAACATTGAGGAATCTATAAGACTCTTCAATGAGATGAAGATGAGGCGGATCCGTCCTTCAATCTATATTTATCGATCGCTAGTCAGTCAGTTAAAGAAGATGGGGAAGGTGGATTTGGCATTGAAATATTTGGAGGAATTGAATTCAAGTCATTCAGATCTTGCTGGTCCAAACGATTTCAAAAGAAAAAAAAGGTAGTTGAAGGCTCAGAGGGCTTCAAGGTCTCTGTGTTCATTGTTTGGTTCTGCTGAGATATGTTGTGGAGGATTCTTGTGTTGCAGTTGATATTGGTATGTAATACTGCTCTCTGTTTTCTTTTCAAAATGGTGCTAAGTTAGTCCTTTAACCAATTATGCTTTTCATTTCTCTCGGGTTTGTTCCAAGACCCAGAACCCCAAACTTAGATGCTTAGGCATTTCTCTGTTCTGAGTACATTTGAATCATTCTCATTAGCACCATCTTAATGATGAAATACATGTGAATAGACCAAGAGCCTTGTTGCTCAAGGCACTTCTTGGTGTTTGCAACGAAGATGTCTAGGGTCAAATCTACATTGCCCGAACTTTTTATTTTTTTTCTTTGAAAAATAAAAATGAAAATTGACAAAATACATGTGAATAGTTCAACTGTAAAATAGGCACTTTTCATTCGGAGTGGACTTGTTTAAATGAAATGCAAAATAAGGTGATTAAAAGTTTAACAAATAACACTATATTAATGATTCAGTATTTCCTTGTTGTGATAGGTACCCTGAAAAATGTTTAGAGATGTGCATATGCAGCTTGCTTGTTCATCTGACTAGCTTGTGTGGAACTTTTGTGTAATCTGAGATTGCTAATTTGAAGTCTAGTTGCAACTTCTTGGCATGCTGCTAAATGTTTGATAGCATCTGGAGAGGTTTAGCTGCCACCTTTGATTCAAGGATTAAGGGCGAGCATGTGCTGTATGAGGATCTGGTTACAAAGTTATTGCCTTTGCAAAGACTTTCTCAGATGAACAGTTGTGGATGAAATCATTTTCAAGGTTTTGAAGCTAGGTGCTCATTGAATAAATGGCCATTTAGCAGGTGATTGGCCACTAGTGTGTTGGTTTGGTGGTCATTGTCATAAAATGGGCTCTGTGCTACAAATTGTACCATCTAAACTAAGAAAGCTGTAGCAGGCAACGCTTTAAGCTGTAGTGACTGTTCCAACTGTTGGTCTGATAACCTTGTTCAAGTATCTGGTGAACTTTGAGTTTGAGCCATGACGAAGTGTATAATGGGTAGCGTCTAGATTGGCTTGTTCAATTGTAAACCTAAGTAATGCTATAACTTCCCTTTCTTTGTATTATAGAATTTCCTCAAGCTATCATACTGGTTGTTGTAGGCCTCACAAAAGGCTTGTAAGTCACCAACATGGAGATAAGGAACTTCAGGCTCCAACTACCTAGCTATTGACTTCCATGTGAATTGTAATAGGTCTCATAACAGGCTTTGTTACAAGAGAGTGATCCTAGAAGATGTAAGTTCTATTTTGTTCCCTCGGTTGTTCAATTAAATTTCACTGGTATAAAAAGTTACACTTTTAATTTTTATTGTGTAGTATCGGTTTGTAATGCTAAAGCAAAATTGGGCCTGAAAAGAATCAATCCATAGTGGGACAAGTCTAGTGCACGAGGCATGTGAAAATTTTAGATATTAGGTCCAAGCCCATGTGAGCCCAATACCTGTTGTACAGACTACAGATCATTGGATTTGTCTGTGTAAAATTTTTCGGCTATTTTACCATAAAAATCAACTTTTTTTATTTTTTTTTATTTTACACAACTATTTTTTCAAAACACTTGTATCAGATTATTTATTTTATATTTTAATTAAATATTCATTCTTTGTTCATTTTTTTATTGTTTTCTATAACGTGATTTGTGAGTTAATATAAAAATAGAGGATATAAAAATATAGGGTAACAATTAAATAATAGAATAGAAAGTTACAGAAGAACATTTATATCAATCTATGTGTAATAGAAAAAAAGTGTAGAATTTACATAATTTTGCCTAAAAATAATTTACATTAATTCGTATATAATTTTGTAAATTTATAAGTTTACTATTAGCCTCTAAGCACACGCTCACGCGTGTGCTCAGAAAATTTTCTATTTTTTGAGTAAAATTTAATAATTCGCATAAATTATAATTTTAGATTAATATATTTTTCAATCACAAAAAAAAAAAACCTGAAGGTGTGATGAAAAATTTATTTCACCCACAAACACTTAACACTCTTCACAAATGCAGTTCTTAACAAAAAAAAAAAAAAATCATAAGGAAATTAAAAAAAATGAAGATAATCATAAGAAAATGAAGAACACCCAAATGCATGAGTTTTTTTTTTTTTTTTTTTAATTCAAAACAAAGATATTTGAATAAAATTATTGACATGAATCGAAATAAAATGATGGGGAAATTCCTTTTTGAGTGGCTTCCTCTGACATGTGACCCTATTACTATTGTTCCTCTGAGAATGAAAAGTAGGGACTTGAGGATGGAGATGAGAAATAATTTGATAACATTATAACTGTTTAATGATAATGGGGAGATTTAAATTTGTTAGGTAGAAGTTTGGAGTTGCGTGTGACTAAAATGTAGTTGTACTTTGCAATAACTGTAGAAGTTTGGAGTTGTAGTTTTTCTTGACCCTCAGCCAGAGGTGTCCTTACTTTTGAATTTAGATTTGGCTAAAACTTTGTATGATCGCAGCATTGATGCTTTTGTTTTCTCTGCGTAGTTGCTTTTAATAAAATTACAGTTTACCAAAAAAAAAAAAAGGTGTGTTTAAACACCCACATTTATCAGTACGTATGTTAGTTTTTTTAATCAATACACGTGTTAGTTTTTTTTTTAAATAACTATCAGTACGTGGGGTTTCTTTAAAATAATAATAAAGTATTTTAAAAAAATAAACGTATAGTTGCTTTGAAAAAGTGGGATAGAGGGAGAGTGTTCTTATTTTGTAGACAATATTTTAGTGCAAGTTAGACATGTATTTCACAAAATTATCCTTTAGTTTTATCTCTACTTAAACCTAAAGAAATAGGGGTATATTTGAACAAAAAAAAAAATTGGTCCAAATAGGGGAGGGGAAGCTCCTTCAATGATAGTATCTATACTACTATTTAAAGATCTATACTACTATTTAAAGTGTTTCCTCTGTTTTGACAGTATTTTTTTTAATTCCAAAATACCCCTACAGCCTACATTTAAGTAGGGGCAAAACTAACTCTTACTTAAAATATTTATAAGATCACTCTTCCATTAACCCACTTCTTCAAAGTAATTATTCTTATAATATGTAAATTTTTACTAACACACTTTTCACATAATATTCAGTATTTTTCTGACTCTTCTAACAAGGCAAACCTATTCCTTGGGGATGTGCGTCTTGTTCAACTTTGGTCTCTGTTTAAGAAAACATCCTAGGAACATGTACAGTATACAGAGTATTAAACATGAAGCTAACTAGTCAGTGCCTATACAGTAGAGTCACAATTTGGTGGTCCCCTGGCTCTGTTAGTTGAAAGTGACTTTACTTAGAACCGCTAAGTGGTGTATAAAGGAACCAGCTAGATTTTCGGCAAAAATAAAGTCATAAAATTGATACTAACATGCTTGGCTACTTTCTAATAACTTTTTTATCAAATGGCCTCTTGTGGGGATAAATGATTCGTTTTTGTGAAAATGATTATAACTTTTGCAGCTAGAAATAAAAATGAACTATACACGGATGAAATTTCCATTTTCATTATGAGAGAGGGGGATTCGACTTCAAATTCTCGTTATTAGAAAAATCAAATTATACCATTAAGCTACAAGGACTTAACATGTTCAAACAACTGGCATGATATATTATGAGAAAATTCAAAGGACCACTATTCAATTACAATGTACCAAGTAGAATTGAAAAAAAAAAAAAAAAACTATAGGAAGAAAAGGCTGTTCTAAGAAACTTTATCACAATTTTATGGAGTGTACTTTTATTACATGAAAGAGCATAATGAAAAGGCCATTGTAATAGTTCTACTTTTAGAATTTCTTCAAAATGAAAAGATAATTTCATGCCTTAGGTGTGAGTCTAAAATAGATAACCTGCACGAAATGTGTGAATTATTTAGAAACCACACAAATCTGAACCATTCATATACATGAATCTGGCTCAAATTAGTAGAGGAAAAAGAAGAAGAACAACAAGAAGAAGAAATAAAAAGTAGTCCAGCACATAATAACTTTGATAAGAGGTCCCAATGGTTTAAGACCGTTTAATTTAGAGGTTTCTGGGTCCCAACCTCCATTTAAAGTTTGTCACTTTGCCACAAATTAAACGGTCAGTGGTTACTTTAGTTATTTATAAATAAAATATATTTACATAATGGAATCCTAATCCTAATAATTCATACTATATCATCCATGTGAAATAGTCTGTCAGTGACACCCTGTTGTCTCTATTTTTGCAGCTCTTTTCTAAAAGTCTCATTGTGCTTTTTTAAGTTGTTGCCAACCATATCATTCCTTTCCTTTTTCTTCATCTTTAACCATTTCAATCTCTAAACAACTTTGAAACTGTCATCTTCCTGTAGAATCCTATGGCTACTGAGACTGCTTCATCAGATTATACTTCTGCTACTGATCATGAGGTAAGTAAGTTCTTGTGGTTTTTGTGTCTTTCTAAATTCTAGTGATTTTTTTTATGATTCAAGTGATGAACTATGTCTATTATTTTCCGGGGTGTTAAGAGTTCAACCAATCTAAACTTCATATGTTTCTTAAGTTTAATTATATGTTTTCTCTGCTAATTGCAAATCCTACTAGTGCTATCCATTTAAAGAAGGAAAAAAAATTACTTGTGCCTTAAGTTTTGCATATTTCTTTGTAATCACTAGATGTGATCATGTGAATCAACCTTGGTCATGATTATGGATTTCTTATTGAGATCTAGTTAGAATATGTTAATTGAGTATCTCCTACTCCATGATGTTTTCTAATAGATAAGAATATACCTTCTATCAAGAGTCAAGTAACCACTTGGAGAAGGATGTATTTGGTAGCCAATTAGCTGTCTACTACGTGTAATATTGGGAAAGTATCATTTTTTAGTATCTATTCCATCCATGGTCATGCAAAGCATGATGTCTGAGGAAACATAATCTGCTCATAAGGTTGCCAGGACATGATCCAACGCAGATTCTACTATATTTTAATAAGTTATATTTTTCATCAAAAGAATCTGGGTTAAACCGATTAGCTTTAACCATGGACCGCAAGTTGGCAAGGATTTTTTCCAAGTACCACAAACATTTTGGACCACAAGGGCTTGGCAAGGCTCTTACAGATCATCTGAACTGGCTTTCCAAATTTCTTTTGCTTAGATCATCATACACTTATATTATAATTTTATCTTGAAATTTCAATTAAATTGAGATGCTAGAAGTTATTATAAAACAATTCTTTAGTGCTTTATTATAGTCTTACAGCACTGCCTAATTGTAAAAGTTGCACTTCTGTTTAAATTTTCTTCTTTGTGCTCATTCATTTTATTGCAGCAAACTGAGAAGAAGGTGAATGAAGAAGTAAAAGCTATTGAGCAAGACAGTGTCCCTTTGTCCAAGGAAAGTGTAGAAGAAGAACCCAAAGTCAGTGAGTCACCAAGTCCAGTAACCCCATTTTCTAAACTTGAAGAAGTGTCAGAGAATAAGCACATTGAGCCTCTTATACCTGGGGTTGAGAAGACTGACGATGCTCCTATTTCAGATCTTCCAGTTAAAGATGATACAAAGGAGGAAAAACACCCCATTCCTGATTCACATACTCCCAGCATACCATTGCCCGTGCCAGTGGAAGACACTGGTAATACCCAACCAGAAGAGCAACCAGCTGTGGAGTCTGCAGTAAAAGAAGCACCAGAGCAAGTAGCAATTTCGTCTCTTGAGAAAGAGCAAGAGGAGAAACCAAAAGTTGTTGATGCCCATGAATTAATAGCTGAAGCTGCTGAGAAACTAGAGGAGCCACTGGAAGTGCTTCCTGCAAAAGAATCAGAAGCAGTAGGGATAAACGAGATTAAAGATTCAAATGTGGAGTCCATAGAAGTGGAGAAAGTGGAAGCTGCAGCTACTGAAACCAACGAAAAGCTAGGAGAACAATATGAACATACTAAACAAGTTGAGAAAACATATGAGGAGGTTCAACCAGAAGTTGCAGCCATGGAAACCAAGGAAAACCCAGCAGAACAATCTGAACTTACTAAACAAGTTGAGAAAACATATGTGGAGGTTCAACCAGAAGCTGCAGCTATTGAAACCGATGAGAAGCCAGTAGAGCAATCTGAACTGATTAAGCAAGTTGAGAAAACATATGAAGAGGTTAAGACAAAGGGAAGTGTGGAGGTTGATTCAGCCACAAACACAGGGACTTCGGCTGCAAAGGATGAGGATACCCAATTTCTCAAGAAAGAGCAAACTGATAAAGAGGAAGAACCTATTGTAATCACAGATTCTGAACAAGTCCTGACTGATCAAGAAGCTCAGACTGATCTGAAAGAAGCTGGAAGAGAATTTTGTCCACCAAGTACTGTCTCACAGAAGGTTGATACAGAAGACAAAAAGGAGTTAGGTGGGGCTGATGTGGTTGAAGAGCTATCAAAGAAGGCAGTGGTGGAGACAGAAAAAGTTGCAGAAGAGAATAAGGCAAAGACTGTGGAAACTGAAGAAGAGAATGAAAAGAGAAACTTGATACCTGAGGAATCAAGTCCAATTAAAGAAGGGGATATCAATAGTTCTATTTCTACAGCTGAAGATATTGAAAAATCATATGAGGGAGAGAATACTGGCAGAGATGTTGAAGCGATTGAGGAGAACAAAGGAGAGCAGAATGTAGAAGACAAGATAGCAGCTTTAGCCGAGACTGATAAAGACGAGCACTTGGAAGAAAAGCAGGCTGAAGTATCAACTGAGAGAGAGAATACTGGCAGAGATATTGAAGTGGTTGAGGAGAACAAAGAAGAGCAGAATGTAGAAGACAAGATACCAGCTTTAGCCGAAACTGATAAAGACAAGCATTTGGAAGAAAAGCAGGCTGAAGTTTCAACTGAGAGAGAGAATACTGGCAGAGATGTTGAAGCGGTTGACGAGAACAAAGAAGAGCAGAATGTAGAAGACAAGATACCAGCTTTAGCCGAGACTGATAATGACAAGCACTTGGAAGAAAAGCAGGCTGAAGTATCAACTGAGAGAGAGAATACTGGCAGAGATATTGAAGTGGTTGAGGAGAACAAAGAAGAGCAGAATGTAGAAGACAAGATACCAGCTTTAGCCGAAACTGATAAAGACAAGCATTTGGAAGAAAAGCAGGCTGAAGTTTCAACTGAGAGAGAGAATACTGGCAGAGATGTTGAAGTGGTTGAGGAGAACAAAGAAGCGCGGAATGTAGAAGACAAGTTACCAGCTTTAGCCGAAACCAACAAAGATGAGCACTTGGAGGAAAAGCAGGCTGAAGTCACTACAACCGTTAGTGA
Source organism: Castanea mollissima (assembly GCA_014183005.1). Lineage (NCBI taxonomy): Eukaryota > Viridiplantae > Streptophyta > Magnoliopsida > Fagales > Fagaceae > Castanea > Castanea mollissima. Next base: position 155,585 of record JACAVU010000049.1, on the reverse strand, counting down.
AACACTTGAGGAATCCCAGGAAAAGCAAACTGAAGTCACTACAATTGTTAGTGAACCACTTAAGGAATCCCAGGAAAAGCAGGCTGAAGTCACTACAGTTGTTAGTGAATCACTTAAGGAATCCCAGGAAAACACTACAGTTAGTGAACCACTTAAAGAACCCCAGGAATCTGAGTTGCATTTAGGAAGTGAAAAAACTGTAGAAACTGGTGAAGATAAGTTGGAGAAAGAAAAAGTTGACGAGGTTGCAAAATCTGAGGTTCAGAATCTGGAGCCACCTGTCAATGTTGGTGATGAGATAAAAACATCTCAGGACCAGCCAAAAGAAGTACCAGCCAAGTCAACTCAAAAGCAATCAAACAACATTATATCCAAGGTAAAACAGTCACTTGTGAAGGCAAAGAAAGCCATCATTGGGAAATCTCCAAGCTCAAAAACCCTCTCCTCTGATACCAAGGGTGACATTAAAGTCAAATAATTGACATAGACTATGAGGCATTGTATAATTTTATGCAGACGTGATATCTTTTCCAAATTGTTGAGTGACATATATAGCGGTAGCTGCTCGGTTCACCTGTGTTGCTGTTCTCTTTTGCCTGCTTGCTTGCCTGTTTGATATGTAAAGGGCGTATATAGAAGGTATAGTTTTTGTCATACTCAATATTGTAAAAATTACAAAGACATTGTTTTCTGTTTCTATTCAATTCTTTGCAGTTGTATGTATTGTTTGGGTTTGTATTTGATTGATTGCCAATAATGATCAGGAGATGAGAACTGTGTGCTTGTGAAGAAAAATTATTGTTGATATCTATTTTGTAATTGTTATAGTCACGTCATAATGTTTCCGTATTACTATTGTTAAATATGTATTTCAATAGTGCAATAATTTTAGTTTCTTACCACAATATTTCAACAGTGCAATATTGTAAGATTTACAATATCAACACTTCCAAGTATGGGAAAAGTAAGCAGGAAAGCTTACAACTAGAGGTTTCTGGTTTATCATCATCCAAACATATATATTTCTTTCTTTTTGACTTAATGTAGTGCACTTAACTAATATGTAGAACTGCAATTCAACAATCACTCACATGCTCATTAAGAATATCTTGCCTTTCTTATCCTGATATGATTATAATATAATGAACTTGGTGGAAATACGGGCAGGGTCCATTTCCTCAATCATATCTCCAAATCCAAACGTTGAAATGCTTCAACGATATCCATGATTAGACAGCTAGAAAGCAACCTGGAAACTTAAATATGTTCAAAATACACTGAATGAAGCAAAGATGAGCATATCCAATATGAAGTAAAAGCCAACAATTCAAAGGAGTGTGACATGTAAGGCAATCAAGACCTCAAAAAATGTAGACATTAATGTTCAGGCTCTTTAATTTTCATGAAGAAAAGAAAGGTGCAATAATAGGACAATGAATCACATCCACGTATGAAAAAGCTTACGAGAGGATGCTGATTCTATCATCACATGTGATGACTACGGTATTAGGCCAAGCATAAAACTCGGTTCATGCATGCTGAGCTTGCAGATTCTTTCATACTTTTTATCGCCTATGTTAAGCTGCAGATCTGTAAAGTCATACTCTCCATTTATGGAATTGATAAATATATGGAATCACATTGGAAATTATGTTCATTGCAACTTGTGGTTAGAGTAAAATCTTACAAGTTCAATGCAGCCTAGAGACTGAGGGAATGGAAGAAACATAGAGATAAATCTTCAGCCAACAGTTGATATTTTCTTTCCATGTGATTCTGATCAAGGGAATGCTAAAAACGTGGAATTTAATGCCCACTAAACCAATTAAGAAATGAGGCTTTTTTTTTGTGTAAAAGAAACTTCCCAAAAATGGGTTTGGTGTCTGTACTCAAATACCAAATGCTCTCCCAACCACAGAACCCAAATAGCCATACAGAAAATTCTATCAGATGAATAAGACCCACTTAAAACCCTTTCACAAAATTCATTATCTTGTCTAACAGTTGTTGCATACAATTCCCCTCTCACGCCCATGTGTGAGAGGTATTGTATGCAACCATGACACAAGATACCAGCTCCCTTCACATACCAATTATCTGAATTTAAGATGCAAAAAGGAACCAGACTAGCCATCAGAACATCCAGCTTCTTTTCTGCATACATTCACACAATATTGCATCACACAGAGAGAGAGAGAGAGAGTCTATTGGAATATAATTATCATTTAATTCAAAGAATTGTTATGAGAGATCTAAAAAACATTTTGAATACATATTTCCGAGATAGTTAACTCCTAGACATTGCATTGACTGCGTGTGCCACTATTTTAATGTACAAGCTCAAGAAAAAGATTCTGAGTCTCCCCAAGGTACCAAAATCTGTGCAATTTTAATTGTACTGTCCTGAAATTAGAATATCGATGGTTATACCCCTTCTAGTCCAACTGAAATTGCTGAGATCCTGAAGAAGCATGAAACAGAAGGATCAATCTCAAAAGGCCATGACAGATTTCTCTTCAATCACAAAGATCATAAGAACTGGTTGTCAATCATAGCCTGCACAGACAATCAGTCCTTACCTCTTCAAGCCTCTAATAATTAATGTAAATAAAAATTGAAGTGTGATTTCCAATATCCACTTACAAGCTGGTTTACTAGGCACAAGGTCATTTCCATTTGCAGAGTTAACAGCTGTGTTGCCAACATCTGAGACTTGACCATTATTTTGCACCAAAGAAGACGGTTCAAATCTTGCATTTGTTGCTGGACACTGACATTACAAAAACATTAAAACATTAGGTGATTCTGGGAGACCAGTGACACTGGCAGAAGGCAAGTAGACAATGGGAGACTGTGATAAAGAGTTGAATTGATACAAGATAGAAATGTGCTAGACACAAGTCACTCAACTAACCATCCAAAACTTTCAACTCTTCATAACGCTAAGTTGAAGAGAACATCGCTTGTATGAAGATTGCTTGTCCAACTTTTTTTGTCTCATCCAAATTCTTAAAGAGGATGAAATACAATTACCCATCAGCATTTCTATGACATTGTCTACCTATCTAACCAAGATTCATAATCTTATTAGGTTTCTTTCATTACCTTCTCAGCCTTTTGGCTATTAATGCATAAATATAACATTAGGGTTTTAACTACATCTATAATGCCATCTTTACCTATCAAAAAATAATAATGCCATCTTGCAAGACTCTTCTTTCCTAACAAAGAACCCCAAAAATCATGCATAAGAGTAAATGAACTAAATTCCACAGTTATTAGAGAAAAGGAAACTGAGTCATTATTTCCTCTCAAGCATCTGCTTTGGAAAGAGATAGTTAATCCTGACAAGTCGGTATGAGAATTTAGTGGCTAAGGCATTCATGATTTGAGAGATAGTTAGCAGCTTAAGGGCCAAAAAAGAAGCATAGATAGGAAAAACCATCTTGTTTGCACTTCTTGCTTTTGCTAGAAATAAAGAGAGGGAGGTCTGGCCTCACTAAAGAGAAAATTTGCTAGTGAAATATATAATCTGATAACCACACTATAGTGTCTCCTTCCACGTCTGTTGTCACAACTTTCTTTAGTGATATGTTCTCATTAATTTATGCTGAGTCTACCTTTTAATAAAACAGAAATCCCACTTTTCCAAATATTGTAGGTTTCTCTTTATTCATTCAGCTATGCACAAACCTGACTAGATGTCTGAGTCATTGAGATGCTAGCACCAGTGATTTGCATCGCTTGAGAATTAACATTCTGCATTGGATCCTTTGAGCTAGAGGCTGGAGCTGAATCCACATTTTCCACAGGACCTACAACCCCACAGGCATTAAGTCCTGTGGCTGACTTCATAATGGGCCCTCCCGACAAAGGAATTAATGGTGCACGAGGCATTGGCATTGGCATTGGAAGTCCTTGACCAGGAAGCCCAAACATCTGAAGGTTAGATCCAGCCATCCCATGCATAGCAGTGTGTCCTGATATAGGTGGGCCAGGGAAATGTGCTCCTTGCATGGGGGGCACTTGAATCATAGGGTAACCCGAAGGTCCAACATTCATGTCTGGCATACCCATCCCATAGCCCATTCCCATTCCCATTCCCATTCCAACACCCATAGGAGAGAAATGAGCCATATGAGGTGCACTCATGTGTTGCATTCCAGTTGGTAACATCATTGGAGGCATATAAAAACCAGCTCCCATTGACATAATCTGCACAACGAGGGAAAGATGCCATGTTTCAATTGGATTATCCAATTCCTGTAAATAGAAAACTAAAAAATGATTTTTGGAGAAAGAGAAAAGAATGTTTACTTGCACTTGAAGTTGAAGTGTCTTCAGATACTCTATGGCCTCATCAAGCATTGAAGCTTTGTCCACCTTATTATGCCAAAATGTGAAGTCAGCAGAACCGAAAATGGAGAAAATATCAATCTTTTTTAGTTGGTTATGTTCAAGGTAACATACTTTATTAAGATCCATCACTATCAAAAACTATTGAATTTGTTAATCAACTAGACTTTAGAATAGAGTCAAAGTCCAAAATCTTTCATACACAGACTTGAGCTTTTAGCTTCAGACCTTCATACACAAGGATACACTTCCACAAAAACAAATTTAAAAGAATACATGAAGTTTATTAAACAAATAATCAAGCAAACTGTAATTCAAAACATCAACCTTATTGCAATTTGGAATAAGTTCTTGCAATGCGCGCATCTTCTCATTGATCCTATCTCTTCGCCTCTGTTTGTAGAATTCCAAAATGAGCACCAGTTAAAACCTTTTAATTCAGAAACAAAACAACGCATGCAAGAAACAAAGATGTTCTTAATGGTAGATGCTAATCTTGAATGGCGTTGCTCACCCTTTCAGATAAATTATGCACTTCTGCGGCCCGGCTTCTCTTGGAACCTGTACCCGCTCGGCCAGGAGCTGCTTTTTTTGCCCCAATTGATTCCTCTTCAATGTCCTGCACATGACAGTGTTTTCTTGGTAAATGGAGGAAAGAGATACACTGAGGGAAGCCGAACAAAAATTGAAAAGATATCAAACCAAGACTGAACTCACTTCACTATGGTATTCGGACTCTTCAGTGTCACGAAATTTTCTCTTCAAATTATGTGTTGGATCATCGGAAGCTCTCTCCACACTATTGCCTGAGCAAGCAGAAGAAGAAGCAACAACAGGCTCTGTAGTCTTCTCAGCATCCGGCAGTCCCTTAGTCACACTTTCACTGAAGACTTGATTGGAGATTTTGTCGTTCCTAGAGGCCTCATCTGGACAGACAGCCTCAGATTGTTTACTGGCAACTGTTTCCTCAACAGGCTTATCCTCTGATGGTTTTAAATCAACCTTGGATGGCGCAGGCGCAGCAAGAGGTTGACAATGGGAACTTGATTCTTTTTGTAAACCACTAATGGAATTGATATGTGTTGATTCAGGAGGATGTTTAATACTTGCAGCTGAACCTTTATCCTTACTTGTTATCCTTTCCATGCTTGATAAATCCGAACCAACCATGAGGCCCATGTTCTGAAGATTAGCCTTCACAAGAGCAGCAGGACGTGAGAAATGAGAGAAATTCATCAGATTGGAGTTATTGTTAGATGACATTTGATCTTTCTTCTGCATCTTTATAGTAGGAAATACACCTGCAGCAGATGCAACCTGTGTTGAATCCCCACATACAGCACGGTGCATGACACTGCTCGTATTATTGCCAGCACCATCTGTAATCCTTGATCTAAGAGATGAAAAGGATGTTTGACATTGTTGTGATGATGATGGGTATAAAGGAGTAGTTCTAGGTCTTGTGGCCTCACCTATTACTACTGAAGAAACTTTTGACACATTCCCCTGTCCTAAACTCACAACATCATTTACTGAATTAGTATGGCAATCCCTATATACCAGATTACAACTACTTCTTTTGTCGATAGATGCCAAATTATTCTGGTTGGATAGTTCATTTACAGTGACCCCAGATAATTCAGGCAATAACTCAGAACAATATTCATGTTGTAAAGAATCATCAATTGGATAATTCAACCAAGGCATTATGTCATCATCTTGACTCAAATCTATTTCATCTGATGGCACTGACATTGGGATTTCATTCAATACAGACTCCATTCCCCCAAACTTTCCCATCTTTGAATTGCTGCCATTCCCTATGTCTTTATCTCTTATCTTAGAGGTGTAAGATGGTAAACAGTGAGATTGAAAGCTGTTCCTAGTTGGCTCTTTCTAGCTCTACTGGACTGACCTTGCTTCAAAATCTGACCATTTTCCCATACCAGCTCAAAAAGATCATTCTCTGGTCTGCATATAACCCACAACAAAGAAGAATAACAATACCAAAAATACCCAAAAGATCAAATAGAATAACAAAACGAAATTTAAAAGCATGAGCCAAAAGAGCAAAGAGCATAAAGGTTACAAAACAAAATGAAGTGAAACTGAACTTACAGAAAAGACAGATCATTTGAACAAGCGGTGTTCTTCTCCCTAGTAGACTCAAGCTTTCCTTTAGCCATTCGATACAGCTCAGACAAAGGCATGTTGTGAGAGGTGGAAACACAGTTTGTTCCTCAGAAATGCTTCAGATTCAAGCACTTGGCCATTGTTGATGGTAACATCCACATCCACACCCTACTCTTTTTAACTCTCAATGCATGGCTCAAAGAACCCAAAAAAATATAGAAACCAAACGAGGTTTTAAGACACAAGCCTGTCCAAAACCCACTATAAAGACAATCCCAGTTAAACTTATAAGGGAACCCCCAAACCACAAAAAAAAAAAAAAAAAGTAGGAAATGCCGAAATGGCACTTCTTTTACAGTTAAAATTTACAGAATAAAATCTTTCTTTTAATACTAAAGTCCTTGTCAATGAAGTATATAATATATATGTATATAAAAGGTACAAAATTTAATTAAGGATAAAGTACCAGTCAAACCAATTCTTTAATGGCTTCCAATGATACAAAAACCCTCCAAATTAAAACTCTTTAAGATTAAAAATTCTCTGTTTTCCACTTTTTAAATCACTAAACAGCAACCCCAGGAAAAACCCAGATCAGTAAAACCAAAAACCTCAAACAAACACCACTTAAAATCATAGGAAAGTCATGTTAAGCTGGAAACCAGCTCAAAATACTCAAATACCCAATTCCCAACTTGGAAAAAAACTTTCACATGATTCATTGAAAATGAAGCCTTTGGAAAATCTGGGGTTCCTCGAACCAGCCAAAGTTTGCTAATCCATATGCATTAAAAACGTGGAATTTGGTTGTAAATCTGGGTAAGTGTTCCCAAAAGTTTGAGCTTTTAAGAGTTTGTAGCTCAGCTCAATGTGTGTGTGTGTGTGTGTGTGTGTGTGTGTGTGTGACAGAGAGAGAGAGAGAGAGAGAGAGAGGATCCAAGTGGACGTAGAAGACGGCGAAAGGCTTGCAGAGTTGCAGGGGACCAAGGCACAGAACAGTATGAGAGAGAGAAAGAGAGAGAGAGAGCTGAGCTTAACCACAGTTAAATGTTAAATTCGTGGTTTAGATTCTTTTGCTTAAGAGTGTGGGCCCATGATTTTGGCTAAATACTGAGGGGCCCATCTTCAAGAGTTTTTTTTTTTTTTTTTTTTGAGGAAACAAACATCTCCAAAGAGTTTCAATCATAATTATATGATTAAATTACAATTTTGACTCTTAAAGATTGTATCTTTTTTCAACTCTACTTGCTTAAATCTGAGATTTTCTTTTTTTCATTTGAACCATCAATTTTGATTCCATTTTTATAATAGTCGTTGTGTCCATCTACATGATTAATTTATCATTTATGTGTCAACAAAACCACAACAGAATGACCATTTTATAAAGCAAATCAAATATAATAAACCAAAATAATGTAAAAATCTCAAATCTAAGAGACTTACGTGGAGTTTGGATAGCGTTTTCAACGCTTGTGTTGCGCGTTTGCATTCGTCAGCAAGTTCCTGTATATTATTTACGAAATTCACATTTATCTTTTAATAAACAGCACTATTTACATATTTAAAAATTATTTTATTATAATATTTTTAATTTTTAATTTTTAACAATAAATAATATCCAAATACACTTTTAAACAAAAACAATCCTAAATTATAAGGGTGAAAGAGAGAATAACTCAATATTATTCCGTTTTTAATCCAACGGTTACTTGAGGAGTATGTGATCTGCTTATCAAGCTCAATAGGCCCACCATGTTTATACCTCTAGAGATAGATGGTGCTTGTAGTTCACGCGCAAACATGGAAGGGGAAGAGGAAGGGGGGAGGGGGCAAGTCATAAGTCATACGTGTCCCATTTTGTTGGTGTGGTTGTTCGGCTGAGATTGATGCACTGTCTCTGTTCTCTGTATTTGAATACAACATATTATCTTTTTCCAATTATATATGTTATCTTCACATGAGATTAATTGGCCACGGATTGGACTTTATATTTTGTGAGTTGTATAGATGCTTTCATAATGGAACACAACAAGATCATTATTATGATATATGAGTTGGAGGGGTCTCTCTGTAGTCTACTCTCTGGTCTCTGTAATCTATCCTTTTCAACTTGTACAATTTATTTTTGGTTTTAAAATTTGTGTGGGGCAAGGGATTTATATAACCATTGACTTGCTCACAGTCGATTTTTTTTTATTGTTTACTTACGCTTTTGGAGTAAAATATTTTCAATTTCGACGGTAAAATTCTTTACAAAAAGTTGTAAAATGTTTTACTTTTAAAATTTTAGTAAAATATTTTACAAAACACACACAGATACAATAGCTTCCCCTCACCAATTAGGTCATCAATACAAAGTCATAAGTTCGAGTAACGAGAGTGTCATTGTAAGGGAAGGATTGTTAGAAAGATCACAATTTGACTCCCTACAACCATTCTAAAAACAAGGCCACAAGACGTGATGTCGAATGTCATAAAAGATCTGAGTGTGTCTTCTTCTTCATCATCAATTGGTTTTGAGATGCAATGACATAACTCACGGTTCGACAAATGTCCAATGGACTAGGCAGCTGGAGCCACTGTTTAGACATCAGATATTAACGGTTCAATAATCAGAGCCACCCTTCCAGCCACCTATGTTGGTGGTCCATCCACCGCAGACACTACTTTGATGGCAATTGCTGGAGCCACCGTTTCGGCTACCAACTCCAACATTTTGGTCATCAAACCTTCAGCACTAGCTACTTTAGTGGTTGAGCCACTAGTTTGATAGTTACTTGAAAAACATTATTTATCATACTAAATATCTGAAAATGTTTTATATGTAAAAAAATTTACATTTGAATATATTTTACTTTAAAACAAATAGAGCATTATTCTACATTTGTTTATGAATAAAATTTGAAATTTATAGCATTTGTTTCATCGATCATAATACTAATAAATTCCTTTTTAGTTTAGGAGGAATTCAAACCCAAGTCTCTCTCCAACAAGCAGAATTGTCACCAATTAAGCTAATTGGAAGTATACTTTTGGATGAATTTATTTTTAATAATTTATCTTACTTACTTTATTGTGAAAATTACAGTTGCACTTTAAAAAGTGTTATTTTAAAATTTTGAAAATTCCACTTTAGGATGAAAATAAGTTGAACCAAATAGATTCAAACAAAACTAAATAAATCTTCTTGTCCATCGGTTTTGGATAGACTTTTTGTAAAATTAAGTGGTGGAGTATAGTATTGGCATTTTAATGATTTAAAGAATGGTCCTTTTTGCAATGTTTCCCTTTTGTCATAAACTTGGATTTTTGATAAGAAGCTTTGAAATCACTAATTTGAATTTAGTTAAATATACAGGCTTACACGAACCTCAAAGTTGCTAGATGAAGCTTTTTCGTAATCCCTTTTTTGAGCTAAAGAAATATAAGATATTCAAAACCATTAGTCACAATCGATTCTGTAATTGATGACCCTTTCTCATGGATTAGAATCCATGACATTATCACACATTTTATAATCAGCTTAGTTAGCGCTTCCTTTGATTTAGGTAAACAAAATGTCACCATTGCTCATCAATTTAAGCACTTTGATATGATATATCAAGGTCAGAATTGCCTTTCTATAGGTACAAATTATTATAATCTGGGACTTTAAGGACTTTTCATACTCTAACCACTGAGTCACTGATTTTACTTTGATAAGATATATGTAGGACCCTCATAAAAATGTTTTAAGGAAAATTTTGTTTGAAATAAAACAGCAATATGTGTAAAGTTAGGAAAAGTGATTAATATAGTGGGAAGATAATTCAACAAAGGAACAATGGGATTAGATTTGGCTCAAGTGGATTATCAGCAGCCAGTGGATGCCTTTCTGTCTTTTATGAAGAGGACATACATAGTAGTTTTAATTTTGCTTTTGTTGCAGATGTACAATGGGAAGCTATCTTAATCTATAGTAGCATTCCACAAACAGTTTAATGTGAGAAGCTACCTAACTTTTTCCTGTAATTAGTTGATTTTTTTTTTGGTAATTAGTTGAAGTGGCAGGTTGTGTAGGGTGAAATAAAACTGGTGTTAGAAACAAATCCATGTAAAAGCGACTCTTTGCTACTTATAACTTATCATCTTAACAATTATAAAAAATAATATAAAAATGTTGCATCCTAAGCTTATTGATAAGTTGTGGTGAAAGCAGAGTTAAATTCTTAAATGTCCAATTTTTAAAGGGAAGTTGGGGTCATTCCAAGTAGACTCCCACCCACATTTGAAAGATGAAGGAATGGGCATTGTCCACGTGGAACCTTAGTGACCCAGTAAGGGATTTGGCACCATACATGTGGGCCACCAAATCCTTAGAGCATCTTCTATCTTTCCCATGTACAATGTATAATAATATTGAGGGTGAATGTGATACGGTTTTACTCTAACTCTAGAGGTGGAAATAATGAGAGTATCCTTAAAATGGACCAAACTTTTGAGTGGATGCTAGATTCTCAAATGTGAGTGTGTGAAATTCACGTTCATGTGTGAACCTCACACGTGACTGTGTGTGTATGGTTATATATACCAACCACTCATTCTTAGCCAAATTGAGCCCACCATGCTGGTCTGGTGATTGCATGACATGGTTTGCAAGTTAGCGAAACACGTGTCCCCTATGCAAAAGGATGATTACAACTTTGGTGGTTGCAAAGTACATTGTACACTGCTGCCTGCAAAAAATAATGCGTTCTCCTATTGACATGCATGTCAGTTTCATCTCCTTTGGAGTTACTATGTACCACATTGCAGTCATAATTAAAAGCAGCCTAATCATATCCATTTTCATCATTTCATGGTATCTTATGCTCCCCGAGTATGGAGCGCGCCTCTTACAGACATGTTGGTGCATAAGATAATTTTCCTTTCAAAAGAGACTTATGTAGAATCAGATTGCAAGCAACAAAAGTATTATTGCATCTACCCTATTTCAAAGTCATAAATCACAATGATAGAGAATCCATATTCAACCCCTAATGATAGAAAGAATACATGTGGTCAATCTTAATTAATTTGTTTGTTGAGAATCCATATTCAACCCCAAATTCTGGGAGAAATACTTGATTTTTTTTGCTGTAATAGAATAGGATACCATTATAAAGTCATCTTTATAACTATTTTAGGAGGCAGAGGTTTGCATATTTACACTGTTTTTATTCCTTGTCTTTTATCTGCAATCTTCTAAGCTCCCACTGCTATCAATTTCTTGAACTTGCTGTCCAAAACCTGCAGGCTGCAGCCACCACCTTTTTTAAGCAGCCAGTCATTTCCTCCTCTGCAATAAGAGCATAGAACCAACATAAACATTCTTTGATGTAATGACTTTGTTATGGTTCCAAATTGTACTAAGCTAAGTAAACAAACTTAAAACCTTGTGAGTGGGACCGTTATTATTATTCTTAAACAGCATATCATGCAGATAACAAAGCAGTGTGTCTAGGAATATAAATAAAGAAATAATTTGCTAAAGCATGCTGGTAAGGACCTGAAGATCCCAAGTAAATATATCAGACACAATGAGATACCAGAATAAAGAAAATACAGTGTCTGATACACAGAAATGGGAAGAACAGAGGATAATGAAAATTAATCAAGTGAGAATTTCATGGGATAAGAGAACTGGGATGGACCTTCTATAGAATAATTCTGTCTCTGCTGTGGAGCCTTATAGGTTGTTCCAAAACCTGAACAATGCTCTCCCAGTGCTAACTGTTTCTTCAGGCCGTTGTCTTTACTTCCCTGCAATCTGCACATGACCCCTAGACGCATCTAACAGGCACAGATATTTTTATGACTATAATCTTAAACTTTAAGTGTTAAAACTTAATAGAGTAGAACCACAACCACTAGACTGCTTTTATCTTTTTTCTTCTCTATAAATGCTACCCATATCAAGTATCAATAAACAATTGGATAATGTTTCTACCATGTTAAACGTGCACCTTCTACATCATGCTCAATCATAAACAAGCAAATAGAATATCATTGGTGATTTTTTTTTTCCAAATTAAAATAATAAGACACTCATTACTATTACTTTTTTGCTACACTTTGTAAAATTTAAGAATGTCACCACTTAATCGCATTCTTTTTTCTTTCCCTTTTATTTTCTAATTTTGTTTTTGTGCAAAAAGCATGTATTCAGAAGGCCAAGGTAGAGAGCCTGCAAATGAGAGTAGAAGGCAGACAGAGGCAGCCATCACATATAAGATACGATAAAAACAAACCGTTTGTTCAAGTTTCTGAAGGGACCACCTGACTTTATTATATTAACTCTGCCCATGATGCTCTGATGTCAAGTACTAAAAAATAATTCAACTCAAATGACATGTCTGCCAGGACAACTGTAGAATATCAATCAGTTCATGGAAAGTAGAACCTCTTCCAATTTTATATTTCTTGGGGGAGGGTGGAGTATGGAAGGTACTTCATCACTTGACCACTATTTGTAGCAGCAAAGATAAATGAGGTGCATTCAGCAAAAAAAGAAGATAAATGAGGTGCAGTGGTGGTTGTTCCATGCTTTCTTAGGAAATAAATTCTTTTATTTTCTAGAAAGGTTTTATATTTGTCCCACTTATGGGTGGGGACTATGTATAGCTATATTCTTGATGACATGACTCTTTTAAGTAGACATTTTTGTCATTCATATCAAAGATATTCCAGATATTACGATATCATTTTCAAAGATATGAGTTAATGGAGTAGATGAGGCATCATTACAGATATGCTAGAATAGTATTTTGGTGCAACTTGATCACATGACGTTATGTCAGATACAATCTCAAGAGCATCAAATCAGGAAAAACTCTATAATGTCCAGATTTGCTAATGCAACTTGTTGTGAAAGCAGAATTCATTCATCATTGAAAGTTTGTATTCATGCCTCCAAGTAGGTGCTTTAAATGTGCATGTAAGGTAGAAAATTGATGAACTTCGGTAACAATAAAATGTAAATTGTCTCCTAAGTTCTTAGAAATATAAAATTCAATAGACAATGGTGACCTCCTATCATCTGCAACATTTCTCCAACAAACGGCCAACGGTTTCTTGAACGGTAATCCGCAGCTTTCTAGCACCATCTGAGCAGATTAAAAAAAAATAAAGACAAAAGGGAAAACAAACAACTTTGCATAGATTCTAAAGTTGTTGTTGCTGGATAGCCATGTAATTACAAGCTGAGAGGATTCTTTTTGCACATCCCATCCAGTAAGAACCTAGGTCCAATAATAGTATTGTCCCTTGTGCAACTAAAACCCTCCAATCAGAACCTATGTCACTATCAATTAAAGTGCAGAAGAGTTTCTTAGCCTTTAATGCAAGCAGATGATTATTGAACTTGTCACATATTGTGTAGTGTAGAATTTTATACTTAAGCTTCAATGCTTGTCACAGAATGTTCTGCAAAGGCCTTTCTTGTCCTTTAGAAAAGCTAGGTATTTACCCATTCACCAAAGTATTGCACTACATGTGGATAAAATGGTTTTAAAGGTGTGAATATGAATTTACTTAAGTAAACAATATCAACATCAACATCAACAAGCTTTAATCCCAAATTTTTGGGATTGACTATGAATCCTCAATAGAGAATAATTAGCATTAACTTCACTTCTAGTTTCATCAACTAAAATCATATCATCTGCAAAAAGCACCAAGAAACTTTCTCTTGAATCGATTTAGTGAGCTCATCCATCACTATTACAGAGGGATATGACTTAATGCTAATCTTGATGCAAACTCAATTAAGTAAAATATATATATATATATATATATATATATATATATATATATATATATATATATATATATTTCAGGTGAAACACCATAAAGAATTTATACAACGTTATTGAGGCTGCTTTTGCACTGTAGTATAAGAAAGAAAGTGAGTATCAAAATAATTTATGAGTATTTGCTGCATATCCAAGATGTAAATTACATACTTCTAATCAGTATTGCCTTTAATCCTGATGAACCCTTGACATCATGACTCAAAACTTCGTATAATTGTTATTTATTTTGAAAACCCCTAGCTGAGGTGAAGATTCTAAGCTCAATATATACTGTATATATAGGCAATCCTCAAGCACATGAAGGTGGCAGGCTGACAGCTTTAGTTCTCACCGTTGAAATATGATTAAATACATACACTGAAGTGGCAATCACTTATTCTTCTCAACAAATATCCTAATGTGATGAATGAAAAAACTCTCACATGTTAATAATACCAAATATCACACGACCTCTTGGATAGAATTCAAGCAACTTTGAATCAGCATATTTTTTTGAAAGAAAAAATGGGGGGCAAAAGGAGGAAAGAAAAAGCCCCCAAGAGAGATGTTAATCACCAGTAATCTATTGATATCTCTTACAATAATCTCTCTCTCAAATATCTCTGACGCTAACTTCATGACTGTATGACAATCTCCACAAGTCCTCAGATTCTTCTTTATCCTAATTGGAGCCCCAACAGGTAGGGCCAGTAGCCCAAATGCAAGGGCTAGTTTCTCACTGTGATGCCATAAGTTATGCTCTTTGTACCCTTCTACACTGTTAATTGCAAACTGTGTCTCAGGTTCATAACCTTTCTTCTTCACCAACTTCTCCAACTTCTTCAACATCCCATATATCTCATCTGTCCTAGGATGTGACCTGTCATGCACTGTAAACACAAAGGTAGTGTTCTTAACATCAATCCAGCTACATCCAGGTTCCTTTCTTACCCCACTGACCCTCATCATCCTTCTAACCTCATCTGCTTCCTTCAACATCCCATTACGTGCATACATATTAGATAGCAGCACGTAATTCCCTGGATTTTCCGGTTCCAACTCAAAAAGAATCTCTGCAACCTCTCTACCCATTTTAACATTGCCATAATTCCTACAAGCCCCAAGCATAGCTCCCCAAACTGATGAGTCTGGTTTGATTGGCATTGACTCAATAACCTCTTAGCTTCATCCAATCGACCGGCACGGCCAAGCAAGTCAGCCATGCAAGCATAGTGTTCAGGCCCAGGATTCATGCCATGCACCTTAGTCATGGAATCAAAGTACAGAAACCCATCTTCAACAAGCCCAGCATAGCTACAAGCTGATAGAACAGACACAAATGTAATGTAATCAGGTTTAACCCCTTCCCCAAGCATTTCCTCAAACAATTCAATCACTTGGTTTGCGCAGCCATGTTGTTGGCAAGCTGCAATCATAGCCGTCCAACAAACCACATTACGATCTTCAATCTCTTCGAACACTCGACTAGCATCTCCCAAGCACCCACATTTTGCATACATTGTAACCAATGAACTTGCAATACACGCATTCTTAATAAAACCTGTTTTTATAATCTGATCATGAATCAAAGTGCCTTGATCAAGGGCCGCAAGACTTGCAGAAGCATGAAGAACAGAAGAGTACGATGCTTCATCAGGTGAAATATCTTTCCTCCTCATAACCCAAAAATAATTGCAAGCTTCTTCAAAGTTGTCATTACAGACGCACCCCACTATCATAACATTCCAAGTAACAACATCACTCTCTCCTATGGTCTGAAACAACTCGACAGCATCACTAAACAACCCGCATTTACAGTACATGTCCATTAATGAGTTCTTAACATAAGCTAATGTTACCAAACCATGCTTTGCAGCAACTCCATGAACTTGTCTCCCAAATTCCAAACCACTCATATTGGCACAAGCACTCAACACACTCGAACAACTCACTTGATCAGGACTATCTGAACTCTCCCTAAGAAGCTCCTTGAAAACCCCAACTGCCCGATCATAAAACTTATTCTGCAAGAACCCCACAATCATTGAATTCCAAGAAATAAGCTTCTCTCAGGCATTTCATCAAACACTCTCTCTGCAGAGCTCATGTCATCACACTTAGCATACATATCAACCAATGCAGTACCAACAAACACATCTGTTTTGAACCCATGTTTCCAAATCAAACAATGCATTTGTTCACCATGAGTAACTATCATAGTATGTGCACAAGCAGGTAAAATAGCAGAGAAAGTAAAGTGGTTTGGATAAATACCAGTGCATCTCATATTGTTAAAAAATGTCAAGGCCTTAAAGGGTTTGTTAAAGTGTGATAATTGGGTAATAAGCGAGGTCCAAGTGAAAATATTCTTAAACCCATAATGGGTATTTGAGAAAAGGTGTAAACTTTGGTTGATATGGCCACATTTAGCATACAAGTTGAGAAGGTTGGTGAGGAGGAAAGGGTGACAAGTGTAGTTGTTTGTGATGAGTTGGGCGTGAATTTGGAAGACATGTTTGAGGTTTTTGGTATGGAGAGTAGTGTTGAGGAGATTGTTGAGATGTGTGGGAGTATGAGGTGATGATGTTTGGTGAAGGAGTTTGATAAGAAGAGTTGAAGTGGAGTGAAACTGAGAGGTTGTTAACGTGTCACTTTTGTGAGATTTTAAAGGGAAGAGTAGTTTCATAATCTAGTTAACTAACAGAAAAAAAAACACCTCTGACTTTTTCTAGTTTTGCTTCTTCATAGACATGCATCAACCTCAACAGTCAATAAAATATTATTTCCTCCCATTCACATCTTTAATCCCAAATTCCACTACCAACTGCACAGCACACCCAAAACCCAGAAAATGTCAAAATCCAGTGAACTTTGTCAACTTCCACAGAGAACCCAAATCATAAAACCAGCACCAACGCCTCCTCTCCCCTGAGGCGGCGCCCAAATACTGCGTGGACAACTAGGTGACGATCCTGTTCGACAGTTGGACAAGCAGTTCCTGGATCAGTTACTCCCCTTCCCTTCTCGTCTCCACCGCCAAAGCTTCCAATCCTCCTAAACCCCAGATCGAGGACCCTTTGCTGCAGCAAGGCGACAGAAAGACCCCGCAGTTCTCTTTTTCTGTTTCTTTCACCGTGTCTTCGTCGCCTCTCTCTTTTCCTCTCCGTGTCTTCATAGCCTCTCTCTAGATGTCATCGCCTCTCTCCATTTCTATTTATGTGTACTCTTTAATCTTAGACGGTTTTTGTTTTTGTTTTTTTTTTTCTGTTGTTATTTATAACGAGAGGATTTTTTTTTTTTTTTTTTGATTGGATTGAGAGGATTTTAAACGGCGTTGTGGTGCTACCCAACAATGTAATTTACCGCTTTTTTAAGTTATATGTTTTTGAATTTTAAATAGGCAGTTAAGTGTAAGAATTAACTTTCTTTTATTATTATATATATATATTTGAGTCTCATAATATTATTTATATATTTAAAAGTTATTTTGTTACGTCATTTTCAGTAATAAGTTTTTAATTCTCTGTAAATAAGTGATATCCAAACACACAATTAACCAATTAAATCATGCCATATCAATTAAATAACTTTTAAAAATAAAATAAATATATAAAATTTTAAGATTGCGTAAATTTTTTAAAAACAATTATTGATTTTTCCTAACATTTTTTTGGGTTTAGAAAATTTCGGGGTATTTGATAGAATAGTTTGAAATAAGATTTTTGTAGTTTGAGATGAGATTTTTGTAATTTTTAAAAATATGTGAGTAAAAAAGTATGTAAAAAAATGTGTAATATTGTTTAAAATGTAAAAATGTGAGTTTGAATCCTAATACCAAACACGCCCTTCATATCCTGAAAGTTTGATCCTATAGCGAATTTTAAAACCAAGTCCTTTAGCCAAGTTGAGATCAGACTTGCCCCACTTCACGTTGAGGAATAAACTGGGATGAATCATGGACTTGGGTATAAAGTGGGTAATGATTAGACTAATGAATCTTTTTTTTTTTTTTTTTTGGGT
This sequence comes from Castanea mollissima, assembly GCA_014183005.1. Classification (NCBI taxonomy): domain Eukaryota; kingdom Viridiplantae; phylum Streptophyta; class Magnoliopsida; order Fagales; family Fagaceae; genus Castanea; species Castanea mollissima. The sequence continues at coordinate 137,265 of JACAVU010000049.1, read as the reverse complement.
GCGTTTTATGTGATTGGAATAGTAATTTGGCTAATGATTAGATGTTGTAGTTTGTGATTGGCCACAGTATTGTGGAGTTTGATTGGAGTAATGAATAGTTGAGGTGTGTGGGAAAAAGCATGTGTAGTCTGCCGCAAGGTTCGCCGGAGCCGCCCTGTTTGGGCTCAACTCCGGGATCGAATACTTGCTTATACTCACCATCATGTCGTTTAACGGTGGGGTGTTCGTGGCTATTGTGCTTGGTCTTGTAGTTGGTTACTTGGTTTTTAGGAGTGGAGATGAGTATGTTGCTATGCTTGTTGTTGATAACCCTTGTGCTTGTTCTTAGATCATAAGAATTATTAAAATCCAATCATTTCCAATTTCTGTTTTTTCTTTTTGGATTTTTTGGGGGGTTTTTACTTTTAATTTGATGTCCAGCGTCTTTTTTTTTTGAATATGTAATTCTACTTATGAAACAGAATTGTTGTCTGTCTTTTCTTAAATTTGTGCTTGTGTTCATTTTTTATTTTTGGTTCTGTGTTTGGGCGAGGAAGGACATTGTTAGCAACACCCACGAAAATAGCAAAATCTGACATCTGAAAATACTGCGTGGGCGCAAGCTCAGGCGTCGCGGAGGGAGGAGCTTCGTTGGTCAAAGGAGAGAAGGCATTGGTTTTGGTGATGTTCCTCCAAGAAAGGGCTTTTGAACCGAATGTGTTTGATGATTTTGGTTTTATTTGAGCTACAATTCTGTGTGATAGAGTGTACTAAGGCCTCATTGAATATATGATGTGGCAACTCCTGATTGGTGGCGTAAATAACCCATTTTCTGCCAGCTCCAGACATAACGTTTTCTCTAGAGAGAAATCTCATGAGGATGACCCTAAGATGATGACAAGATATTTTGAACCCAAGATCTCATAAATATCATGAGATCTTAGGAGCCACCAAACTAACTCCTTAGGATTATATTAAGTTTGTTGAGGCTAATGCATTGGTTATCATAATTTGAGGTTTAAGTGTATATTTGATCATATTATGCATTTGAGAACTACTGATACAGACATGAATGTTATGAGGTAGCCACCAAAAATGAACGCTGAGAAAACATTAAAATCATATGTTCGTGTGTGAATGTGTTCATTTTTGGAACTAGCCTAATGACACTCCTAGCTTTATCTGTAGTTCTCAAATGCATAATATAATCAAACATTCATTTAAACCTCAAATTGTGATGAATAAAAAATTATGATATTAAAAAAAAGAAAAAAAAGCATTAGTATATTTTTAAGTGGGAGTGTAAAATAAATACTTTTTTTTTTGTAAAGGACACTTATTTTAATGGGGTCTTTTTTATATATATATATATCAATGGGATCTATTTAATTGTTCACTTGGCTGCACTATGTTTGTTTTATAATATTTTTTAGTAGGCCAATTAAATAGGACTCTTCATGTCCATTTTTCCTTAATTTCAGCTATTGTTAGATTCCTTAATTAATTAAGATATATTGTAAAAAACAATTTAGGACAAAACATATTTTTAAAATATCTAATGTGTGCCACTATTATCTTGTGCCAAAAAAGATTTGGCATAATTTTTGCACATAATCTTATCATCTGCATAAGTACCTCTTAGAAAAATGGTTTATTTTCCTCTTTCCTAATCCATATAGCTCTTTTCGAGTTTGCAAGTATGCTACAACAATCTCTTTCATACTCTCTCTCTCTCTCTCTCTCTCTCTCTCTCTCTTATATATTCATAGTGAAGACTCAAGAGTACAACATCAGTTAGCAACTTAGCAGAAAATAAAAGGCAATAATGGTAGCTACACAGAAATCCCAACTAAAAAAAGAAGTCCCATGTAGCTTAGATATTTCACTTCTGTGTTGAAACATTAGTAACACCAACTCTTCTCTGCTACAGTATTTGAGCAAGTAGTCATAATTTTCCTTGTCCTTGCTCTACCCCCAAGATCATCCACTTTCTTAAGGACTCTCTTACTAGTCATTCTAAATCATATTCCTTCCATTTGCCAACCTAAGTTGAGTAAGCCATCTAGGATCCCTTGTGTTCTTATATAAGGCCTCTACTTAAGCATTAGCCAGAATAATAATAATCTTTATAAATCCTTTGTTTCTTACTGTTCCAAATCTTTGACAACCAGAAAATTATCACCTTGTCCAAAGTTTCCCAACTATGGCAGCAAGCTATGATCCGTTTGCATTCTTGATCTTTGCAAACAAAACCTGACCCTTACAATTTTTTATTCTTTGATCTTCAATCTCACTAAAAGAATAGCTTATACATTCAATGAAGCCTTGATTTAGCTTCCCTCAATTGATTTTTGTGAAGAACCTGCTGTAGGAGGCAAAAATTTTAAGCCAATCCTAATAGCAAATTCTAAATTAATGTCATTAAATTAGATGATGACATATGTCATCCAAATTGACATCACATTGGCATATCAAAATTTACCACGTGTCATTTGACCCACAAGATAAACTTCTTATTCAAAATTTATGGACAATTATCTTTATTAAAATAAATAAATAAAATAAAGATAAATTTTATATTCTAAATTGATAGATAATTATCTTTATTAAAATAAATCAAATAGAGATAATTATTTATCTTTGTTGATTATTATCTTTATCAATATATGATATAGATAAATAGAGATATTTATCTCTAAGAAGAATTTGGGCTAATTAAAAGTCTACTACATACTTTCAAACATATCAATTCAAAGTAGAGCTTATCCTTTGAAATCACTATAAATAGAGAACATCCTCTCTCATTTTCGGGACGAAAATTTCAAGAGGCCCAAACTTTGGAGAAATTTTGTCTGAAGCATCTTTGAAGAACTTGAAGAACATTCAAGCTTGAAGGACAACAAATCTCTAACAAGCTTAAGGCTAGAAATTCGTTGTGAAGACCGTTCAATCCATCGTCCAATCAAAGTCAAGAAGATCTCTTGTTTGAGTTCTTTGAAGTTCTATTGGAAGTAAGCTAAAAAGCCTCATTAAACTTCAACAAACCCAAATCTTTGAAACTCAACGAATCAAGCCTCTAAAGCCCCGAAGAACTTCAACTTAAGAGCCTTCACATTTAAAGCTAGAGATTTGTTGTGAAGACCATTCAATCCATCTTCCAACTAAAGGCAAGAAGATTCCTTCTTTGAGTCAAATTCAATGAAGATAGAATCAGATGGTATTCTTTTGTAAAAGAATTGAAATAGAGATTGTACTCATTATTCATCAATACAAATTTATATTTACAAATCATATTTCTTTTCAATTTTTTGATTTTCTGCAATTGAAAGATTTTGTGTTTACACCCGCGACTTACTAAAGGCTTCCATGCAAGTGCAAAGAAAATTTCATTAGAAAGCCATTGTAGCTTTAATATCGATGCTTATTCCCCTAACTTTTTTCTTTCTCCCTTTAAATACCATAGGTTTCCCTGCAAAAATGAATGAAAAATCAAGATATTCCTTACTATTATAAATACTGGTGTTGGTGCTGTATAATACATGCTTTCTTCACATTTGGGACATAATTTTTTTTATGACTACAAAGTAATGCTTTATTCTTGCAAGGCACCCAACAAGTGATTAAAATCCACAATGGAAGGGAAAGGGCGCAAGCGAAGTATTGTATCAAACAAAAAAAGAACGAACCCCTTCATACCATCTTTAGCAACTATACCAGATGGGTTTATATTAAAAAATGTAGATTGTTCCAATCATAATTATTTAGGAATCACAATAAATAACTGCAAACATCATTTAAAAAAAAAAAAAACCCCAAATAAAAAAAGGAAATGAGATGTGTAATCGTAAAAATGTAAAACACAAAACAAACCCAAATGGTCCCTCCAATTTGGGGTTTTTCTATCCTACAAAAAACAATTTAATCTAGATGACATGTTGTAACATATGTCAATAGAACAGATAAGAGAAGAAAAATTAAAGCCAGAATTTCGTAACCCAGCAACATATAAAAAAAATTTAAGAAAAAAAATAGAGTAATTGATAATTTCTAAACAACATTAATTCAAAAGGGTGATACAATACACTAACCTTCAACCATGAATTAAAATGTGATACCTTCATAATTCTTTTCTCCTTTTCCTGATTTCTTATTTGTGTCACTCATTTCAATGGTAAAAAATCATTCATTTCAACTTTGCATAATATTACACGGTTAGAAGAAAATAATAAAAAAAGACAATGATCTTTAAGACATTTCCCTCACAACATTCATGAATGTCTCATGTTGTGAGAGTTGTCTCGTGAGATTCTTCTCCATTGGTTGTAAAGGACATCCACTTTGCACAACTACCATTTTTGGAATATAACTTTTATTTTATTAGTAAATATATAATATTTATGTATATTATTCATTTTTTATTCTTAGAAAGTTTCTAGAAAATCTATACATTTCAATTGTAGAAAAAAATCATTTTAACTACTATTTTTTTTTTGAATAATTTTGTTGAGTTACGATTATAACTTAAATTTTTATAAAAAAAAAATAATGATTATGTAATTAAATTATGAGTATTTTTTTTTTTCTTGTTTCTCAAAAAGAATTGGGAGTATTTTTAACAAATTTGTAAATAAAGCTACCGACAATCAAGAATCTAGCCTCATGGTCTGCTCAGAAGTCAGAACCGTGACTATGTATCTGAATCCAAATCTGTTACGGTGTTGTCACTTTGTTAATCTTTGCTCTCCCTCGTGGGCCCAATATAGTCCCATCAATCACAGTTCTGAAGTTGGGTCAGGCCATTAACACTTACCTCTGTGGAGACAGAGGTACATGAAGATGCCAATTGACCTGGCTCCAAGACATGATCAACATTTATTTTGGGGCTTGGCGGCATTGGTAAGAGAGACCTTTTTATCTTTACAAATAATTAAATCATATATATTTAACTTTAGATATAGTTTTTTTCTTCTTCTTTCATTTACAGTCTCTTTTTTCTCACTTTTTGAAATACAAAATTATAATATATTTTTTTGTCGGTCATATGGTTAACACTTAAGATTTTTTGTAACAAAATTGATATTAAATTTAATTTTATCAAATTTGATTTTGAAAAACTTAATTTTATTGGCACAATTGTAAGGTGTGTTATTGATTTTTTTTTCCCCATTTAATTAATATCTTCATATCCGGATGAATTTTTTTTAACCGACATTTAAAAGACATGCCAAAAAACCTAATTTATAAAAATATATATATATATATATATATATATATTATAGCTTCACTTAATCAATAATTTCAACATTCACAAGGAAAAATTGGTTAACTGAAAATCAAATTAATGCTACAATTTTACACTTTAATTGTAAGGCATAAGATATAAAGTATAAAAAAAAAATCTTATTTACCTTAAATATGATTTTTGATGATAAGTTTATGGGGGTAAAAGGGACATTGAGTGGGTTTGTCACGAAAAACTTCTAGAAAAAAAGAGCAAAAAGAAAATATGGCTTACTTCTTCTTCTTTTTCAACCCAAAAATAAAAAATAAAAAAATTGAAATATAAGAAACATATTTTATTGTAAGCTGCAATATATTAAAATCGAAATTATTTTATTGTGAAAAGGGGTAATAGACGTGCCCATTTGTTAGCAAAGCACGTATTAGGCATTGCAGATTATTTGACTTGGATGGAAGAGACACCTTACTTTTTATAGCAAACTCTTCTTTTGGATATATTTATTCTCTGATTTTCTTAATAAAAGTTTTATTCTCCCCATAAAAATAAAAAATAAAAAAAATTATGTAACTTTTTTGCAGTTGGAGGGCTGAGGCAATCCTCAATTGCCTATATACTAGTTAAGTTGACACCGCTACAAGGTTCTTGACTAAAACCCAATAAGTCTTTAGTTACTAAAATATTTCATAAAATTTTATATGTCTTAATCTTGCCACCTCACATTCACATAAATCCAAAATTTGAGTTTGAGACTTTTCTTTTAATTTCAAAGTTTGGCGAGGCTATAGGATAGAAGTGAAGTGGCACGACAAATAAATTTTTTGTGAAATTTACTGTGCAGTTCTTTCGGTAAACAGAGACAGAGTGACTCAAATTCAACATAAAAATAATAAAAACAACAAATAAACCACGAGTCCACAAGGCAAATAGCCAAATAGTGAATGACAGCCTCGATGTCGATTGTCGATGTCGGTCCACTGCATATTGGGGGCAAGAAGACTAGGGAAGGGAAGGGAACACTAGAAAGGACAATATTAACATGGTCTCTTCTTACTCTCATAGTATATTGTCACATATTTTGTAAATAATTGTTATTATAATAAATAATATAAAGTTCAAACTTATTAGTGTTAAAGATCTATTAGCCCTATAATATAAGCTCAAGCTTAATTCTATTTTGTATGTAAGTCAAGTTTCATACTTGTATTAAAAGTCTATCAATCATAGTTATACAGGTTCATCTAAGGCTTAGTCCACTATATATAATCATGTTAAATTCATTATAAACGGAATCTTTATACTACAATCTTATATAATAAAAAATGGAACCTTGAGATTTCCTTTGTGGATGTAGGTTTTTTAGGTTGAATCATGCAACTCTCATATTCTTATATTTTCTACTCTATGGTTTCTTTTACATTTATTTTAACATATTTAATGTGATATTAGAGTTGATATTCAACGATTATAGAAAGATTAACAAAGATTCATATAACTATTTGTGTATACTTTAAGTGCGTGACCACATAATTATTTAAACACGTCACGTGATGAATTTGGTACTAACTAAAATTTCATAATTTGAAATAAAACGTTTAAACGAGGCATTTATTTTAGAATGCTATTTTTCGAACACCAATTTTAAAATTTTGGGTGAAATAGAGTTTTTCTTGTCCTATAACAAGTATTATATCAACTAGAGTTTTATATAAGTATTAAAACAATTTTCCATGTATCCATAAAATAAAATAAAATAAAAAATTTCATATGAATAATTTAACAACATTTCATATGTACTTTTTTATATAATTGAAAAATATTACTATAAAATAGTATGTTTCCACAATGATTGCATTAATAAGTTACAAATGAATACCTTAACACACACACACACACATATATATATATATATATAATTTTTTTTTTTTTAGTTTCAACCTATAAAAAAAATATCAAGGCAAAAATGCCTTTAATTTGGCCCCAACATTTTGGGTCAATTCCCATTTTGGTTCAAAAATTGATTTCATTACTAATGTCGTCCTTAAAAAAAGAAAATCAATTCTATTTTGGTCCTTGCCGTCAACCTACTAACGGAAACCTCCTACGTGGCAGACGAAGGCACAGGTGGCACAGGAAATGCTGATGTGGCTATTAAAATAATATTAAAAAATATCACATTAGCATCCACGTTGTAGGTGCACAATTTGTACACGGTCCAATCACTAGATGAACTCAAGCCCAAAGAGTCTTATATAATAAAATTTATAGAGTGTGGGCTTGAAACCTAGGATATGGATATTGGATAATGAGAAAAACAAGCTAGATTGCCATTATCCACGAATTCAATAAATGAAAATAGCAAAGAAACTCTCATCAGACGTGAGCCAAGGACCACTTGTATTGCCTTTCTTTCTTTAAGCAAAATATTACAATTACAGTTCAAGTATTCAACCCTTTCTCTCTCCCCCCCTCTTTCTTTCTTCTTCTTATTCTCTTATATCCATTTCTTCTTCCTTTCTCTTTCCACGTGTAACATAGATCTTCCAATTAGATACTTGTCACATCCAGCACCTTTTTGAAATCTTCAAACACTAGCTGGAAGGTTGAACATTACTGTTCAGAGGTCATTTCTCAATTAATGCGGCCAGGGAGATAGGTGCAGAGTCTTTAATGCGGTGGTAGCAGCCTTTTCCTTCTGATACTTCTCATATGTTCTTCCTTCCAATAATTATGAGGATCACTCCTTTACCCAACAGATCTTCTGAAATTCTCTCTCTAAACACCCTGACATGTCTTATGACTTTTACTTGACCCATTCGAGGGGATACTCCTCCTCGGACAACTCCTTCAACCCTTGTAGCATGAATTGGCTTGCGGGCCTCACAGGCTTCGCTCGGACAAGCTTATACCACCAAATCAGGCCCAAGGCCCAAATACATATTTTAATTATTTTACCCCCACACACGTCAACATCCGCATTAGCATCTTATTTTAAAAAATTAATTTATCAATTTTAGCAAAACTAAAAAACAGGAAAACACAATTAAAAATGTAAAACATACATAAATTCAAATCATGTTGAAGAACATGAATAAACAAGAGCTTAAACCCAAATTACAAGAACATAATCCTAGATCACAAGAACAAAGAACATAATATTCAAAGATTTTCTTTTCCAACAATTCTCATAACACAAATTCAACTAAATACATAGAATTTTATCACAAACATATCTCCAAAACCAATAAATCAAAACCCAACCAAATCAACAAAAAAATATCTATATCATCCAACATCAACAACAAGAGCAAATCCAGAACATGAAAACTTGTTCTTCATGTTCTTCCCAAATTTCTAAACAAAAGTAAACCCAGAATCAAACTTCACGTTCTCACAATCAATATACCCAACAAAATTCACGCTCTCACAGTCAAACTCACCATCACTATCGATTAAAAGCAAGTCAAACCCAACCAAACAAACCCAGAACAAGAGCAAACCCTGAACAAGAGCATCCAAGCAAACTTCACGTTCTCACAATCAAACCCACCACCACCATCGATTAAGAGTAAGTTGATCCCAACCAAACAAACCCATCTCTTAGCAACCAAACACTGCAACAAATAACGACAAACACAAAGAAAAAAAAAACACATCTTTAATTTCGTGCCCAACACCAACCTAAATCCAACTGAGATATCTCTCCCTCTCTCAAAAATCTTAGCTTTGTGAAGAAATTTCTAGGGTTTGCTTCCCACACTTTACCTTTTCAGCACATTCTATCGTTCTTGGGTTTGGACCAAATCTAAGTTTTTGGGTTTGGAGTAGATCCAATGGCACCTTTTCTGCCTCCTCAAATCCAACGACATTGTCAAACCCCATCATTTCTACCTCCTCGGCCACTCCGTTAAACGATGTCGTCCCGACAAATGACTACCTCCTTGTCATCGTCGTCCTCATTAATCAAAGAGAGAGTGTTTGGCCTCGGCGTTGTTGTCCTTATCAATCGAAGAAATCTGCCTCCTCGACTCGTGATCGTGAGAGGTAGATTAAAGAGAAATCAGAGAGATAGAGAGTGAGAGAACAATGGGCGGAGAGAGGGATTAAATTGATGTTGTGATTTTGGTGACTAAGAAAATTTGATGTTGGGTTGGGTAACTTGGGTTCGTGGGGTTGGAATTGGAGTTTGGTATAGAGGATTGTGATAAAAAATTTAAAACTGAGAATTGAGAAATTTTGAGAATTAAGAAATTAAAGGTTTGTTTTTTTTTATTAGATTTAAGTTTTTTTTAAAAATTTATTTTCTTTTTTGGTTTACATTTTCTGATATGGCTTTAAAAAAAAAATTAAAATGCTAACTTGGTATATAAAAATGCCAAATAAATTTTTCTAATAATATCTTAATCGTTACATCAGCGTCACATCAACAAATAGAGTGTTCCATTTGCCACGTAAGAGATTTCCATTAGTGGCTTGATGGCAGGAACTAAAATAGAATCAATTTTTTTTATTTAGAGACTATATTAGGAACGAAATCAACTTTAAGATCAAAATAGGAATCGACCCAAAATATAGGGATCAAAAAAGTATTTTCGCCAAATATCAAATTGATAAATAACTTCAAAACAATATCAAATAATTTAAATAAAAAAATAAAAAACCCATAGAAAAAGGTGACTGAATGTGGTCTTTCGACTAATAAAATGAGATTTTTTTTTTTTTTTTGAGTAATCAAATCAAAAGATGTTCCCTCAAAGTTAAAAAAAAAAAAAAAAAAAAAGGCAAAAGGCCATCACAGATATCGATTATTGGATTTTTAAAAAGCCAATTAATAATTAATTATGATTAAAGTTGATTAACACATAATATCATATATCTGGCACACGTGAGAGGGCGGCAGAATCTTCCATTTTATTATTACTTTGCTTGAGCTGTGTTAACTATAGAGATCTGTGAACTGTGAATAGTGATTTGTGAAAACGTGCACACTTGGCAATTTATTATTGGTTTAGAAGCCTCCATCTCCGCCGTCCTTGTTTCACAACGTGGCAAGCTAGGAACCGTCGCTTGTTTGACACAGCTCGATTTGATTGGTCGGCTCCGCATCTTTACACGCTGTGTTTTATCCGTGGGAAGCACAAAAATCTTAATTCTTAAGAAGATAGCAATGAACATCTTTCTAACCAAAAAAAAAACCAAAAACCCGATTTAAAAAAAATACAATTTAAAGAAGAGGGGGAATGATTTGTGCTAAATTGCTGTACCAACTACCAAGTATTAGTTTTTTATTCTTATATTATAATGTATATTCTATAATGTATATTCTAATGTATATTCTATATAATGTATTAGTTTTTTGATATTATAATGTATATTCTATTACGTAATATAAGCGCGAGATGTTGTTTTAGATATAATAAAATTTCAAATTATGATATTTGCTTTAATTATTTGGCTATGATACTAATTGTATTTTTAGTGTGTATATATATATATATATATATATATATGTATATATATATACACGATAGAATTTCAAATTACGATATCTGTTCTATTATGATTTTTGTAAATCATTTGGTCAATATACTAATTGGTTTTTGGTTTTAGATGTGATAAAATTTCAAAGTATGATATTTGTTCTATTATGATTTAAAAAAAAAAAAAATTATTTGGCCAGAAGTAAGGTTTGAATCATATCTCTTATTCAACGACAATATATATATATATATACCGATTGACTTAATTGGAACTCATAAAAAAAAATTGTGACTACATATAACACATGATTCAATTGATATGATATGAACTTTGTTAAGAGCACGGTAATCAAATGACTAGAAGAGACCATGTGTATATTTATGTTTGAAACATGGTTGCTAGTTTTATGTTTGTTTGACTAGTTTATTTTTTGTCAACTTATTTTATATTTTGCTTATTTAATTTTACTATTATTCATAAGTCCCACTGTACTTTTTGGTACTATTCATAGGTCTTACTGTAACATTTCAACTAACATCTATAGTATTTTTAGCAAAATTTTTTAATTCTAACAAAATAAGTTAATCTCAAATACACCGTTAGAATATGAATATGGTATGTTGAAGACTAGAAGAGGACACTAGAAATATCATTGCATTCATTCAATGCAAAGCAAGTTTATTTCTAGGTTTGGAGCTATCTATAGGGTTGATGTCAAGCCTAGTTTTATTCAGAAATTTGGATTTTGCAACGACATTGTTGTCAAATTCGAATGAAAATAAATTCTGCCTCTTGGCATGAAACAAAAATTATATGACTTGTTTAGAAAAAAAAAAAATTATATGACTTTTTTTTTATCAAAAAATAAAAAAATTATATAACTTTTAAAATAAACACACTGAGAGAAAATGGGAGAGGTGTAAAATAAGTAGTGTTTTGATAACGGTGAAATTTTTTCGCAATGAGATTTCGATGTGGGGGTAATTTGTAAGTTTCGGAGAGCTCAAGTGGATTATTAAAGACCGATAAAATTTTTACAATTTATTTATGTTCATATAATACATTTCAACAAAAACCAATTTTCTCAGCAATAATGTTAACCTTGTAGCTCAGTGACTAGTTGATAAATAAACCAAAAATTAAGTGGAATAAATCAATGTTTCGGCCAAGGGAGGCAAAGTCAATAGCTAGAAAACAAATATGCTTTCCATGCTCTGATACCAATGAAGTAAAAATAATTAGAACTCCCAACATGAAACAAAAAATTAAAAAACTATAAGGCTTTCTAAAAAAAAAAAAATTATACATCGAGAGAAAATGGGACTAAAAAGAAATCGAGTTTGGATAACAATGAATTTTTTTTTGTCTACAAACCACAATGAAGTTTAAAGGTAAGGTATAATTTATACATTATAGCGAGCTATTTAAAGACCCACAAAATTTTTTATGTTGATTTCTGTTCTTATAACTTTAGATTAGAATCTTATTGTTCCCATATCACCTTACTGCCCTCACTCATAACCAACTATGGCCAAACATCCAATCAAAATTATTTTCAAATATTTTATTAATAGTTTAGTAAATACTCATATTTGTCACTTATGCAAGTTTGTAAGTGAAAAAATAATAATAATAATAATCATTAGACATTGAGAGTTATTAACTGATCTACCAATATGCTAATGAGTGATATAGTTGTTGCCACTTGCCACCGGTTACTTTATAGTATTGGGGGTGCGGTTTGACGACAAAATGATGTTGTGCTTTGTGGGGCTTAATATCTGTGGGTTAGGTAGTCATTAGTGCATGCTATAACTATGCCGACATCATCTCTGCTTGAAACTATGCCGACATCATCTAAATGCCCTTTCGCATTCAGGTTCATGGAAATATGATACTCTTATGAACTTAGGATACCTTAATTTGCATCTATCTACTAACTATGCCAACATCTAAATTGTTATATTTGATTTATTTTTAGGACTCCTGTATATAATTATTCATTCTTCTCAAACTATCCTTAGGTTTAAAAATATTATATCAAAATTACCCATGCATCACTTTTACATAGCTACTTACAAATAAAATAAAAATAATAATTGATGATATACAAAAATTAGTAGGCTGAAAATACTTCAAGTTACGGGAATGGCTGTAAGTCTTGAAAATTTTTTTTTTGTCAAAGGTGATTGGTATGACTCGACCAAGGACCCTCCGACGGTTAAGTTAGTTTTCTTTCTAGAATACAAGGATAGAAAATAGTGAATGGTTAGAACTTACCTTAGGTGAATGAGATTTGCTCATTTTATAGAGAGTAAAATAAAAAAATTTTATTTTAGAAGTTTTTAGAACCCAAAAAAAAAAAAAAAAAAAATTATCTTTACACAAAATTTTTCATTAAAACAAACTAGCGTAAATAAGATTTAGAAGTTTTTAGAACCCAAAAATAGGGTAGAGAAGTTGCAAAGGCGCGTGGAGAGTAGAGGGAAGGTTAATATGTCGGCAGCGGTAGACTTTATTAATTTACACACTTTAATTTGTTTGTTAACACCACTAACGATAAGGAACCGCGAATATTACGAATTATATATATAGGATTATTTCATTTTCACGTATCCAATGCATGGTCAGCACGTGGGAACCGTACGTGTGACTGACTCTCTATATATTCACCTGTTTCTTATATCACCCCACACAACACAGCACAGCACATCATCAGTTACCAATTTTCATGTACTCTTCTTTTTCCCAACACAAAGAAAAGAAAAGAAATATGACTAATTCTACCTTCATAGAAATCATCTTGGCCATTATTTTGCCTCCTCTTGGTGTTTTCCTCAAGTTTGGTTGCGAGGTACCTAATTCATTCATTTTCTTTATTTCATTTCATATATTTTTATATTTCTTTCTTATTTATTTTTCATGTGGTTGATTATTAATTCAGGTCGAGTTTTGGATTTGTTTGTTGCTGACCATTTTGGGCTATCTACCTGGGATACTTTATGCTATCTATATTATCACCAAGTCACCTTACAGATTGAGTTAATGGAGTAGATGAGGCGTCATTACAGATATGCTAGATAGTATTTTGGTGCAACTTGATCACATGACGTTATGTCAGACACAATCTCAGGAGCATCAAATCAGGAGAGACTCTATAGTGTCCAGATTTGCTAATGCAACTTGTTGTGAAAGCAGAATTCGTTCATCATTGAAAGTGAGCAATGCTTTAAAGATAGAAGATTGATGAACTATTCGGTAACAGTAAAATGTAAATTGTCTACCAAGTTCTTAATAATATAAAAGTCAATAGACAATGGTGACCTCCTATCATCTGCAACTTTTCTCCAACATACAGCAACGGTTTCTTGAATGGTAATCCACAGCTTTCTAGCACAATCTGAGCAGATTAAAAATAAATAAAGACAAAAGGGAAAATGAAAACAAGTAACAAACAACTTTGCATAGATTCTAAAGTTAGTGTTGCTGGATAGCCATATAATTAAAAGCAGAGAGGATTCTTTTTGCACATCCCATCCAGTAAGAACCTAGGTCTAATAATAGTATAGTCCCTTGTGCAACTAACCAATCATAACCTATGTCACTATCAATTAAAGTGCAGAAGAGTTTCTTAGCCTTTAATGCAAGCAGATGATTATTGAACTTGTCACATAATGTGTAGTGTAGAATTTTATACTTAAGCTTCAATGCTTGTCACAGAATGTTCTGCAAAGGCCTTTCTTGTCCTTTAGAAAAGCTAGGTATTTACCATGCAGACACATCTTTAAACATTGAGATGATGAAATCATGGCACTCGACACACTCGAACAACTCACTTGATCAGGACTATCTGAACTATCCCTAAGAAGCTCCCTGAAAACCCCAACTGCCCATCATAAAACTTATTATGCAAGAACCCCACAATCATTGAATTCCAAGAAAGAAGGCTTCTCTCAGGCATTTCATCAAACACTCTCTGCAGAGCTCAAGTCATCACACTTGGCATACATATCAACCAATGCAGTACCAACAAACACATCTGTTTTGAACCCATGTTTCCAAATCAAACAATGCATTTGTACACCATGAGTAACTAACATAGTATGTGCACAAGCAGGTAAAATAGCAGCAGAGAAAGTAAAGTGGTTTGGATAAATACCAGTACATCTCATATTGTTAAAAAATGTCAAGGCCTTAAAGGGTTTGTCAAATTTGACAGAATGATTCTATAAGTTTAATCCCAAATTCCACTACCAACTGCATACCCAAAACCCAGAAAATGTCAAAATCCAGTGAACTTTCTCAAATTCCACAGAGAACCCAAATCACAAAAACCATTAAAATCAAAATAAAAATACCAAACAACAGACGAAGCTGACTCCCACACTCAATGAGTCACCAACAGCAGCAACTCTCCTCGTCTTGAGCCCAAGCGCCTTCTTTGCTCACACCCAGATCGCCGATTTGGTGTAGCAGTGGTGAGGCGGAGCTCAAATGTTCTCAAGAGAGAGATTTGAGAGCTGAAGTCAGCGTCAAAAGATTGAATTCAAAACTTACAAACTTTGGTGTAGCGATAAATAGTGCGACGCTATTTGCCGCCAATCAAGGGTTTTATGTTGTTATTATTTTTTCTTTTGTGACAAATGAGGCGACTTCGGGTATTTGACTATTTATATAGGTGTATGTAGTTCTCCTTGTCTTACGGATACTAAGTTAATCTTGTGAGGATGACTTTAAGATCTTATTAATATCATGAGGTCTTACGAATAGGCTAATGTTAAGTTTGTTGAGGTTAATGTATTGGTTATCATAATTTGAAGTTTAAGGGTATGTTTGATCATATTATACATTTGAAAACTGCTGATATAATCATAAATGTCATGAGGCTAGGCACCAAAAATGAACGCTGAGAAAACATTGAAATCATATGTTGAGTGTGAATGCGTTCATTTTTTAGAACTAGTCTAAAGACACTCTTACCTTTATCAGTAGTTCTCAAATGTATAATATAATCAAACATTTATTTAAACCTTAAATTGTGATAAATAAAAATTATGACATTAAAAAGAAAAAAAAAACAAGAAAAAACCGTTAGTATACTGTTAAGTGGGAGTGTAAAATAAGTTTTTTTTTTTGTTGGTAAAGGACACTTATTTTGATGGGGTCTTTTATTTATATATATATATATATATATATATATATATATAGTGTAAAATAAGTTTTTTTTTTTGGTAAAGGACACTTATTTTGATGGGGTCTTTTATTTATAATATATATATATATATATATATATATATATATATATATATATATAAAACAATGGGGTCTATTTAATTGTTCACTTAGTTGCACTATATTTGTTAATAATATTTGTTAGTAGGCCAATTAAATAGGCAATTCCTGTCCATTTTTCCTTAATTTCAGCTATTATTAGTATCCTTAATTAATTAAGATATATTGTAAAAAACAATTAAGTACAAAAACATATTTTTAAAATATCTAATGTGTGCCAATATTATCTTGTGCCAAAAAAGATTTGGCATAACTTTTGCATATGATCTTATCTTCTGTATACGTACCTCTTCGAACCATGGTTTGTTATAGCTCTTTTCAAGTTTGCAAGTATGCTACAACAATCTCTTTCATACTTCTCTCTCCTTTTTTTTTTTTTTAAGTGAAGACTCAAGAGTACAACACCAGTTAGTAACTTAGCAGAAAATAAAAGGCAATAATGGTAGATACACAGAAATCCCAACTAAAAAAAGAAGTCCTATGCAGCTTAGATATTTCACTTCTGTGTTGAAATATTAGTAACACCAACTCTTCTCTGCTACAGTATCTGAGCAAATAGTCATAATTTTGAACCTTTTTTTTGCTCTACCTCCCATTTTGAACCATATTCCTTCCATTTGCCAGCCTAAGTTGAGTAAGCCATCTAGGAACCCTTGTATTGTACGAAATTGTTAGAGGGTCACTTATTTTTGCCCCAAAAAAAAAAAATTAGGAATATTTTTAACAATTTTTTAAATAAAGCTACCGACAGTCAAAGAGTCTAGCCTCATGGTCTGCTCAGAAGTCAGAACCGTGTTAATCTTTGCTTTCCCTCATGGGCCCAATATAGTACATCAATCACAGTTCTGAAGTTGGGTCAGGCCATTAACACTTTAAATAGATAGCATGGAAGTCGAAAAAAATGAACAAACAAAGCAGCATTTTTCATTAAATCATATTTATGATCGGGTTTGACAGTTCGAGACAGCGGTACATGAAGATGCCAATTGACCTGACCTGGCTACTAGACAAGATCAACATGTATTTTGGGGCTTGGCGGCAGTTGTAAGAGAGACCTTTTTATCTTTACAAATTAATTAAATCATATTTGTTTAACTTTAGATATAGTTTTTTTTTCTTCTTCTTTCATTTACAGTCTCTTTTTTCTCACTTTCTTTTTAAAATACAAAATTATAATATTTTTTTTGTCGGTAATATAGTTAACACTTAATATTTTTTGTAACATAATTGATATTAAATTTAAAATGTATCAATTTTAATTTTGTAAATTTTATTTTTACCCGCACAATTGTAACGTTTGTTAGTGATTTTTTCCCATTTAATTTAATTTCTTCATTTCCAGATGATTTTTTTTAATCGACATTTAAAAGACATGCCAAAAAACCTAATTATCAAAAAAAAAAATATATTATAGCTTCACTTAATCAATAATTTCAACATTCACAAGGAAAAATTGGTTAACTGAAAATCAAATTAATGCTACAATTTTACACTTTAATTGTAAGGCATAAGATATAAAGTATATAAAAAAAAATCATATTTACCTTAAATATGACTTTTGATGATAAGTTTATGGGGGTAAAAGGGACATATAGAGTGGGTTTGTCACGAAAAACTTCTAGAGAAAAAGAGCAAAAAGAAAATATGGCTTACTTCTTCTTTTTTCAACTCAAAAAAAAAAAAAAAAACTGAAATACAAGAAACACATTTTTATTTTAAGCTGCAATATATTAAAACCAAAATTATGTAACTTTTAGCAGTTGGAGGGCTGAGGCAATTCTCAATTGCCTATATACTAGTTAAGTTGACACGGCTACAAGGTTATTGGCTAAAACTCAATAAGTCTTTAGTTACAAAAATATTTCATAAAATTTTATGTCTTAATCTTGCCACCTCACATACACATAAATCCAAAACTTGAGTTTGAGACTTTTGTTTTGAGTTCAAATTTTGGTGAGGCTATACATAAATGTGAAGTGGCACGACAAATAAAATTTGTGTGAAATTTACTGTGCAATTTTTATGTAAACAGAGACATAGTGATTCAAATTCAACATAAAAATAATAAAAACAACAAACAAACCACGAGTTCATAAGGCAAATACCCAAATGGTGAATGACAGACTCGATAATCGATGTTGATGTCGATTGTCGATGTCGGTCCCCTGCATATTGGTGGCAAGAAGACTAGATAAGGACAGAGGAACACTAGAAAGGACAATATTAACATGGTCTCTTCTTACGTTATGCAGCTTTTATCTTGCAAATTTGTTGTTTATATGCTTTCAACTCTTTGGATGATCACAAACCATGAGATGCTTGCTAGCTCCCACTCAATGAAACGTTATTTTCTTCCATCGTGATCATATGCATTATGCATATGGGCCTAGTAACATAATTGAAGAGATAACACCATCATATTCATATGTGATGATGTGTTTGGGAGGGGTCCCTATGAAAAGAATGTCCCAACCCAACGGCACATCACTTCTAGTGATCTATAATTTCATGTCGATGATTTTGGCTTATCATTCATAAGCAGTCTAGTTTGTTTATTATCACATATTTTGTAAATAATTGTTGTTATAGTAAATAATTTAAAGTTCAAACTTATTAGCGTTAAAGATCTATTATTAGTCTAATCCTATTTTGTATCTAAGTCAAGTTTCATACTTGTATTTTTATTAATCATAGTTATACAGTTCATCTAAGGTTTAGGGTCTGTTTGGATACTCTTATTTTCCTGAAAACTAAAAACTTACTACTGAAAATACTATAACAAATTTTTTTAAAATACAAAACACTGTAGTAGTGAGTGATTACTGTGTTTTTCATGGGTTTGGTGGTCCATGAACAGTGCCGTGAGACCCAAAAAAAAAAAAAAGCAAAACGCAACTTAATTGCTAGGCAAACGCACACTTAGTCTACTATATATAATCATGTTG
Organism: Castanea mollissima; assembly: GCA_014183005.1. Lineage (NCBI taxonomy): Eukaryota > Viridiplantae > Streptophyta > Magnoliopsida > Fagales > Fagaceae > Castanea > Castanea mollissima. Next base: position 118,329 of record JACAVU010000049.1, on the reverse strand, counting down.
AATTCATTATAAACACAATATTTATATTACACTCTCATACAATAAAAATGTAACCTTGAGATTTCCTTTGTGGATGTAGATTTTTTTAAGCTGAATTATGTAACTCTCATATTCTTGAGTTCTCTACTTTATAATTTCTCTTTCTCATTTAGTTAACATATTTAATGTGATATCAGAACTAATATTCAACGATTATAAAAAGATAAATAGAGATTCATATAACTATCTATGTATACTTTAAGTACGTGACCATACTAACTAAAATTTCATAATTTGAAATAAAATATTTAAATGAGGCATTTATTTCAAGAATGCTATTTTTGAACACCAATTTTAAAATTTTGGGTGAAAAAGAGTTCTTTCCTTGTCCTATTACAAGTATTATATCAATTAGAATTTTATATAAGTATTAAAACAATTTTTCATATTTCCATTAAAAAAAAAAACAAATTTTCATATGAGTAATTTAACAACATTTCATATTTATTTTTTATATGATTGAAAAATATTACTACAAAATAGTTTGTTTCCACAATGATTGCATTCATAAGTTACAAATGAATACCTTAACACACACACACATGCACACATATAATTTTTTTTTTTTTTTTGAGTTTCAACATATAACATTTGCTCCTTTTAATGATATATCTTTATCATCATACCAAGACACTAATTATTTTTGAAAATCTCTTATTAATATAAAAACTTTACTAGTTGAGCTAACTGAAATCGCAAATACAGATTAAAGAACCAATTAATATATATAAGAATCACCATTCACCAATTGTCTTGTATAACACAAAACATAATCAAATTGAGAAACAACTTCAGAACAATATCAAATAATTTTAAAATAAAAAATAGAAGATCCATAGGAATAGGTGACAGAATGTGGTCTTTCAACTCACAAAATGGGATTTTTTTTTTTTTAAGTAATCAAATCAAAAGATGTTCCCTCTAAGTAAGAAAAAAGAAGAAGGCAAAAGGCCATCACAGATACCGATTATTGGATTACTAGAAAGCCAATTAATAATTAATTATGATTAAAGTTGATTTACACATAATAGTATCATATATCTGGCACACGTGGGAGCGCGGCTGAATCTCCCACTTTATTATTATTGGGTTTGCTTTGCTTTGCTTGAGCTGTGTTGACTGTTGAGATCTGTGAACTGTGAATAGTAATTTGTGAACACGTGCACACTTGGCAATTTATTATTGGTTTAGAAACCTCCATCTCCGCCGTCCTTATTTCACAACGTGGCAACCTAGGAACCGTTGCTTGTTTGATACAGCTCGATTTGATTTATGCATCTTTACGCGCTTTGTTTTATCCGTGGAATACACAAAAAACTTTGTGGGCTGTTCACTAGAACATTGTTAAAAAAGAGAATATTGTTGGTGATTTTTGAAAATATGCTTGAGTGAAAAAATATGTATAATATTATTTAAAAATTAAAAATATGTGTTTAAATACGTACCAAACAGACCCCTTAATTCTTAAAAAATAGCAACGAACATCTTTCTAACAACAAAAAAAATCTACCAAAAATCCGAATTTTTTAAAATTTAAAGAGGAGGGGGAATGATTTGTGCTAAATTGCTGTACCAACTACCAAGTATTAGTTTTTTATTCTTATATAATATTTTTTGTTGATATTATTATGTGTATTCTATCACTGAATATAAACTCGATATTCTAACAAAAAAAAAAAAAAAAACTACCAAAAACCCAAATTTTAAAAAATTTAAAGAGGAGGGGGAATGATTTGTGCTAAATTGCGGTACCAACTACCAAGTATTATTTTTTTTTCTTATATAAAAAAAGAATTAATTTTTGATATTATGATGTGTATTCTATTACGTAATATAAGCTCCATATGTTGTTTTGGATATAATAAAATTTCAAATTATGATATTTGCTTTAATTATTGGCTATGATACTATATTTTTTTAGTGTAAATATATTATATATATATATATATTATATATATATATATTAGATACATCGAATTTCAAATTACGATATCTGTTCTATTATGATTTTTGTAAATCATTTGGCTAAGATACTAATTGGTTTTTGGTTTTAAATACGATAAAATTTTAAAGTATGATATTTGCTCTATTATATTTTAAAAAAAATTTATTTGGCCATAAGTAAGGTTTGAACTATATCTCTTATTCAACAACCAATATATATATATATACACATCGATTGAGTTAATTAGAACTCACAAAAAAGAAAATGTGACTACATATAACACATGATTCAATTGATATAATATGGACTTTGTTAAGAGCATAGTAATCAAATGACTAGAGGAAATCATGTGTATATTTATGTTTGAAACATGGTTGTTGGTTTTATGTCTATTTGGCTAGCTTATTCTTTGTCAACTTATTTTATTATTCTGCTTATTTTACTACTATTTATAAGTCCCACTACATTTTTGGTACTATTCATAAGTCTCACTGTACTATTTTAACTAACATTTACTTTCATTTATAGTACTTTCAACAAATTTTTTTTATTTTACAAAATAAGCGGATCTCAAATTCTGCTTATTTTACTACTATTTATAAGTCCCACTACATTTTTGGTACTATTCATAAGTCTCACTGTACTATTTTAACTAACATTTACTTTCATTTATAATACTTTCAACAAATTTTTTTAATTTAACAAAATAAGCGGATCTCAAATACACCTTTAGAATATGAATATGATATGTAGAAGACTAGAAGAGGACGCTAGAAATATCATTGCATCCATCCAATACAAAGCAACTTTCTTTCTAGGTTTGGAGCTATCTATAGGGCCGATGTCGGGCCTAGTTTTATTCAGAAATTTGGATTTTGCATGGACATTGTTGTCAAATTCGAAGTGAAAATAAATTCGACTCTTAGCATGAAACAAAAATTATGACTTTTTTTTTATCAAAAAAAAATGGGAGAGATGTAAAATAAGTAGTGTTTTGATAACGGTGAAATTTTTTCCCAATGAGATTTCGATGTGGGGGTAATTTGTAAGTTTCGGAGAGCTCAAGTGGATTACTAAAGACCTATAAAAATATTGTCAGTAACAATGTTAACCTTTTAGCTCAGTGACTAGTTGAATAAATAAACCAAAAATTAAGTGGAGGAATATATCAATGTTTCGGCCAAGGGAGGCAAAGTCAATAGTTAGAAAACAAATATGCTTTCCATGCTCTGATACCAATGAAGTAAAAATAATTAGAACTCCCAACATGAAACAAAAAATGAAAAAATTATAAGGCTTTCTAAAAAAAAAAAAATTATACATCGAGAGAAAATGGGACTAACAAGAGATCGAGTTTAGATAATAATGAATTTTTTTTGTCTACAAACCACAATGAAGTTTAAGGATAAGGTATAATTTATACATTATGGCGAGCTATTTAAAAACCCACAAATTTTTTTATGTTGATTTCTGTTCTTATAACTTTAGATTAGAATCTTATTGTTCCCATATCACCTTACTGCCCCCACTCATAAGCAACTATGACCAAACATCCAATCAAAATTATTTTCAAATATTTTATTAATAGTTTAGTAAATACTCATATACAACACTTTGCAAGTTTGTAAGTGAAATAAAAAATAAAAATTAATCATTAGACATTGAGAGTTAATTGGTGGCCACGCAATTTACCAAAACCAGTGACTTTCTTTGCAAACTTTGAGTGATATTCTAGTAACTGATCTACCAATACGACAATGAGTGATATAGTTGTCGCCACTTGCCACCGGTTAATCATTAGACATTGAGAGTTAATTGGTGGCCACGCAATTTACCAAAACCAGTGACTTTCTTTGCAAACTTTGAGTGATATTCTAATAACTGATCTACCAATACGACAATGAGTGATATAGTATGGGGGATGTTGTTTGACGACAAAATGATGTTTGTGCTTTGTGGGGCTTAATATCTGTGGGTTAGCTAATCATTCAATAGTGCATGCTATAACTATATATGCCGACATGATCTAAATGCCCTTTTGCATTCAGGTTCATGGAAACCTTAATTTGTATCTGTCTAACTATGCCGACATTTAAATTGTTATATTTGATTTATTTTTAGGACTCCTATAATAATTATTTATTCTTCTCAAACTATCCTTAGGTTTAAAAATATTATATCAAAATTACCCATGCATCACTTTTACATGGCGCCTTACAAATAAAATAAAAATAATCATTATATCAGTCGTGGATGTATGAAGTCAAATCTTCTAAAATAATAGTTTTATCATATATTACGAAAATAATTATATCCAATATTTTTTAATGATTTAGAAGGACATCATGCATTGCCAATCAAAATTGTTTATTTACAATTAGACATGAAAATGATGCATTTTACCCACCAATCTCAAAAGATTAACAAAAACGCCACTAAAAATTTAAAGATAGTTTTAGGAGCTTTAATATCATTACAAACAATTGTGTGAGCTTCAATTAAAAATATGAACATTATTAAAACGTATTGATTGTAAGATGTAAGGAACATAGGTTAACTCTTCATCAAAAAAATATATATTGCTGGATCTCGCCAGATCTTGACGAATCCACTAGATCTACGTTTGAGAGTGGCGGATCTCGGTCGAGCTAGTTGGATTCGGTTTTTCATGTGAAGACTTGCTAATCGACCCACAGGATTCGGTTTCTAGACATGTAGACCTGCTGCCATCCATCGTCGAAGTCTAGTTGGACAGTTTTTGGTTCGAGCTTGGGCGGTATGGTCGGGTTGGCTAGGGTGTGGGTAAGCTTGGACACCCCTAGACAAAGCCATATTTGATTTGGGTTAATTTCTATGTGATGCTAATCTATGTGCACATGCTAGTGTACTCAATCAAGCTAGGGGTGTGCATAGGTTGGGTTGAAAAAAAATTCAACCTAATTCAACCCACCTGTATTAAGTTGGATCCATAGGTTGGACAAGTTTTATTTTATTTTAATTGAGCATTAAATATTACTACCAACACAAATAAGAACAAACTTATAACTTAATAAACCAGAATATTAGCATGAAACTAACACAAACTATTTTATTAATGTTTTATAGTTTAAACCAATACAAATAACAACAAATTTATATTGGTAGTTCATCAAACCAGCACAATTAATCCAATCAAATCAAACTTCATTTAGTTATTAAGAATAAGATAACAAATAGTTCTATCTTAACTCAGTTAAGAAACAAAATAAATATGAACTAGCTTTATTATTCTATATTTAATAGAATATTATATAGTTCTATCCCAACTCAATTGATAAACAAAGGAGTAAATAATAAAATCATATTTTATATATATGTGTGTGTGCGCGTGCGCGCGTGTGTGTGTGGGGGGGGGGGGGGGTTGGACTGGGTTAGGCAAATTTGTGAATCTACTAACCCACACCTAAATAGATCTATCATAAAAAAAGATTTTGACATTCTAATTAAACCCACAAACCCCTAAAAATAAACCAAACCTAGCGGGTTGAGTTTGATTGGGTTGGTTTTAGTGAATTGGTAGGTGGGTCGCACACTCCTAATTCAATCCATTTTTGGCTTTACACCCTTAATTCAAGCCATTTTCTAACGGGGAGTTGGTGGAATATAAGGAGCAAAAAAATGATCAACCATGTTGATTTGTCTGCCTACGACTAATGAATTTAGGATAGGTGCATTTTTAGGTTTGACAGACTTGCACTAAAGTTATTAATTGAGAATTTAATAAAATTCAATAAAAAAAAAAAATGTCAAAACATCTTTCTATATTTATACTAATAAAATTATCACTATTATTTCTATTTTGATAGTTGGGGAGTTTGAATTATAGATGGTCCCATTAGAAATATTAAACATTTCGTTTCAACTTTAGGCGAAAATGGGAAATTAGCAATAATTTCCAAACAATATAATTAGTAGTTACCGTTTACAAACTATATTTTTTACTAGCGTCTTGAGTTTAAAAGACTCGATTTTTGGCCTATAAATCGAGTATTTGAAGATCGACTTTTATGGTCTGATATGTTTGATGTGACATTTTTTCCACGTGGCGTCCACCTGAAAATCGAGTCTCTAAGACTCGATTTACAACCCTTTACAGATTGTCTATAACGTTTTAAGCCCACCATTTACATCTTCTCATCAGAGAAGAAAGAGAGAGAAAAAATAAAATCCAGCCACCACCGGACTATCACAACCCAACCACAATCACATTCAATCCCACCCAATCAACCAATAAAATAAAACCCAGAAAAATAAAACTCAGAAAACCAGAAAACCCAGAAACTAGAAAATTAAAACCCAGAAAACCCAGAAAATGCAGAAAAATGAAACCCAGAAAACCAGAAAAATGAAACCCAGAAAACCCAAAAAAAAAAACCCAGAAATCAGAAAATTAAAACCCAAAAAACGAGAAAAATAAAACCCAGAAAACGCAGAAAAATGAAACCCAGAAAACCTAGAAAAATGAAACCCAGAAAACCACCGTGTTATTTGTGGAAGATCAAGCATTGTTTGAGACGACAAGGCAAGCGTGAGGTTGAAAATTTTTATGGAGAGGAAATCTTAATCTGGAGTGCCATGGAGAGGATTTCTGAATCGGAGCCCATGGAGAGGAAATTGGAGCCAGAGAGGGATGACACAGAGCGTGAGAGAAGAGGAGAGAGTGTTTTTGTTGGAGAAGAGGAGAGAGCGTCAGAGAAGAGGAAAGAGTTTGTCTGAAAATTGGTTTAATATAGTGGTTTGTGATTATATTTTTTTTTTGGCTTATAAATCGAGTCTTAGAGACTCGATTTCCAGGTGATGCCACGTGGAAAAAATGCCATATTAGACAGATCAGACTATAAAAATCGATCCTCAAATACTCGATTTATAAGCCCAAAATCGAGTCTTTTGAACTCGAGATGCTAGTAAAAAATATAGTTTGTAAACAGTAATTACTAATTATATTGTTTGAAAATTATTTCTAATTTCCTATTTTGGCCTCAACTTTACTTGAGTAATCCTAAAACTTCACCTCTAAACATGCCAAATATGACCATTATCCATTCTTTATGGTCCCATTAGCATTTCAAATTATCTTGAATAGACAAGATAAAATTTAAAACCTATAACATATATCTACATATTTTATGATGAGGGTTGTTTAACTGAACATATTTCAATGTATTTTCTTTCCAAAAAAAAAAAAAAAAAAAAGAAGAAGAAGAAGATAGTATAAGAGTTTGTGAATTGAATATTTAGAAGTTTTTAGAACCCAAAAATAGTATAGAGAAGTTGCAAAGGCGCGTGGAGCGAAGAGGATGTCGGCAGCAGTAGCCAAGAATAAAAAAAAGGGGCACATGTAACACTTTGGCTTTGCCGCATAGCTACTCTATTTATTATGATTTTTATTCGAGTCTAAATATTTTATCCCACTTTTTTTAAGTAGTTTATACTTCACAAATAAATCTTCGAGTCTAAATCTTTTGTCTTACTTTTCTTACTTTTTCCACAAATAAAAATATGTTACATGTCCATCTATTTTATTAAATGCTAAATTTATGACTTTTATTATTTCAATTGCCTAAATATTATGAATTATTTATTTATTTATTTTAGGAAATTAGAATAATAAAAGTTATAAATTTTAGATTTAATAAAATAGATGTATATGTGACATGTTTTTATTTGTGTAATATATAGTAGAGTAGAAATGGTAATTTAGACTCATCCATCTCAACAACAAAAAAAGAAAGGTGATAAACTTTATTAATTTACACACTTTGTTAAGGAACCGCGAATATTAGGAATTATAGGATTATTTCATTTCACGTATCCAATGCATGGACAGCACGTGGGAACCGTACGTGTGACTGACTCTATATATTCACCTGTTTCTCCTTGCACTTTCTTCTATCATTCAACACAAACACAACACAAAACAGCACATAAGTTTAGTTATTGGATCATCATCAGTGACCAATTTTCATTTACTACTCTTTTTTCAACAAAAAGAAAAGAAATATGACAGCTGCTACCTGCATAGATATCATCTTGGCCATTATTTTGCCTCCCCTTGGTGTTTTCCTCAAGTTTGGTATCCGGGTACCTACTTCATTCATTTTCTTTCTTTCATTTCATTCATATATTTCTATATTTATTTCTTATTCATTTTCATGTGGTTAATTGATTAATTCAGGTCGAGTTTTGGATTTGTTTGTTGCTGACCATTTTGGGCTATATACCTGGGATACTTTATGCTCTCTATATTATCACCAAGTGAACTTCAATCTTTGTAAGCGCCCATTCACCTCTCTGTCTCCCTCCCCTTTGCTTCTGTTTTATTTTTATATTTCGTATAACCATTTTTTTAATGCTAAGCTAAATTCTTTTTTGACTGAAAATGGTAAAATATTTCTAAAAGAAGGATATATTAAAACAAAAAATATGTTATCTATTAAAATAATACTTAATTGTCTAAAATAGCCAATCTCCATTTGATGTGTTCTTTTTGCATAATTAAATATACAAGATAGCATAGTTACTTTACAAATATAATAATTTGAGTTTCAATTTATGGCTTTCGTTCCTTGTTCTTTATTATTATACCAAAACATCATTCAATTTTTGCTTACATAATAATTCTTTATTATTAAACTAAGACATCAATTAGTTTTGGTATAGGCAGGAATTGATCCAGATCTCTTATACAACTATTAAAAATTTTATCAGTAAAGTTAACTAAAATTTACGGCAAGGGCCGAGTTAAAAACTATATACGATAGATAAGTTACTTTCTATATATACAACTTCACTGGAATTTACGGCAAGAGCCGAGTTAAAACTATATATGACAGATAAGTTACTTTCTATATATACACAAGATAAAATATTTCAGATGGATGAGTTAGTTTCTATATATATCGATACGTTTACTCTTTTTGTATAGGATGGTGGGTAAGCTATAATGATTAAAATTTGTGTCCCTCCAAAAAAAGAAAAAAGATATCAATAAAAAATTCATAAAGGTAAATTGTTATGGGTATGAGAAATCAACATGGAAAAAGAACTCACTTGAAATTGCAATTTGATCGTTTTTTCTGAAAATGTGTTTAATTTGGTGAAAATAGGGAGGATGGAAAATAGAAAGATGAAAATAAATCGTTTTGTTTTTTACCATTTGGTTGAGAAAAGAAAATAGAAGAAATAGAAAATAGGGAAGAAAGTTTTTTTTTTCCTTGCTCACTTTTTTTATCCTCCCAAATAAAAGGAAAATGTGGAGGAAAAAATGATGTGAAATTTATTTTACACAAATACTTACTTACCCAAATAAAAGAATTTTTCACCCTCTTATTTTTTTTACACTTCAAACTACATATAATAGTTAATTTATATAAATTATATTTTCGATTTTCGTTCAAACTACCTCTAATAGTTAATTTATATAAATTACATTTTTCATATTTTTATTTTTTCTCTAACCAAACAAAAGAGTTTTTTATCTTCCTATTTTTTTATCTCCCACTAAACACATACTATACACATACAAAAAAAAAAAAAATTTTCAATCCTCTCATAATTTTTCATCGGGCTACTTTTTCATCCTCCAACCAATTAACAACTTCTTTTATGGGTACTTTCCACCTCCAACCAAATGGAACTTGAACAAGTTTGTATTAACAACTTCTTTTATGGTAACAAGTACATAGATGATTTGTTAATGTATTTATAAAAGTAAAAACAAAAGCGGAGAGGCCCCAAATGTCACTCTCTCACTCATGAGTCATGAGTCATGAGTTTTGGGGCTGGCTGCGAGTTTGGGTTATGGATAGACTCATGGTCATAGACAGCGTTTAATGCATAGGCCCCGCGTGATCTTGACGTTGCCTGCACTATACTTCTTGTTTTTCATCTTAATAATTGTGACTAATAAGTAATAAGTGGACTGCTTTTTTCTCTAAATTATGAATGAGCTCACCTGGGCTTTTAAGCTTTAAGGCTTTTGGCTTTTGACAATTTTGCATCTTATTATTATTGCTTTTTTTGGGCAGGTCGAGTTGTGACCTGTGAACGGCAATATGTTTTTTGTTTCTCTGATTTGGGGTTCGTTTATAGGCGTTGATGGACAGCTGATTCTTCATTATGTGTGCCAAAGTGTTTAAGATTTCCTTTTTCTTTTTCTTTTCCCTTCTTTTTATTTTATTTTAATCTGATGTAAAGGTAGAATATTGGTTTTTTATGATGGTGGTGGTGGGTACATATCACACTTAGCATACACATCAACCAATGCAGTACCAACAAACACATCTGTTTGTTAATGGTGAGATTTTTTCACAATGAGATTTCGATGTGGCGGTAATTTGTAAGTTTCAGAGAGCTCAAGTGGATTATTAAAGACCTATTATGTTCATATAATACATTTCAACAAAAACCAATATTGTCAGTAACAATGTTAACCTTTTAGTTCAGTGACTAGTTGAATAAATAAACCAAAAATTAAGTGGAATATATCAATGTTTCGGCCAAAGGAGGCAAAGCCAATAGCAAGAAAACATATGTGCTTCCCATGCTCTGATACCAATGAAGTAAAAATAATTAGAACTCCAACATGAAACAAAAAATGAAAATTTAAAGATTCACAAAATTTTTTATGTTCATTTCTTTTCTTATAACTTTGGATTAGAACCTTATTACCTTACTGTCCCCACTCATAACCAACTATGGCCAAACATCCAAACAAAATTATTTTCAAATATTTTATTAATAGTTTAGTAAATACTCGGCCAAAATGAGCATTTGCCATTTTCACTCAAAATAAATAGTAAAATACTCTTGTTTTGAAATTATTTAGCAAAATTCTTTTGTTTTTGAAACTTAATTTTTTAAAAATTGAGTTTCAATAAAAAATTCGATTTAATGAAAATTGAGTTATTTGCATAATGTTACATGAAACTCGAGTTTAAAGTAATTTTTTTTAAAAGTTTTTTTTTTTTTTGCTTATAATTCGATTTTTAAAAATTGAATTTCTTTTATTGAAGCTTAATTTTTTAAAAATTGAGTTTAAAACAAGAAAGGGGACACATACCCATTTTGGCCGTAAATACTCATATAAAACACTTTGCAAGTGAAAAAAAAAAAAAAAATTAATCATTACATATTGAGAGTTAATTGGTGGCCACACAATTTACGAAAACCAGTGACTTTCTTTGCAAACTTTGAATTATAATACAATTGATAATGATACTCTAGTAACTCTGCCAAAACGACAATGATTGATATAGTTGTTGCCGCTGCCGCCGGTTACTTATAGTGTGGGGGGCGGGGTTCGACGACAAAATGGATACTATGACGACAAAATGGGGTTTAGCTAGCCAGTCATTAGTGCATGGTATAACTATGCCGACATGATCTAAATGCCCTTTCGCATTCAGGTTCAAGGAAATATGATACTTCTATGAACTTAGGATACCTTAATTTGTATCTATCTACTAACTATGCCGACATCTAAATTGTTATATTTGATTTATTTTTAGGACTCCTATAATAATTATTTATTCTTCTCAAACTATCCTTAGGTTTAAAAATATTATATCAAAATTACCCATGCATCACTTTTACATAGCTCCTTACATATAAAATAAAAATAATAATTATATCAAACGTGTATGTATGAAGTCAAATCTTCTAAAATAATATTTTTATCATATATTACGAAAATAATTACTCCTATATGAATCATATAGGTTTGACAAACGTGCACTACGGTTAATCATTGAAAATTTAAGAAAATTCAATAGAAATTGTCAAAATAAATTTTTATACTATTTTTTTCTTTTTTACTTCGATAGTTATAATGGGGAAGAGGATTTTGAATCATGGATGTTTATGTTGAAAACATTAGGATGTCAATTAATTAATCTACATGGATCTTCACCACTAATAAAATTATTAAACATTCATTTTCAAATTTCAATAAGTAAGCCTATGCCCTCACCCTAAAATCACATGGAAGGTCAAAAATTAGAATTAAATGCAAGTATGACAATTATCCATTCCTTATGGTCCATTTGCATTTCAAAATATTTTGAATATACAAGATAAAATTTAAAATCCATAATATCTATTTTATGATGATGGTTGTTAACATGAGCTAAATATTCCAATGTTTTGGTGGTGATAAGATTTATGCGACAATTATCTCCTTAAAAAAGGGGAGAGAATGTTGTAATAGTAGAATTTCTATTACTAAATTATTGTGGAAAAATATATCCAAATAGCATTCCCACGCGAGATTGAATGTGAAAATATAATGAACTTTAGAAAAATATTCCCAAAATAAATAAATAATGGGGATGAAGAGTACTTGGCAAGAAAATAAAATAAACACATATACACACTTAGGATTTACATGGTTTGACTTTTAGCATACCTCTACAGGTGGCCACATGACAAAATTTCACTAAAATAGAAAATACAAAATGGGGTAATGACATTCTCACAAGTCACAATACCCAAATCTCAATAGACCCAAATTATTTTCACATAAATACAAAGTTCTCTATCAGACTATGAGTACAAAGGTTGGGGTTGAATACAAAGTTAGGGGTTTAACCATTAACAACGAGAAGTTTTCTCATCTTTGCACAAAGCCTCCTTCGAAGAGATTTTTGATCTTTCACTCCTTACATTTTGCCACACCACACCTAACCTTCTATATATACCGCACAAAGGCACATATATACGGAGCAAAATAACCAAAGCGTGGGCAAGCACTATTGTGCATCCATGCAAGAAAGTCATGTATGCATTTGGTGGAGATTTGATACCACTTCTTGACAATGCAACAAAATCACAACCTTCAAGAAGGAAAATCTGATCTTGGCATGCGCCTAATGCTACGCCTATATTAACTTGCATGTGTTGACAATACATGCAAAAGAGAGAAGGCACATGCAAGTAGTATTTGGCTGACAGTACTTTTTCAATCACCAATTCGCCAATTCTGTAGTCAAATAAGGTGGCTACAATCCAAGTTGGTCGAGAGAGATTTTCTAGCCATACAAGACAAAGCTAGGCCTATCCACGGGTCAATCTGGGTTGGGTTTGTGCCCAACTCAGACTGACCCGCCTACTTCAGGTGATAGGAAATCTAACCCGCCGCCAACCGCCGAAAAACATGATTCGGTTCGATTTCAGGTTGGCTGGACAGTGTCAGTTTCGGTCGAAATCGATGGAGCAGCACCGACGGGGAGAACTAGCTAGATTTTGACGGATCTCGTCAAGATCTAGCCAAATCTCGACGGATCTCGTCAAGACTGGCTGAACTGATGGAGCAGCACTAACGGGGAAAACTGGTCGGATCTTGTCAAGATCTAGCCAAATCTCGACGGATCTCATCGAGAACTGGCTAAATCTCGTCAAAATTTGGCTAGATTTGGTCGAGATCTTGCCAAATCTCGACGGATCCCGCCAGATTTGTGTTTGAGAGTGGTGGATCTCGATCGGGCTAGTGGAATTCGGTTTTCATGTGAAGACCCGCTAACTGACTCGCCGGAATTCGGTTTCTAGACATGTAGACTCGCTAGCAACCATTGCTGGAGTCAGGTCGAATGGTTTCTGATTCAAGCCCGAGCGGTTTGGTCGGGTTGGCCGGGGTGCAGGTCAGCTTGGACACCCCTAGACAAAGCCATATTTGATTTGGGTTAATTTCTTTATGATGCTAATCTATGTGCACATTCTAGTGTACTCAATTCAAGCTAGGGGTGTGCATAGGTCGGGTTGAAAAAATTCAACCCAATTCAACCCACCTGTATCAGGTTGGATCCATAGGTTGGATAAGTTTTATTTTATTTTACTTGAGTATTAAATATTACTACCAACACAAATAAGAACAAACTTATAACTTAATAAACCAGAGTATTAGCATCAAACTAACACAAACTATTTTATTCGTGTTTTATAGTTTAAACCAATACAAATAACAACAAATTTATATTGGTAGTGCATCAAACCAGCACAATTAATCCAATCAGATGACATTTCATTTAATTATTAAGAATAAGATATCAAATAGTTCTATCTCAACTCAGTTCAGAAACAAAATAAACATGAACTAGCTTTATTATTCTGTAGTTAGTAGGATATTATATAGTTGTATTCCAAATCAATTGATAAACAAACAAGTAAATAATAAAATCATATTATATGTGTGTGTGTTGGGGGGGGGGGGGGGGGTCGGCTGATTTTTGAATCTATTAACCCACACCTAAATTGATCCACCATAAAAAAGATTTTGACATTCCAATTAAACCCACAAACTCCTAAAAATCAACCAAACCTAGCAGGTTGAGTTTTATTGGGTTGATTTTGATGAATTGGCGGGTGGGTTGCACACCCCTAATTCAAACCATTTTTGGTTTTACAATCTACACCCATAATTCCAGCCATTTTCTAACGAGAATTGGTGGACTATAAAGAGCAAAAAATGCTCAACCATGTTGAATTTGTGTTCCTACGACTAATGAATCTAGGATAGGTGCATTTTTAGGTTTGACAGACTTGCACTAAAGTTATTAATTGAAAATTTAATAAAATTCAAGAAAAAAAATGTCAAAAATATCTTTCGATATTTATACTAACAAAATTATCACTATTATTTTGATATTTTGATAGTTTGGGAGTTTGAATGATAGTTAGAAATTATATTATTCATTTCGTTTTCAACTTTAAATGAGTAAGCCTAGACCTTCACCTCTAATCTTTATGGTCCCATTAGCATTTCAAATTATCTTGAATAGACAAGATAAAATTTAAAAAATGTAACAAATATCTGCATATTTTATGATGAGGGTTGTTTAACTGAACATGAGACGAATATTTCAATGTATTCTTAAAAAAAAAAAAAAAGATAGGGTAAGAGTTTGTGAATTGAATATTTAGAAGTTTTTAGAACCCAAAAATAGGATAGAGAAGTTGCAATGGCGCGTGGAGCGAAGAGGACGTCGGCAGCGGTAGCCAAGAATTAAAAAGAAAAAGAAAAAGGGGCATGTGGAACACTTTGGCTTTGCCACGTAGTTCCTCCATTTAGTATAATTCCAAATCCAATGCATGGACAGCACGTGGGAACCGTACGCGTGACTTACTCTATATATTCACCTGTTTCTCCTTGCACTTCTTCTATCACACAACACAACACAACACAACACAACACAGAAGTTTAATTATTGGAGCATCATCAGTTACCAATTTTCATTTACTACTCTTTTTCCTATAAAAAGAAAAGAAAGAAAAGAAATATGACAACTGCTACCTTCGTAGATATCATCTTGGCCATTCTTTTGCCTCCTCTTGGTGTTTTCCTTAGGTTTGGTTGCGAGGTACCTAATTCATTCATTTTCTTTATTTCATTTCTTCTTTTTTAATTTTTCTTTCTTATTAATTTTTCATGTGGTTGATTATTAATTCAGGTCGAGTTTTGGATTTGTTTGTTGCTGACCCTTTTTGGCTATCTCCCTGGGATACTTTATGCTATCTATGTTATCACCAAGTGAACTTCAATCTTTGTAAGCGCCCATTCACTTCTCTCTCTCTCTCTCCCTTTGCTTCTGTTTTATTTTTATATTTCGTATAACCATTTTTTATTGCTAAACTAAATTCTTTTTGACTGAAAATGGTAAAATTTTTCTAAAAGAAGGATATATTAAAACAAACAAAAAATGTTATCTATTAAATAATACTTAATTGTCTAAAATAGTCAATCTCTACTTGGTGTGTTCTTTGTGCACAATTGAATATACTGCACATGCGATAATCACTTTCACATGTGGAGTGGGGGACAAAGGTTAAGTTCAAGATTATATATGACGGATGAGTTACTTTCTATATATACAAGATAAATAATTAAGATGGATGCGTTAGTTTCTATTATATATATATATATCGATATGATTACTCTTCTTTTTGTATAGAATGGTGGGTAAGCTATATATGATTTAATTTTGTGTCCCTAAAAAAAAAGAAAAAAAAATTATCAATAAACAATTCATTAAGGTAAATTGTTGTGGGGTATGAGAAATCAACATGAAAAAAGGTAATTAACAAGTATAGATGATTTGTTAATGTATTTGTAAAAGTAAAAACAAAAGCAGAGAGGCCCCAAATGCCACTCTCTCACTCATGAGTCATGAGTCATGAGTCGTGGGGCTGCTGTGAGTTTGGGTTATGGTAAGACTCATAGTCATAGACAGCGTTTAATGCATAGGCCCCGCGTGATCTTGACGTTAGCTGCACTATACTTCTTGCATTTCATCTTAATAATTGTGACTTAAGTGGACTGCCTTTTTCCTCTAATTATGAGTGAGCTGCGCTTAGCTTTTGACAATTTTGCATCTTTTTTTGGGCAGGTGGAGGTGTGACCTGTGAACGGCAATATGTCTTTTGTTTCTCTGATTTGGGGTTCGTTTATAGCTGTTGATGATGGACAATTGATTCTTCTTTCTGTGTGTCAAAGTGTTTAAGATTTTCTTTTCCTTTCTTTTTCTTTTCCCACCTTTTTTAATCTGATGTAAAGGTGGAATATTGGTTCTGTATGATATTCTTAAACCCATGATGGGTATTTGAGAAAAGGTGTAAACTTTGATTGATGCTTACTAAAAGGCTTGGCTTCCATGCAAGTGCAAAGAAAATTTCATCAGAAGGCCATTGCAGCTTTAACATTGATGCTTATTCACTCAAATTTTTTCTTTCTCCCCTGAAATACTATGGTTCCACAGGTTTCCTGCAAAAATGAATAAAAAATTAAGATATTCCTTATTATTATAAAGGCTGTTGTTTTTTTTTTTTTTTTTTTTTTTTTTTTTTTTGGTTAAACCACCCGGTGTCCGGAACCACAGGGCCCCGACTAAATCCGGATTCGAGCCGGGTAGGACCACAAGGGCGGCAAAGCTCTCCCAACCGAGTTTTAACGCAGCTGCATGCCCAAGGCTCGAACCCGAGACCTTGGTTAAGCTAGGACAACTCTTTACCAGTTGACCAACGCGCTCCTGTTGTTGGTGTTGTATAATACATGCTTTAAATTCTTCACATTTGGGACATAATTCTTTTTATGACTACAAAGTAATGCTTCATTCTTGCAATGGCACCCAACAATTGATCCACAATTGAAGGGAAAGGGCGCAAGTGAAGTATTGTATGAAACAGAAAAAGAATGAACTTCTTCATACCATCTTTAGCAATTATACCAAATGGATCGTGCCGGAGATAAGCGGGAAAAAAAATTATAAATACCCATTTATATAGTTTTTTAATATATTAAAATATAATTATTTATTAATAAAAATAAAAGACATGAAATACTATTATTTTTAATATAATTATTTATAAATATTATTTTTTAATACAATCACCTATGGGAAGTTGTTTTAAATCTTTAAAATTATTTATGATTGAATTCAAACTACATGCAATTATATCCTTGAAAATTATAAATTTAGTATTTTTCATTTATTTTCAATTTATAAATTTATTTATAAATTTATCTAATTTAGTATTATCAGTTAATAAGAGGCGCAAGTGATCTTAAATTTGTGTGACAATTTACTATATTATATGATTTGTTTTTGCTGGGTCTTTTCTCCATATTTTTAACACTCACCCCGTTTCACTACCAATTAAGGACTACCACCAAAAACTTTTCTTAATTTTACCTTCTTTTTTTTTTAATCATTTGTCCCTATTGCTCAACTACCAGTCAACAAACAATCAAACCTTTCTCAAAAAAAAAAAAAAAAAAAAAAAAAAAAAAAACAAACAATCAAACACTACACCGATATATTATATATTCTCTCGCTAACACTACACCGATATATTATATATTCTCTCGCTATCTCTCTTATCTATATAATGTAAGAGGGAGAGAGTCATATGTTCTCTCTCTCTATCTCTCTTATATTATATCTCTTTTATCCGTATAATATAAGAGGGAGTCACAAACAGAGTGACAGAGTCACAAAGCCAAAAATCAATTGTAACCATTCGCCTGACTTTCTCCTCTATTTTTTTCATTCTTTTTTCTGTTTGCACTACTGGGTTTACACTTTTTTTTTTTTTTTTTTTCTTCATTTTAAGATTTACATGGGCTTTGGGCTGGCCTGTTAGGACCAGTGGGATGGTTCATGATTTTTGAAGGGGGCCTGGGCTACAAAGTAAGGGCCCAGTCTTCTCTTTTTTTTCGGCCCAGGGGGCTAGGCCCCCTAAGCCATCCTGGGTCCGTTCTTGCAAATGGATTTATGTTAAAAAAATGTAGGTTGTTTCAATCATAATTATTTAGGAATCACAAAAAAGAACTGCAAATGTCATTAAAAAAAACTCAAATAAAAATAGGGAATGAGATGTGTAATCGTACCAAATGGATTTACGTTAAAAAATGTAGGTTGTTCCAATCATAATCATTTAGGAATCACAATAAATAACTGCAAATATCATTAAAAGAAATGTAGGTTGTTCCAATCATAATTATTTAGGGATCACAATAAGTAACTGCAAATATCATTAAAAATAAAACTCAAATAAAAACTGGAAATGAGATGTGTAATCGTACCAAATGGATTTATGTTGAGAAATGTAGGTTGTTCCAATCATAATTCTTTAAGAATCACAAAAAATAACTGCAAATATCATTAAAAAAAAAGTCAAATATAAAAAGGAAATGAGATGTGTAATTGTAAAGGTGTAAAACACAAAACAAACTCAAATGGTCCCTCCAAGGGGGTTTTCCATCCTACCAAAAAAAAAAAAAAAAAAAAAAAAACAATTGATCTAGGTAAGATATCTCAATTAAACAGATAAGAGAGGAAAATTAAAGCCATAATTTCATAAACCAGCAACGTATATAAAAAAAGGGGAAATTAAGAAAAAAATTAGAGTAATTAATAATTTTTTAACAACATTAATTCAAAAAGGTGATACAATACACTAACCTCCAACCATGCATTAAAATATGATGCCTTCATAATTCTCTTCTCCTTTTCCTAATTTATTATCCATGTCATTCATTTCAATTTTAGAAAAACATTCATTTCAATTTTGCATAATATTACACAATTAGAAGGAAAAAAAAAAAAAGATTCATAAGACATCTTTCACAACAACATTTCAATGGTAGAAAAACAGTCATTATAACTACTAGTTTTTTTTGGTGAGTTACAAATGATTATAACTTCAATTTTTATTTTTAGAATAAGAATTATTTAATTAAATTAGGAATATTTTTATCAAATTTTTAAATAAAGTTACCGACAATCAAGAATCTAGCCTAATGGTCTGCTCAAAAGTCAGAACCGTGACTTTGTATGCGAATCCAAATCTGTTATGGGGCTGGCGTTGTCACTTCCGCTTCGTTTATTTCAATGAAAAGCCTTACGTAAAGATAGTTTTTCTTATTTTCTAATGTTTGATAGTCTAAAAAAATATAAGTCAAAGAAAAATTAGTTTTAGTCAATATAAAAAGTATAGCTTATTTTTAGAGATTGTTTTCCATTAAATTTTTTTGAAAACAATTCTATTTCATAGCAAGCTAAATAAGGGAAGTTAAGAGGTGGTTTTTCAACTTATTTAAAGTTGCTACTAAACATTAAAAAATAAGATAGTTTTATAGAAAATATTTTTTTAAAAATAACTCATTTTCTAAAAAATATCATTATTGAAACAAATAAAACGTTAGTTAATATGAGATTTTCTCGTGGGCCCAATATAGTACACCAATCACAGTTATGAAGTTGGGTCAGGCCATTAACACTTTACAAGTCCCACTGTCACCTCTAAATAAATAGCATGGAATATGAACAAACAAAGCAGCATTTTTTTTTTCCTTTTCTAAATTTGATAGTTGGAGACAGAGGTACACGAAGATGCCAATTGACCTGGCAACAAGACAAGATCAATTCCATGTATTTTGGGGCTTGGCGGCAGTTGTAAGAGAGACCTTTTTTTCTTTACAAATTAATTAAAGCATATTTATTTAACTTTAAATATAATTTTTTTTTCATTTACAGTTTTTTGTTTTTTACTTTTTGAAATACAAAATTATAATATTTCTTTTTGTCGATAATATGGTTAACACTTAATATTTTTTGTAAGTTAAATTTAATTTTATCAAATTTAATTTTGAAAAACTTATTTTTACTGGTACAATTGTAACATTTGTTAGTGATTTTTTCCCCATTTTATCAATTCCTTCATATCTAGATGAATTTTTTTAATCAACATTTAAAAGACATGCCAAAAAACCTAATTTATCAAAAAAACTATTATAGCTTCACTTAATCTTGGAATTTACAATAATTTCAACATTCACAAGGACTTATACTTGAATTTCAACCCTTATTCCCTATACTCTACAAGTATAAGTGTCTATGGAGTGACCGTCGCACCAAGACTGTGTGATGTGTAGTGGTGACAATAATTTCAACATTCACAAGGAAAAATTGGTTAACTAAAAATCAAATTAATGCTACAATTTTCCACTTTAATTAATTGTAAGGCATAAGATATAAAGTATAACTTAATAAACCAGAGTATTAGCATCAAACTAACACAACTATTTTATTAGTGTTTTATAGTTTAAACCAATACAAATAACAACAAATTTATATTGGTAGTGCATCAAATCTACACAATTAATCCAATCAAATGACATTTCATTTAGTTATTAAGAATAAGATATCAAATAGTACTGTCTCAATTCAATTGAGAAACAAAATAAGTGTGAACTAGCTTTATTATTCTATAGTTAGGAGGATATTATATAATTTTATCCCAACTCAATTGATAAACAAAAGAGTAAATAATAAAATCATATTGTGTGTGTGTGTGTGTGTGTGCGCTCGCGTGAAGGAGGGGGGGTTGGGTTAGGCAAATTTGTCGATCTACTAACCCACACCTAAATTGATCCACAATAAAAAAGATTTTGACATTCCAATTAAACCCACAAACCCCTAAAAATCAATCAAACCTAGCAGGTTGAGTTTGATTGAGTTAGTTTTGGTGAATTGGCAGGTGGGTTGCACGCTCTTAATTCAAGTCATTTTGGCTCTACACCCTTAATTCAAGCCATTTTCTTACAGGGAATTAGCGTACTATAAGGATCAAAAAATGCTCAACCATGTTGAATTTGTGTGCCTACGACTAATGAATCTGGGATAGGTGCATTTTTAGGTTTGACAGACTTGCACTAAAGTTATTAATTGAAAATTTAATAAAATTCAATAAAAAAAGGTCAAAATATCTTTCTATATTTATACTAATAAAATTATCTCTATTATTTCAATATTTTGACAGTTGGGGAGCTTGAATTATAGATAGTTCTCTTAGAAATTATTAAACATTTCGTTACATGAGTAAGCCTAAAACTTCACCCCTACGCCAAATATGCACATTACCATTTTTTATGGTCCCATAAGCATTTCAAATTATCTTAAATAGACAAGATAAAATTTAAAACTTGCAATATATATTCTGACGAGGGTTGTTTAACTGAACATGAGACGAATATTTCAATGTATTTTCTCTCCCAAAAAATAAAAGAGGATAGGATAAAGTTTGTGAATTGAATATTTAATTAGCAGAATTTAGAAGTTTTTAGAACCCAAAAATAGGATAGAGAAGTTGCACAGGCGCGTGGAGCAAAGGAAAGGTTAACATGTCGGCCGCGGTAGCCAAGAATAAGAAAAACAGTGGTTGTCCGATGGGAATGAAAAAAGGGGCACATGGAACACTTTGGCTTTGCCACCTAGTTCCTCCATTTATTATGATTCCTATTATCTCAACAAAAAAGAAAAGAAAAGTGATAGACTTTATTAATTTACACACTTTGTTAACACCACTAAGCAACCGCGAATATTAGGAATTGAATTATAGGATTATTTCATTTTCACGTATCCAATGCATGGACAGCACGTGGGAACCGTACGTGTGACTGACTCTCTATATATTCACCTGTTTCTCCTTGCAGTTTCTTCTATCACTCGACACAACACAACACAACACACAAGTTTAGTCATTGGATAATCATCAGTTACCAATTTTCAATTTATTACTCTTTTTTCCAACAAAAAGAAAAGAAAAGAAATATGACAGCTGCTACCTGCATAGATATCATCTTGGCCATTATTTTGCCTCCTCTTGGTGTTTTCCTCAAGTTTGGTATCCGGGTACCTGATTCATTCATTTTATTTATTTCATTTCATTTCATTTCATATATTTTTATATTTCTTTCTTATTCATTTTTCATGTGGTTAATTGATTAATTCAGGTCGAGTTTTGGATTTGTTTGCTGCTGACCATTTTGGGCTATATCCCTGGCATACTTTATGCTCTCTATATTATCACCAAGTGAACTTCAATCTTTGTAAGCGCCCATTCACCTCTCTCTCTCTCTCTCTCTCCCCTTTGCTTCTGTTTTGTATTTGTAAAAGTAAAAACAAAAGCAGAGAGTCATGCACTTTCAAAAACAAAAAAAAAGCAGACAGTCATGAGTCATGGGGCTGGCAGTGAGTTTGGGTTATGGATAGACTCATGGTCATAGACAGTGTTTAATGCATAGGCTCAGCGTGATCTTGACTTTCCCTGCACCATACTTCTTGTTTTTCATCTAAATAATTGTGACTAATAAGTAATAAATGGACTGCTTTTTTCTCTAAATTATGAATGAGCTGACCTGGGCTTTTAAGCTTGAAGGCTTTCGGCTTTTGACAATTTTACATCTTATTATTATTGCTTTTTTTGGGCAGGTGGAGTTGTGACCTGTGAACGGCAATATGTTTTTTTTGTTTCTCTGATTTGGGGTTCGTTTATAGGCGTTGATGGACAGTTGATTCTTCATTATGTGTGTCAAAGTGTTTAAGATTTCCTTTTCCTTTTTCTTTTTCTTTTCCCCTTTTATTTTTATTTTTATAATCTGATATAAAGGTGGAATATTGGTTTTGCATGATGGTGGTGGTGGGTACATATCACCCTTAGCATACGTATCAACCAATGCAGTACCAACAAACACATCTGTTTTGAAATAGCAGAGAAATTAAAGTGGTTTGGATAAATACCAGTGCACCTCATATTATTAAAAAATGTCAAGGCCTTAAAAAGGGTTTGTTAAAGTGTGATAATTGGGTAATAAGCGAGGTCCAAGTGCAAATATTCTTAAACCCATGATGGGTATTTGAGAAAAGGAGTAAACTTTGTGAAAGCAGAATTCATTCACCATTGAAACTGTGTATTCATGCCTCCAAGTATGTGGTGCTTTAAATGTGCATGCAAGGTAGAAAATTGATGAACTTCGGTAACATGTATATTGTCTCCCAAGTTCTTAGCAATATAAAATTCAATAGACAATGGTGACCTCCTATCATCTGCAACTTTTCTCCAACAAACATCCAACGGTTCCTTGAATGGTAATCCATAGCTTTCTAGCACCATCTGAGCAGATTTAAAAATAAATAAATAAAGACAAATGGAAAAATGAAAATAAGTAAGAAACAACTTTGCATAGATTCTAAAGTTATTGTTGCTGGATAGCCATATAATTATAAGCAGATTGGTTTCTTTTTGCACATCCATCCATTAAGAACCTAGCTAGGTCCAATAATAGCACAGTCCCTTGTGCAACTAAAACCCTCCAATCAGAACCTATGTCACTATCAATTACAGTGCAGGAGGGTTTCCTAGCGTTAACTGCAAGCAGATAATTATTGAACTCTTTTTTTTTTTTTTTTTTTTTTTGAGAAACAGATAATTATTGAACTTGTCACATAATGTGTAGTGTAGAATTTTATACTTAAGCTTCAATACTTGTCACACATTGCAAGATAGGCATTTACCATGCAGACATTTTTTTTTTTTTGATGGGACATGCAGACATATCTTTATATTGGGTCACTATCAATTACCATGCCTCACATCTTTCCCTAGGATTATTTGGAATCCTAACTCAACTTTAATTATAATTCTTCAAGAGCTTTCAACTCCATGTGACTTGAAAGTCACACAAACACAAACTAATTAAATGAGCACTACTTCGGTGTGGGCTGGACATTGGTGTCCACGTGCACCCAACATTTTAAACATTGAGATGATGAAATCATGGTGTGATATCTCAACCTCACATCAATAATAAATTAATAAGAAATAAATAAAAAGCATATGCCAAATTGGTTGTTATTTTTATTACTGGTTTTCTTTTCTCTTTCTAAATAATAAGGACTTATTAAGCATCCACCAAAGAATTGCACTAAAAGTGGATAAAATGGTTTTAAAGGTGAGAATATGAATTTACTTAAGTAAACAACAGCAACATTAACAAGCCTTAATCCCAAAATTTGGGGGTTGGCTATGGATCTTCAATAAAGTATAATAGGTTGTATAGTAGTCATATAAATTGCATATCCAAGATGTAAATTACATAATTATAATCCATATAGCCTGTAATCCTGATGAACCTTTAAAGTCATGACTCAAAACTTCGTATAATTGTTACTTATTTTGAAAACCACTTGCTGAGGTGAAGATTCTAAGCTCAATATATACTGTATATATAGGCAATCCTCAAGTGAAACATAAAACAAACCCAAATGGTCCCTCCAAAGAGAGGTTTTTCCATCCTACAAAAAACAATTTGATCTAGATGAAATGTTGTAACACATGTCAATAGAATAGACAAGAGAAGAAAAATTAAACCCAGAGTTTCATAACCCAGCAATGTATAAAAAAAAAAAGGGAAAATTAAGAAAAAAAAATAGAGTAATTGATAATTTTTAAACAACATTAATTCAAAAGGGTGATACAATACACTAACCTTCAACCATGCATTAAAATGTGATGCCTTCATAATTATCTTCTCCTTTTCCGGATTTCTTATCTATGTCATTCATTCCAATTGTAGAAAAACATTCATTTCAATTTTGCATAATATTACACAATGATAAAAAGAAAAATGATCCTCAAGATATTTCTCTCAAAACATGCATTGATGTCTCATGTTGTGAGAGTTGTCTCATGAGAATCTTCTCCATTAGTTGTAAAAGACATTCACTGCACGCAACGAATATTTTTGGGATATAACTTTTATTTTATTAGTAAATATATAATATTGATGTATATTATTCATTATTTATTCATAGAAAGTTTCTAGAAAATCTGTACATTTCAATTGTAGAGAAATTCATTTTAACTACTAGTTTTTTTTTTTTTTTAAATTTAATTTTGTTGAGTTACAAACGATTTTAACTTGATTTTTTTATTTATAAAAGAAGAAGAAGAACTATCTAATTAAATTAAGAGTATTTTAACCATTTTTTAAATAAAGCTACTGACCATCAAGAGTAGTGTAGCCTCATGGACTGCTCAGCAGTCAGAACCGTGGCTTGTGTGTGGATCAAAATCTGTTCTTCAATTCAGTTAACATTGTACTCTACTTGTGAATGGTTGGGGCTATGACAACATTAATTCAAAGGGTGATACAATACACTAACCTTCAACCATGCATTAAAATGTGATGCCTTCATAATTATCTTCTCCTTTTCCGGATTTCTTATCTATGTCATTCATTCCATTGTAGAAAAACATTCATTTCAATTTTGCATAATATTACACAATGATAAAAGAAAAATGATCCTCAAGATATTTTCTCTCAAAACATGCATTGATGTCTCATGTGTGAGAGTTGTCTCATGAGAATCCTCCATTAGTTGTAAAAGACATTCACTGCACGCAACGAATATTTTTGGGATATAACTTTTATTTTATTAGTAAATATAATATTGATGTATATTATTCATTATTTATTCATAGAAAGTTTCTAGAAAATCTGTACATTTCATTGTAGAGAAACATTCATTTTAACTACTAGTTTTTTTTTTTTTTTTTAAATTTAATTTTGTTGAGTTACAAACGATTTTAACTTGATTTTTTTATTTATAAAAGAAGAAGAAGAACTATCTAATTAAATTAAGAGTATTTTAACCATTTTTTAAATAAAGCTACTGACCATCAAGAGTAGTGTAGCCTCATGGACTGCTCAGCAGTCAGAACCGTGGCTTTGTGTGTGGATCAAAATCTGTTCTTCAATTCAGTTAACATTGTACTCTACTTGTGAAATGGTTATGGGGCTATGGCGTTGTTACTTTGTTAATCCTTTTTTTCCCTCGTGGGCCAAAATGGCCCAATACCACCTTTCTACAAAATTTTTAGCCAAAAAATATTGTTTCAGAAATAAATGGGGATCTATCACTTTTTCCAGTACTCGAGCTCACCAAACTCGAGTACTAGATTTTCTAGTTCCACTATGGCACGCCAGCATGACATTTCGGATTTAAAAAATGTCACTTTGTACTCGAGTTTACTGGACTCGAGTACTGTATACTGTGGTACCCGAGTCTAGTAAACTCGGGTATCAATCTGGGTTACACTGCAGAAATTGGGGCAACACAATACTCGAGTTTCATGGACTCGAGTACTGTGTTAGAAGTACCCGAGTCCATGACACTCGAGTATCAATCTGCATGCACTTAACAAATTCGGGCCAAATGCCAATTTATACTCGAGTTTCATGGACTCGGGTACTTCTAACACAGTACTCGAGTCCATGAAACTCGAGTATTGTGTTGCCCCAATTTCTGCGGTGTAATCATGCACTTAAAATCTTTACGTCCATTTGCATGAAGTTCTCGCTTATTACACACTCTTAAAATCCATTTGATTTTTTAGTGAACATTTTTTTTTTGTTTATAAGTTGATTTTGGTGAATGAAGTCAGAACTTCATGCGAATGGGTTGAATCTGCTCGATGGACAAGAGTCACAAGACCCATGAAACATTGCACAAGGTTTTCCTCCATAACTAAAGATGGCTTATATTGCAGAGACCACCATTCTAACAATTGCAGATTTGCAATAAACATTTCAAAGTTACATAAAAGTTGATTGTCTATCTTTTTTATGTAAGGCATCCTCCCGCAGAGGATTAAATAAATAAATAAACTAAATCAAAATAATTAATACATAAATCGAAAATAAAAACTACTAATAAATACTTTCATGAAACAAAATACGTTTAAAATTTAAGCATAAGAACCAAGTCATTTTACATGACAAAAAGACTAATAAATTCACTAATTATTGAACTATATAAAGACAATGGTGATGACAACCGGGGTAATAGAATTTTCAGCAAGTCATTTTCTCTAATTACATAGCAACAAGGGGAATCATGTCACCAACATGAACAAGCAACCAAACTATAGGAAAATTACAACTTATCCATATCAATCCTCCTCTAGATTGATGGAGTCATTGAACTTCCCATACAAAATCTTTTTCAATTCGGCCATCTGTGCAACTACAGAATCTTCTCTTCCTCCAGTTTTTCCAAGTTCTTGCTAGTCACCTCTTTCATCTGTTCTATCCTGGCCTCCACTTCATCCTTTGACACATGGGCAAAGACTTCCCCTATTTGGAACCGAACCACATCGTCATTAGTGAGAATCAGTTCGTTGCTAGCATCCTCCAGATTTTCATTTGATTCCTTAGGGGGAAAAAAAGACCATTTATTTAGAAGGGAATCATAATATTAAAAAGAACAAGACAAGTCAAATTTTCAGCATGTTGTAATCATAAATAAATGCAGGTTGAATAAATATACATTTTCACCAACATATAATCACTGCATTTAGAAAAACAAATATTTCATGCTGTAAAGAGCATTAAGGTTTGAAAGAAACAGGGAGATAAAATCTGAACGTGACAGAGCAACAAATAATGAAAATTATAAATTGATTAGTAACACATCTGTAGCCAAATCATTCCACTTCACTTTTTCATCTAATGATTATAGTTTCACTTTCCTCTCAATACCATGTCATGTCACAATGGGATGTCCAACTGTAGAATGTAGAAAATGGAGGCAATCCTTGCCCCTTGATAATACGCAAAAAAGTGCAACAAAATTAGAAACAAGATATGTGGTTCTAGCGAAAGGATCTTATTGTCAAATAATTAATATTCAGAGAGGTTTGTTTGTTATTATTCCATCTTGGAGACCCTAATTTTGTGTAGGCACTGCTGATTGTTTTTTCACAATCTTGGAGTCTCTGGGATCATGCAGAAAAAGGTGAATAAGGTGCTAGGTGGTTGGAGGGGAGGTGAAGGTTATTCTGTGGTGAAAGAAGACAAACAGTTACATCCTGCTTTTCCAGCACTACTGCCACAAAAGGCACAACTTCATGGGGAACCCAAAGCTCATAAACAAACAAGTTAAGGTAAATCTATACATTCGGAAAGAACAGGGATTTTAGGGCTGAGCCATTGCCTTCAATGAAGCAGATATCAGATAAGGGAGCCTTACTAGCTGGGTGAACTT
Source organism: Castanea mollissima (assembly GCA_014183005.1). Lineage (NCBI taxonomy): Eukaryota > Viridiplantae > Streptophyta > Magnoliopsida > Fagales > Fagaceae > Castanea > Castanea mollissima. The sequence continues at coordinate 89,928 of JACAVU010000049.1, read as the reverse complement.
TGAGTTGATCTATGACTTCAGAAGACAAAGTTGTGTCACCAAACATGTCATGCAAAGTAAAGCTGTGCAGCCACATCAGAATCAAAATCAAGATCCGCAACACAAGAGAGGAGGAATGGTAATTTTACTGCAAAATGTTTATAAACTAACATGACAAGGAATGTAATTGGTGCCCACTTCAACAATATAATAAATGAATTTTTTAATAATTTTTGTGATTGGCTACTCATCAATTTGTAAGTCAATATAGTAAAATTTGTATTATCGATAACATTGCTCATAAGAAATAGAGGAAAAATCTTGATTCTGTTATCATGCAAAGGAAGAATCGTGAGAACAAAAAAAGGGGAGGGGGGGTGTTACAAAGCAAAAGAAAGCTCTCCTTCCATTCAACAGACATTATGTTGACATCACAAACATGTTAAAAGAGCGATTTAAATATGCCTTCCCTGAGACCATGGGAGCTTGATGTTACAAATTATAATACTAAATATGCTTTACATGGAAATGGCAAATCATCCACTATATAATGTAGACATAAATAAAAGATTCAAAGACTTGCAGATGGTGACCCAACTACCAGTAGCTTCTGCGTCAACATAGCGTTTTGACTCGCCACATGGAGTTGGAATTGAAAATGAGTGACAAAGATTACTAAAAGTAGCTGAAAGCTGATGGGGTACGTCTTTTGAAGAGGAACTCGAGTTCCTTGAAATCAAGTACCATTCATTTTGCGTTCATTATAGTAGTTGTAGTGGTTGCCGCCAGGAAGTAGGTGTATGTAATAAGTATGGAACTTAGTACTCGAGTTTCAAGAACTCGAGTACTGTGTTAGAAGTACCTGAGTCCAGTACGCTTGAGTATGGCTCGGGTATAATAATAAAATGTGTACAATCATATAGATTAGTACTCGAGTTTATAAGACTCGAGTACTGTGTTACTAGTACTTGAGTCCAGTAAACTCGAGTAAGGCTCGAGTGAATTTACTTACAAATCATCTAGAGTCTCGCGAGGTTTTTATTTTTTTATTTTTTTTAATGCAAGTCTCGAGTTTATAGAGGTTTTTTTTGTTTTTGTTTTTTGGTACTCTCGAGTTTATAGAAGTATGAATAAATGGGTGTCATTTTCAATAAATATATGTATCATAGAGATCACTTATTAAAACGAATTGGTAACTCTTTCAAGGCTACTCAATTGGTACCACTTTAAATTATATCTTACAAACTTTAGCACTATGCTCTGGTTCTAACAAGCTTGTATGCATTGTACCAAAAAAAAAAAAAAAAAAAAAAAAAAAAAAAAAAACCCAAAAACAAAAAACCTTTTATGCACTGCACTTTATGTAATGTGATTAATTACCTCCAATCTGTGGTCATTATATTTGAAGTTACAATTAGATCTTGAATGTCAGAAGGGGGCCAAGGATGAGGATTAACACTATGGGACAAGCATAAAGCAGAATAAAGAGTTTAAATGCTATTAACAAGTAACCATTGTCATGCACAGAAGTGGATTCCTTCAATGGAGATGCTCTCTCAACACTAGCTCTCATAGGCCACTGCTTTATGGGACGATTGACCAGTGATCTTGGATTTTCCCTAGGAATGAAAAGAGCATCTGCCTTTGGTGTGTTTCTTCATCATCGCTAAAGAATGGAACCTGTATACAAAAAGTACCAATTAACATAACACACTGCATAGCTAGGTTATAATCGTTTTAAAACAAAGATTAAGTTTAACAGAAGCATCATTCTCTCCTTTGGCCCATCATTCTTAGTATGATATTTCCTCGCAGGCAACCTAATCCGCCTTTGTGACAGGTGTCGAGAAGTCAATAAGGATGATATTCGCACAGGAGCAGGTTTATCAACAACTTGATTGACCAAAAACTGGAGTGGACCCAAAGCTAAAGGACAGGGAAGTAGAAGCCCCAAAAGCAGGAGTGCTTGCAGCACCAAATGCAGACGTTGTGGCACCAAAAGCTGGAGTAGTTGAAGCACCAAATGCAGGAGCGCTTGAGGCACCAAATGCAGGAGTGCTCGAGGCACCGAATGCAGGTGTGCTTGAGGAACCAAATATAGGGCTGCTTGAAGCTCCAAATGCTCCGCCAGATCCAAATACAGGAGCATTTGACACGCCAAATGCAGTCCCTGTGCTGCCAAATGAAGGAGTTGTTGCTGAACCAAAGGCTGGAGCGCTTGTAGCACCGAAGGCTGGGGTGCTTGCAGCACCAAAGGCTGGAGTGCTGGTTGACCCAAAAGCTGGAGTACTACTTGCACCAAATGCAGATTGACTTGTCGCACCAAAAGGTGTGGTGGAACCAAACATACTACTTCCAAATGCTGGCTGTGATTGTTGATTTGTGCTTCCAAAGGGACTTGTTTGAGTAGTAGTGGACCCAAAGCCTCCAAAAGGCTTCTGACCAAAAACGGATGACCCTATAGCAATAGGAGAGAGCTATCAGTTCAGATAAAATCTTAAAAGAAAAAAAGTGAACAAGTTGAGTTCATAAAAAGTACTTTTGTATATAAGACATCCACCTACTTAAGAGAAATATTATTAGCTTCTCTATAATCTAACCTATATAGTCAATTGCAGAGAATGATCATGAATGATCATTTAAAGTACTTCTTGTGGTCAAGAAGGGAGGAATATGTGTGCAGGGAGAAAAAAGAAAAACAAAAAAGGGAAGCATCCATTTACTCAACAGTTGATAAATATAAACTAAAAGCAAATTCAATTGATGTCTTAGTTATTATTTAGTGATCTGTTCAAATTCCTTTCCCTCATCTCTTCATACCCTTATCCCATATAATTGTCTTCCAAAGTAATTCCATTATATTTACTTATCAAAAAAAAAAAAGTAATTACGTATATTCAAGATAGAAAAAATGACCAAATAATACAATAAAAACCATAAAGCTGACATATAACTTGTCTAGCAAGGAGAGAAGTACAAGAGACATGATATCCTACGAAGCAAGTGAGGAGTTAGGGTGTGACAAAATGGAATCAAAGAAGACCCCAATGCAACCAGATGGTGGGTCCCAAATTTGTATGTTTTTAGTGTATTTTTCTTTTGGTTTGAATTGCACCCAAGGAATAAAAATAAAAATAAAAAAGCCATTGGCCATTTAATGAAACAAACACAAATTAATATAAATTCAAGGTAGGCCCTTCTTGTTATACCAAATAATAATTTAATAACATGTACACATGCCATAATCACATGCTCGTAGTGAATATAGACAATTATACAAATCTGCAAGCCCTTGTATTTCCTGTTAAATTTTACTTAAAAATCACTACCAAATAGAGCTTCCTTTGAACCAAAGACTGAGTTACATGCCTAAAAAAAAAAATGAAAGACCACAAACATAAGCCTAACATTTGCAAACATTAACAAAACTTTTTTTTTTTTTTGATAAGTAATGTAAATATTGCCCATATCATAAAAAGGAGTCAGCCAAGTATACAGGAAGAATACAGATAGGGATAGAGTAGAAACAAGAATAAACCCCAAAGTACGTCAGAGTACCTCATTGACACATAAACGAGATGGTTCCTTTGCCGGTTCTAGGACGCCTTTTATTAATGACCTCAAACCTTTCTCTGCAGATATAAGATAAGGTTGATAACCATCTGCTTCTAGGACAATCTAATAAAATTGAAAGTGCCATATCAAAAGCAAAGCACCTGAAAACATTACTAGTCAAAAATAGAACAAAAGGAGAATGAAATAAGAAAAAGAGACTCTACCCTTTTGACATTGTTTATGTCAAAATGCCTGTCCAAGGGGAGCTGCTTAATCCTGTTAGGAAAATTTCCCTCAAATCTAGCAACAACTTTCCACCCACTACCCTGCAAAGAAAATTTGTGAAAAGAACTAAGTATTTGTGGTAGGACACCATTCTTGCAACAGTACACATCAACGGCAGTGTATTTGTAAAATTGAACTTCAAAATTTCAAGATCATGACATACAAAGAAGTGGCAGAAAAAAAACAGATCAAAGAACCATCCCTATGCACAGTAGAAATCAGGATAACAGATTTGTACCAATTAAAATAATGCAATGCCAGGATTACTGTTAGGCCTAAAGGAAGTCAAACGGTAACCATACGTTAACTTGAATAGCAGTTTGATATTTGAGCAAACACTCTTATTTGGCTGTAAAAATATCTAACAAGGAGGATGCATTTTTCCCAATTTTAGACACATATACTAGGCCTTTAGCATGACAACCAATTGGAGATATGTACATTCTTCCTTATGTGTCATTTGGCAAATATTTTGCATTACTGACATAAGATTATAAAGAGCTATAATTGAAAGAAACTACTGACCGCACCACCCGTGATATGTAGGAGAAATTTGTCCTCAAATTCACGGCACAGTTGCAAGGCTATAGCTCTTGTACCTTCAGCACTATTAACCATTTGTTCACCAAGTCTAACTAATTTATCCTGAACAAATTGAGACTTCCACTGAAGACTGCAGTATTGTCAAAAGGATGAAAGTATCAATAAAGTGATGAAGGTTCCAAAACTCCAGTTACAAATAAAAACTATAGACAATAAAAACCAATCGTAAGTACACCCATTCATAAGCTTTTTAACTAGATTGGTTTTAGAATCAGAATGATCCAGACCCAACAAACTTTAAAAAGGAAGAGAAAGTGGCAGTGTAACTATGCAACTACAGAACAAAAATTAGCTCTTCATAACAAACCTGTCTCATAAAAGGTTTAAGGGTACATAGAAAAAGAATAATTCCATGTGCTTTGTCATTTAGCTTGCTGACCCAAATATCTAGGAAGTATGTACATGCGGGATAACATTAATAGAATGTTATTTACCACAAGATCATCCATAAAATTCTCACCACTATTCTTGCAAAACAGTCTTCCCAGAGAAACAAAAGCAAAAGGAAACAAAAACAAAGTAGACATACTTTATCAATGTAACAGATTTTAGCAAAAGCAGCACAACTATAATAAACTAAAGTACTGAACAATCCTCGCCCCAATCTAGCAATTATTAACAGTTATTCAAAATAATCTATTCATTTCCAGAAAAGGAAAAGTATCAAAAACAGAAATAAACTTAGCTACAAAATTGTATGCAGCAATGAAAAAAAAGAACAGAGAACAGTTATGACAAACTTCTATCTTAACTGAACTTTAACTTCATGTACAGAAGATCAAGAGCAGATGAAGGGGACAAACTTACCCAGAAAGAAGATTTGGCAGTCTGAGCTTCATATGGCTATGAATCCGGCCAGCAAGGGCCTCCACCAAAGCTGCTCTACCCAGCTTGCTTTAAGGAGCTCCAGTCAAAATAGATTTTAAACTTTCACTCTCAGCTCGCCAAGCAGTTTCTATAGAATTCTCAGAACCAGCACCGACTGTGCTGAAGCTATAGAAACAGATTTGACCAATTAAAGCAACCCAAGGGATATCAATGTCTTCGGTGGTCCCTGATTCAGTAGGGGAGCCTGAACAGTTGCAAGTGCTTTTGGTTCTGAAGCTGCTTGATCAATTTTACTAATAATGCCAACCGTTCTAGTGCCTACAGTCAACCCCAGAATAAAGGGGATAAAAATAAAAACAGTAAAATATCATCAAAAAAGGATGTGCAAAAGAGAACAAACTTGAAATAAATGAAGAATTTTTTTTAAAGAAATTAGAAAATGCAAGGTTAACAAATATAAAACCCACTTTCTGCATCAAATTCCTTCACTATTTTAGGGCTCGAGACGATGAAAGTTCTGGCGCCTGAGTTGCAGGAATTACAACTAGCAAAATAGCATCATTGTGTTCAACAATTCACTGATCTGAATAAAATAAGTAGAAAAGAATAATTATTTAAATGAAGTTCCAAGGGAACCTTAAAATTGAATATTCATCAAAGCATTATTAAAAACAACTATACCATGTTCAATCTACTCCAACAAGAATTAGCAAGGACCCCAAAAAAATACCTTCTACTAATTCGAAAACAAAAGAGAAGACCACTTACAGCCACTCACCATTGAATCATCCATAATTTGTTGATCCCATCCGGTAAGTTAATCAATTTCAAAGGTGGAGCTGAGCATATAAAAAACTTATTAAGAAGGCAATGTGTTGTGCATGTGTTGTGATACAAGTACATTTGCACGCATACGTACCCACATACACATACATAAAGAGTCGTATAGTCAGATATATGTAAGTACATACTACATGCTTATCTATAGATATACATGTGTTACATATGCATAGGATGTACACGTGTGCATGTGTACACAAACAACTAGCATTCATCCTATATAAGCTATGCGCTTCAACAAGGGAATACTCTGGTTCTAACCAAGAGTGAAGAGTGGTCACAATATCGAACTCAATGCGACAGAGAGCAGTTAACTATTCAATCAGATTCAGAAAACAATTACCCTAGTGGCACACTCATAACAACAAAAACAACAACAACAATCAAGCCTCAGTCCCAAAATTTTTGGGGTCAACAAGAGATCCTCAATACACGAGTCAGGATTAACCACATGATATCATTCTCTCAAAACAAAACAAAAAATGAGCTAATTTTCAATTACAGATTTTTCTATGAAAGTAAGCATTAAATTTAGAATAAGGACATAACAATGATGAACCTAAAATAAAAAATAAAAAAAATTGATAGAAAATTACAAGTATTGTCAACAGTTCACAGAAATAGGTCAATAAGGCAATGAATACCAATAATAGATTGAGTCAAAATGAAGAACACATTTTCTTACAAATGTTTCATGAAAGTAAGCATTATTAGAATACCCCATAAACAATGATGAACCTACAATAAAAAATAAAAAAAAACATAGAAATTTACCAATGATGTCAAAGTTCCACAGAAATGGATGCAATTTGTTACAGCCTTCTTCATATCTGCTCACATTTTGGGAACATTACCAATGAATAACCGATGCTTTGGAGTTGCTGAACACTTTACCTTTTTTCCCTGGCAAGAAAGGGTGTTAGCAGAAAAGTTGATCCTATGAGAAGTTGAAAGTAAGACACGCCGACAGCTATTCAGAAATTCTCCAAAATCAACCTCAAACACACAAACATAAAATATCATTAAAAAATTGAAGGCATGATGGTTCATTTACAAATTAGTGACGCACACATAGCAAAATTCTGATTTAATAAGCCATGGATGGGACTATTGAAAGGAGAAAATCATCAACAAGAAGTGCACTTAAATTACCTTTAATTCAGAATTATTTAACTCCTCAATGGCTCTAGAAGCCAACTCCTTGGTTCTGAGGGTCACAAAAGCATAAGCCTTGGTCCCACCAGAAAGGTGGAAACAATAAGAGGCCAAAAGAAGTTGCAGAGTAAGAACAGAACTATAATTTTAGCCTTCAAAGAAAGAGATGAAGAAATCCACAGTTACCTTGTAAAAAGCAGATGCATCATCTGTTTGAGCATTTCTGCCATCTCTTCGCATCCAGATTTATTATTGAGTCAGCTTCGAGGTTTGTAATAACAACCTTGAAACAAATAAAGGACAAGTTGCAACATGAGTGGGAAAATATTCTAGAGATAGCTCAAAACAAGATACAAACCTTGAGCAAATGTAGCACGACCATTGTACGGGGTGCTGCTTTGTTTAGTTCTTCTCTTATGTGATTCTCTCGTAGTGTGATCCAAATTTATCATACTATTGTCACTGTAGCACAAGAAAAGGCATATTAATGATAACAATAGGGCATAGATCATGCACTTTATTTTAATCAATGCCCAATACACACCCTGCACAAAAGCATACCTTCTAGTTAAAAGCCTTTGCGAATTAACTATCGAAAATCATCCCCGTTTTCTTCCCTTCACTAGTTCCTTGACTAGTCTCACCTTGCCTGAAAAGAACACAAGCAAATACTAATAATCAAATCATTTCACCATAAAGAGATGTATATGTAATCGATATTAGATCGATGTATAGTACCATGTCCAGTCCCACAGTCAAGAGGATGTGTCCGTGTCCATGTTCGTTGTGACCTTCGCGGCCGATCCTCAATGTGTGAAGCCTCTGGTAGGGGGGGGGTGGGTGGGTATCTCTGTCTGGAATGACATTAGGGGTGGGTAGCCCAGGGGTAGGCATGAATCTTATCTCATCTCTACCACGTACATTTACGGGGGCAGTGCCGATAGTCGGTGGGGGAGATGTATAGGTGGTGGGCAACAGAGATGTAGAGGATGTGGGTGGGCAGGTATCATCACGAACCATGGATGGGGACCGACATGTCTCCACATAGGCAAACGTATGGGATGGACCCGCATCATCATGTGCCATGAGCCCATGTCATAACCAGTGTCGAAACACATCTCATCTACTGTCTGACTTGCCTCGTCCATGGTGTGGTCATGCACGGGTGTGTGACGCCCACCAGATGTGTGACGGCAACCAGTTATGGGACGCCGACTAGATGTATGACGCTGACTAGATTGATGGCGTCCATGCCCTTGACGTTCACCTGCTTGCCAACCACCCCCTACAGCCGGTTCACTTGTGTTGCCCGCAGTGCGTGCATCGTCCAAGGTCAACTGACCGATCTCTTCAACAAATTGCAAGGCATTAATACATTCGGTGTAGATCTTGGACCCTGGTTCGCACTTCGCCATAATCCTCAACTGTGATTCAACCTATCACAAGTATACAAGAGTAGTGTTAGAAACTTACCAAAGTTTGAAGGTTGTACATTTATAACATAACAGTCGTTGTAAACTTACCAAAGTGTCCCAGTACGAGGTCTCTTTTGTAATATGCCGAACAGTGATGGGACGATACCACACCATATACTTATCATTGTAGCTCATTACCCCATGAAAGGGCGGTGCTTCGGCAATTGTGGCGTGCGTAGCCCATCTAGCAATATGCGTGGCATGTTCTGCAGCCTAATTTTTTTCTTGCTTGCCTTGGAGTGTTATCTTATGGAGTTCAATTGAAGTATCGACATTGACCAGTACGTCCTGCTTCATTCCAAATTGTTGGAGAACACGTTCGGGGTGATGGCCTTCAACCACCCAAAAATGTATAAGCGGCACGATGGACCTCCATATGTCTTGGCCTACCGTACAATATGCAGGTAGGGAACCCAAATAATCTCTATATGGCTCCCAGATAATCTACAATGATCCAACAGATGCAAACAACCATATTAACAATATAATTAGAAAAAATGTGTAACGAATGTGAACAATACATGGCAACAATGTTTAACTCTGAAAGGTATTAGGTTTATTCATTCCAAAGTGAATTGTAAGTACAACAACTACATGCCAAAGCGGTTCCCACTTGTAAAGGTCGATACCTGATTTGGCTGTAACGAAGCAAGCGACACATAATAGGCGCGTAGGATGTGCATTGGATGTTCAGTTGTTATCTTAGCCTCTTTCCATCTAGCAAACAACACAGACATAACCTTCATATTAGTTACTTACATAATTCTCATGCAAAAAAGTTAATGCGGAAATGTAAAACGATAACTAGGTAAGATCCTACATAACTGATAGCAAGTGGACCTGGGGGCAGTGCCTGGTGTGGATGCCTCATCACAGGACATATGTGTGGAAACCTCGCCCACGCCCACAACTGTACTAACAGCAGTGCACCGCCAATTTGCTTAGCTGTCTTCTCTGATGCCTTACAGAGGTGTCTATATAGCCAACTTAGTGCTGCACTACCCCAACTATAATTTTTTTCGTTGCTAATTGGATTGAAAAATTGTAGATACATAATTGAGAGCCATTCACCAGACTTGTCCATAAACAACATACTACCCAACATTTGGAGTATGTAAAATCGAGCACACTGCTGCACACACACCTTAGTGGTGTCAACAGGAAGAGGGTTGATAAACTGCTCCTCGAGCCATTTGGCTTTTATCCTCGGCCCTTCCAACATTGCAGTGTTCTTTTTCATACCGACTGGTCTTTCCGGTGGACGGGGGGTACCTAGCAAATCGATGCATAAGTCACGCCAACGCTCCATATGGGTAAATCCCACCACTGGCAAGCCATGTATAGGTACCCCCATTATGACCTCTATGTCTTGTAGCGTGATGGTCATCTCACCGTATGACAAGTGGAATGAGTGCGTCTCTGGCCGCCACCTCTCCACTAAGGCCATGATCAGTGCATGGTCAAGGTTCATATGTGGGACCCGAAGTAGCCCATCTAACCTCGCATCTTTGATATAACCAGCAATCTGTGGATCTAACTCACCTTCAAACAGACCTTTCTCTCGGTGACAACAAGTTAGTAGATTGGACACTTCCTGCAAACAGAGTAGCTTAGTATTAATAATAACATTCACTAAGCATGTAATAATTACGCTTCAAACTTATATTGACTACGATTTTGGACAAGTGCATACCTCGCCTTCCAAAGGAGCATCCCAAAGCAAACTTGAACGATGCACATCCTGCCTCGTCAAGACAGTCTGTATAGAGGGTCCCGCTCGATGTGGGTCCATATCTGGCATAAATTAAAGGTGATTAAAGGCCCATTAAGTGACTACTGGCCCATTAGGTCAAATGCAAAGCATAAAGTTTCTTCTTTTTCTTCTTCTTCTTCTTATTTATTTATTTTTAATTATAAACATATTTAGCTGAAAATGACAATAATATATATATCTAATGCAGCCTTCACTCACATCATAAGAAAAAATGAATTACACTTTAGAATGTTAAGTAGTCCAAGCATCCTACTCATTATTTAACAACATCAACCCCCAAAAAAATTTAGGCTCAGCTATTACATTAAGGTCATCCTAGATCTAAATCATATTCTACATTGGAAATAGCCCTTTCAGATTAAGCAAAACTTTTTTCAAAATAACATTGTGGGTTTTTTTATAAAAGTAAACTTGTCAATGATAGATTTGACAATGTAAACTTGTCTCAAAAGAGAAAAACAATGCATCGTTCCCACATCGACAAATTTCAGGGAACATACATTGTTTTTGGGTAAAAATGCATGCATTTGCTCAACAAAAGTGTTTGGGGCAACAAATTTCACAGAGTATGTGCTTTGTGAACTGTTATCCCACAAAAGTCACGATCATATGTTTCCTAATGAAATAGCTTGGTCTTTCTAGTTTGTACTACAGTCTAATGAATCATGGATGTTTGATGATCCAAGCAACAACAAAAATTTCCAAAAAATCTAAAACCTAAATGTAATAATCCACCCAAAATAATATAATTTCATTATGTAAAGGCATTTCCAAGCAACAAAGTCAGCCATATACCAAACTAAGACAACTTTCACTAAGTGGTCAATGCAAACCCAAATGATACAAGAGAAAAACAAAATAAAATGCAGTGGTAAAAGAAATTTCCTTATAATCCAAACACACTTTTATAAATTGTTTCCATTTGGTAGCTGTGTCTGTGTCCTACAATGACTAATTGCTCTAATAACACATGAAAATGTTCATTAAAAAAAAAAATTAAAAAATTACACCACAAATACCCACATGTACCCACAAATACCCACAAATACCCAATGCTCAAACAAATATTGAGATAAGGAGACATACCTTGTGAAGATGCAGACCGAGAGTGAGAGTAGAGACCGTGAGCAAGAGGAAGAGAACAGAGCGAGACCGGGACTGAGAGGGAGAGCGAGAGGTAGAGGGAGACTGAGAATGAGAGCGAGAGCGAGAGCGAGACTGAGAGGGAGATTGAGAGCATGTGGGAGAGTTAGAGTGAGAGGGAGACTGAGAAAGGGAGTAAGCTAAGTGTGGGTGGGTGTTCAGAGAGTGTAAGTGTGGGTAAGGGCCGGGATTGATGGAAATGGTACTCGAGTCCAAGAAACTAGAGTACCAAGTGGAATTTTTAAATTTACAGATTGATACCCGAGTTTACTAGACTTGGGTACCACAGTATACAGTACTCGAGTCCAGTAAACTCGAGTACAAAGTGGCATTTTTTAAATCCAAAATGCTATGCTGGATTGCCACGGTGGAACTAGAAAATCTGGTACTTGAGTTTGGTGAGCTCGAGTACTGGAAAATGTGGTAGATTCCCATTTATTTCTGAAACAGTGTTTTTTGGCTAAAAATTTTGTAGAAAGGTGGTATTGGGCCATTTTGGCCTTCCCTCGCGGGCCCAAATATATCAATCACAGGTCTGAAGTTGGGTCAAGCCATTGTAATGACATGGAAGTGGAAGAGAAAGACGGAAACAAAAGTAAAACCAAAGCAGTATTTTGGGGCTTGGCTACAGTTGTAAGAGAGACCTTTTTTATCTTTAAAAATTATTTAAATCATATTCATTTAACTTTAGATGTAGTTTTTTTTTTTCATTTACAATCTCTTTTCTTACTTTTTGAAATACAAAACTATAATAATTTTTTTTGTCGGTAATATGGTTACCACTTAATCTTTTTTGTAATATAATTAATATTAAATTTAATTTTATCAAATTTAATTTTGAAAAACTTATTTTTACTGGCACAATTGTAACATGTGTTAGTGATTTTTTTTCCCATTTTATTAATTTCTTCATATCTAGATGAATATTTTTTTTAACCAACATTTAAAAGACATGCCAAAAAACCTAATTTATCCCCAAAAAAAAAAAAAAACTATTATAGCTTCACTTAATCTTAGAATTTACAATAATTTCAACATTCACAAGGAAAAATTGGTTAACTGAAAATCAAATTAATGCTATAATTTTCCACTTTAATTAATTGTAAGGCATTAGATATAAAGTGTGTGTGTATATATATATATATCTTATTTACCTTAAATATGACTTAATATATAAACTTTTTGAATATTAGAAAAATTAAATGTTAAAAACAATTATAGGAAAATTAGAAAGAAAAAAAAAAGATGTAAACACTGATTGGCTAAACTAGAGTGTAGCAACAATAAATGTTACACTTCAACTTTTAGATATACTAGTATTATGTCCGTGCAATGCACGGCTTAAAAAAAGAATTATATATAAATTTTTAAAAATATATATTGATAATATAATTAAATTTAATAACATATTTAGTAAAAATATTTTAAAGATTATTTAGTAAATTTCTAAAAGCTTTTAGTAGTAAACGGGCCGAGCTTTGCACAGTTTTGGCCATAAACTTATAACATAAATAATTTTATTGAGAAACACTAATTAATGATTGAAGAGAAATGCTATACCCGGTCAGACTAAGACATAACTTTTACTTATTCAAATAACAATTGAGGCGAAGTAGGGTGTGGAACAACAAATAATAATAATTATAGCATACCGGCATAATAACATTTATATTTAATTATAATGAAGCGCTTGTATCTCAAAGTTTAAAATTAATATCAACATTGAACACCCTACTATTGCATTAATTATGATTAAAATTGACCTAATATTTTTACTTTAACCCCAAGCAATCATCCTGAATTTACAAATTAAAACTACCCAAATTTATAAAATTAAAAAAAAAAATTAAAAGCAAAATTCACAATAACACACACAAATATATAGACACAAAGAAACTCCGAATTCAATAATTACAAACAATATTAATTTCTAAACATTTAAGAAAAAATCTAGAATTGGAGTTAAAGTAAAGATACTCACATGAAAATTGAATTAACTTTGACAGCAGGGGGGGGGGGGGGGAGGGCAACGAAGTCATGGAGATTTCACATCACCTTAAATATCCATTATTTTTTACATCACCCTTTTTATATTTAATCAATTTTGTATCTCCATTCTTTGTGGAGTAATGTTCCTTATCATGGTTTTGGATGCTTAAATCTTGGTCTCATGGCTACCTATGAGATCTACACATATTGAAAAATAGATCTTTCAAAAAGTGAATAAGATTTTTGTTAAAATTAATATGTTAGTTTTCATGGAAGATACAAATTGATTTTAAAGAGCATAATAAGCATATAAATTAGATCAAAGTTAACAAAAATAACTTAAACAAAAGGCAACCCGCACACAAAACATTTTGAATTTGATAAAAAAAAGAAGAAGGGAATTTTATGAAAAAACAAAAAGAAGAAGGCAAATACATACATGCAAGTTTCATAGGTAAGGTAAGTATGAGAAGGAAAGAATACATCAAGAAATCGTATGGTAGGAAAAGGGAAAAATATACCAAACCGTATATATATCCCCACTTTTATATTAGATAATTATAAGTTGTGAAGAAGTTTTTTTTTTTTTTTTGGAGTAAAAAGTTGTGAAGAAGTTGATAACTTGATATGAACAGAAAGTAAAAGGAGTTTACGTAATTAAGAAGTTTATGTTAATTAGATATTAGTTTTTTTTTTTTACTTTATCCCAAAAAAATAGTTAATGTTATTAGATTTTTTTTTTTAGTTTATGTTAAAGTTAAATCATTATTAACAATTTTTTTGTTATTTATTCCAAAAGAAAAAAAAATTGAGAAGAAAAAATAATACTTTTAAATTTGTTACCTTATTATTAGTAAATAGATGATGAAGGATAAAAGTTTATTCCAAAAAAAAAAAAAAATTCATTAGAACACTTATTGTTACTATATCCAAAAAAGTTGATAAATATAAATTTTTTTGTTTTTATCTAAAATTTTAAATGAATGAATTTATTGAAAAATCTAGAAAAAGAAAAATTTACAATTTGATAAAATCACTTGATGGAACTATTGCTTCTAAACTAAACTTTTATTATATAAATATAGGTTAAAGGTGGAAAATTCGGTGATAATTAAATTAGGAGGGAATACGCGAAGAGTATTAAGTAGTGGTTCTGTCTAGCATTGACTCGAGCAAGGTCATGCATTGACTCAAGTCAGTTCAAAAATGACGGGCTTGTTAGAAAATTTTTCATTGTCTTTTTGTTGAACAAGAATTTCCTGCACGGTTCCCTTTTGCAGATGTCGCATTTATTTGTAGTTCGCCGTGGTCCCGACTATTTATGCACATGGAGGACTATTTATGCACATGGAGGTGAAAGGTCGACAAGGGAATGGAAAGGTGAGCACCAGGATTTGGAATTATGTCGTAGGATTAATTACATTTCTTGATTTCTTTTTTTCTTTTTTTAAAGTGACTTTATTTTTTTAATTATTTTAATTTTTTTACCAAGAGATTTATAGCTCAACTTACCTATTATAGTATTTTCAAGAGAGACATACATGATTGTAATACACCTCCCAACTATAGAATTATTAAAAAATTAACATTTTATTTTATTAAAATGGTTTAAAAAATGTGCGTTGTCACAGATTTAAATGGTAGCCAAATTTATTTCATTTTGATGGGAGCTAGGCTAGTAGAAACTTCGATTCAGGGTCCATTTGAATAGAACTTATTACTGAAAATTAAAAACTGAAAACACTGTAGCAAAATAATTTTTAAATGTGTGAATAGTATTGCGGGACCTATTTTTAATAAAAAATGGTTAAAAAAGTACGCGCACAGTGCGCGCACTGAGCGCTTGTCCCTTGCAACAGAGAAAAAAAAAAGAAAAAAAAGTAAAACGTGGACGCAGCAATAAGCTAGATCCAAACCAGCACTCAGTGTGCAAATTGATCCAGGCCAATAGACAGAGTACATTAAGTCCGTTTGGATAGAACTTATTGCTGAAAACTGAAAACACTGTAGCAAAATAATTTTTAAATGTGTAAATAGTGCTGCGGGACTCATTTTTAATAAAAAATTGTTAAAAACGTATATGAACCGTGTGCGCACAGTGCACGCACAGTATGCACACAGTGCGCGCACAGTGCACGTACAGTACGCACACAGTACGCACACAGTGCGCGTACTGCACACTTGTCCCCCGCAGCAGAAGGAAAAAAAAAAAAAAAACAAAACAAAACGCATACGCGCGCTTATAAGCTGGATCCAAACCAGCACTAATTGCGGAAAAAATCTTATATCCATCCTAGCTTCTCTATGATGGAATTTGTTCCAAGGCTCTCCAGAATATACTCTCTATCTAGTTTATCTCCTTATTAGTGGTTGAAAATGCATGACCTTCTATGCTTATAAGGCCCGTTTAGATAGAGCTTATTGCTGAAAACTGAAAACTGAAAACTGAAAACACTGTAACAAAATAATTTTTAAATGTGTGAATAGTACCGCGGGACCCATTTTTAATGAAAAAGTGGTTGAAAAGTAAAATTTGTGAGTCCGTAAATAGTGCACGAATGCACTGTTCACAGAAGACTTAGTCAACAAGTGCGGCTGGGAAGAAAAAAAAAAAAAAAAACTGATTTCTGGACGCTGGACGCAGCCTCTGAATCCAAACACACACATATAGTGGGTCTAACTTTAACTTGTTGGCTAAGAGCTCTAAGGAAATAAAGCAATGGACATCTTTGCTTCTGTGTTTTTGAGTTCCAGTTTGCTTGTTTTCTCCTTTGTATCCTCGGATGCTGTTGACAGCATTACTCAATCCCAATCCCTCAGTGACAGTGAGGGCACAACCTTGGTCTCTAAAAATGGACGCTTTGCCCTGGGGTTCTTCAGTCCAGGTAATTCCAATAACCGTTACTTGGGAATTTGGTACAACAATATCCCGGGTAAAACAGTTGTTTGGGTAGCAAACCGGCTTAACCCAATCCCAGACACGTCTGGCCTGTTTATGGTAAACAGTACAGGTAGTCCTGTTCTTCTCAGCTCGAATAAGGCTGTTTATTGGTCTGCAAATAGAACAAAACAGGCCAGGAATCCAATAGTACAGCTTTTAGATTCAGGAAATCTAGTATTAAGAGAAGAGAATGAAGACAATTATTTGTGGCAAAGCTTTGACTATCCTTCTGATACTTGGCTGCCAGGGATGAAGATTGGATGGGACTTAAGGACTGGTCTGGACAGGCGTCTAACTGAATGGAAGACTCTAGATGACCCCTCTCCTGGAGAAATGAGTTGGGGGATTGAACTTCATAATTACCCTGAATTAGTTATGATGAAAGGCTCCCAGAAGTACTTCCGGTCCGGCCCATGGAGAGGCGATTCTTTCAGTGGTATGTATGTGGCACAGGACACCCCGCTTTACAACATCAAGTTTGTCTCCAACAAGTACGAGGTACACTTCATTTCCGAATTGATTAATAATTCTGTAATCATGAGAGCAGTTTTGAACCAATCAATGTATACGGCCTACGTGTGGGTTGGAGAAAAAGAAGGATGGATCATGGTCTTAAATTCGCCGAAAGACAAGTGTGACGTTTATAATTTATGTGGTGCGTATGGAAATTGTATCATTAGTGAGTCACCTATCTGTCAATGTTTAGAAGGATTCAAGCCAGTGTCACTAGAAACAGGGGACGCGGAAGAGAGGTCTAGGGGATGTATACGAAGTACGCAATTGAGCTGCCAGGATAGGTTTGTTAAATTTGCTGGACTCAAAATGCCAGCTACCACTTATTCTTGGTTGAACGTAAGTATGAATCTTGAAGAATGCAGAGTCAAATGTTTGAACAACTGTTCCTGTACGGCTTATGCAAACTCAGATATTAAAGATGGAGGAAGTGGCTGCGCCATCTGGTTTAATGATCTAATTGATATTAGACAGCTGGAAGTGGAAGCTAACAGGCAGGACTTATATATTCGAATGTCTGCTTCAGAGCAAGGTATGGGCCTAGAGTCTTCATTGCTCTCTTATTCGTATTTTGATGTACCATCAAAGCTAAAATATTTTTTCCCATCTGTTTTATTGCATTACTAAAATATTTTTTCTTTTCTATTGCAAATTAAAAATTAAAAAAAAAAAGAGGTGAAAAACAAGCAAAAGACGAAGGTGGTAGTGATAGTTGTGGTTGCCATTGCCATAGTATTTGGGGTGCTCATGATTCCTTACTGCATTTGGAAAAGGTCAAACTTCAGAGGTAATATTACGCAAGTCATTTTACCAAGGTTCTTTGATATAACTTCTATAAATGTATAGAGTAGCTAATAAGATAGTTGAACAAGAAAAGCTGTGATGTATGGCCATTTAATTTTTTTTTTTTGGGAGAGTCACTTTCACTAGACCAGTTTTTTGAAAGAATTACGCAATTCAAACTGTGTACTAGACCAGGATTTTGTGCAAAATTGAATCACTTGTAGTACTTGCAGCAAGTGTGTTTATTTGATGAAAATTTTGCACTTCGAGGCTACGTTACATTCTATCCTCGAGGGCTAAGTAATTTTCAATATGATAACTAGGACTAAGTGAAGAACTTAAAACAAGCATTTTCAAGACCAAGTCAGTATGCTCTATTCTACTTCAAAGTATTCATAGTTGCGAAGAAAATAAACTCAAGACTACAATTAACTAATTGCATGAGAAGTAAAACATTGGAAGGAAACTTACTACCATTAACGTAATGACGCATATACAATGGAGTCTAATTCCAATCTAAAAGACAAATTTAAAGCATAACAAGCAAATATGAGTGTTGGTAAATCTCTTGATAAATTAATGTACTTGTGGTTGTTCAAAGTATTGCTGACTAAAGAGGCTCACTCAAGCAAGTAAATACATGCGGGCTCAAGCAGCTCATTAAAGCCTGCTAATTGACCACCCTAATGCTCGCTTGAGTAAGAATCGTAGAAACGAAATCTGAATCCTATTATGAATAGAATTCTAACCCTACATGTAACACCCACTTATGCACGATTTTTAGTGAGGTTAGAGAGGAACAAACCCAAAGCTTTTAGAGAGAAACCCCATCTTTTCATCTCGTGAGCTTTCATGAGAAAATCCCTTTAGTTCTATAAAAAGCTTGCAATCCAAATTGCCCCTAAAAACTTATAAAATAATTAAAAAATAATATAAAATTAAGATTGACTTCCCGCGGCCTGCATAAGAACGCTTTAAGAATGTCAACAAAACTATTAAAAGCTTTTGAAATTAGATCCCAGTTATTAGTTAAGCCATGACGGCTTTTATGAATCATTTTAGGATTAGAATAGGGGAACCATTTTAATGATCAAGTAGGGGAGCACTCGTTATAATTTGATTTTAGAAACAGGACCACACAGGTTGGACTAATTGGGACTATCTTCTTGATCAAGCAGGGGAGGACTTGATATCATTTGATTTCAGCAACAGAGCTACACAACGAGGACTAATCAATAAGAAGAGGACTGGGAAAGGTAGAAATAACGAAATGGAGCTTCCACTCTTTAGTTTTTCTAGTGTATCTATTGCTACTAATTACTTCAGTGCCACAAATAAGCTTGGAGAGGGGGGTTTTGGACCTGTTTACAAAGTAAGTTTCTATAACTAACCACATTTATCTTAGAAGAGAAATTCTGAAGTAATATATAATATTCCACAATCTAACCTTTAACACAAATGTTGAAGTCCTAATACTTGCATGAAACTGATGCTAGGTGTTAGAGGTATTAGGTATACATGGGCGAGGCCTAATTATATTGTAAGCCTAATACCTCCAACACTAGGATCCAACCTATAATAATTGTTTGATGTGGATTCTTCCCGAGGTTTAATAAAAAACTAAGTTAAAAGAATTATTTTCAGGGATCCTTGCTGAATGGACAATTAGTAGCAGTAAAAAGACTTTCGAGAAAATCTGGACAAGGATGGGAAGAGCTAAAAAATGAGGCAATGCTTATAGCCAAACTCCAACACAACAATCTTGTGAAACTGCTTGGCTGCTGCATTGAAAGAGATGAAAAGATTTTGATCTATGAATATTTGCCCAATAAAAGCTTAGATTATTTCCTTTTTGGTATGTAGTTTTACACAATCTTAATTACTTTCAGAGTTATCTGCTTACATTATGCTTGTTCATAGTTCAAAATCTGGTTGTAACCAGGGTATCATACACATAATGCCCGCCAATTCTTTCCTATCTTCTATCTGACTATTTGTATGTGGTATTGAGACAGATCCAATTAGACATGGGATAATAGATTGGGCAACCCGAACTCACATCATCGAAGGGATTGTTCAAGGGCTTCTTTACCTCCATCAGTATTCCAGGTTACAAATCATTCATAGAGATTTGAAGGCCAGCAACATCTTGCTAGATAAAGACATGAATCCTAAAATATCAGATTTTGGATTGGCAAGAATTTTTTGTGGGAATGGGTCACAAGCAACCAATCGAATAGTGGGGACTTAGTAAGTATAATCTATAAGTATGTATGCTCTATAGCAAATACTAGTAATATATACAAAGTGTTCACAATGAAGCTACTAACTAGTTTGTTTAACAATGAAATACAGTGGCTATATGTCCCCGGAATATGCCATGGAAGGCCTCTTCTCAGTCAAATCTGATGTCTTTAGTTTTGGAGTATTGTTGTTAGAGATCTTGAGTGGCAAAAAGAATATTGGTTTCTATGAGAGTGACTCTATCAATCTTATTGGATATGTGAGTAATGGACCCTCTTACTTTTATGTTAACAAAAGCTTAGAAAATGTGTTTGCGTTTGACCATTTTAGTCCGTGTCTATGTGTGTGAATTATACCATCTCTTGACTTTTCAAAGGATTACATTCTGAGTCATTAATGTTGATTTAAAAGTTATATACCAATGTCAAATTAAGTTTCCTCTAAACTTATGTAGCTACTTCTCGGTATTTTACCCAAGATCATTTCTAATGCTCCTTTAATTCAGTTTGCAATTCTTCTTATTTGTGACGTATGCTATGCTAAGAGCATAATGAATTGCACTTACTTTTAATTTTGGTACTAAATTTTCTTCAGGCTTGGAATTTGTGGAAAAGCAATAGGTCGTTGGAGTTGATGGATCCAATCCTTGGAGATACTCCTCCTACGAATGTCCTTTTGAGTTACATAAACATAGCACTCCTTTGCCTCCAAGAAAATGCTGTTGATAGGCCTACCATATCAGATGTGATCTCGATGTTCAACAAGGATCCTGCACTTCTACCTTCACCAAAAAAACCAGCGTTTTCATTTGGCAGAGGTATGGAGGATTTGGGTTCATCTAAGAGAAAGCCAGAAATTTGTTCTCTAAATGATATGACATTCTCAATTTTGGAAGCTCGGTGACAATTTAGACTTTGTTGATCATACCTCAACAATTTATCTTGTTACCTAAGCATGTTTTAAATAAACAATAATATTATTGACCTTGAGAAACCAAAATTTACCATTAGTGATTGGCTCATTGCTATGTTGATGTCTATCAAGTGCTACATTAAAAGCTTCTTCTTCCTGTTTCTCCTGCTTTCATTATATACCTCCTCTTCTTCTTCTGCTTCTTCTTCTTCTTCTTCTTCTTCTGTTTTTAGCATAACTGCATAATGATATTCATGGACTGATATCAAGGAGGGACTTAGGGCCACTTTTGAAAGCCTACACTCAAAAAAAGCCAAGGCCCAGGCAGATGCCCTGTTTTGGAATAAATATAATAGTAATAATAATTTAGCCTGAAAAACTTGGAAATCATGATTAAGGTTTAAATAGTTATATTGACTATTGTGACAAATAATGTTATCCTTTTTTAAAGAGAATAAATTCAACCAAGTCATTGGTCAATGCAACTATGTGGTTGAATTTGATTGAGAAACTAGTTATAGTAGCATTTAAGAAATTGTATCTAAGTTTTTCCCAAAAGAGATATATATATAGAAGGAATTTAAACTATTAGTTTTACTCCACACCTTGGGAGAGAAGAACAAACAGAAGCTGCTACCATCCACCTTGAGTGGTTTTGTTATTGCAAAATATATCCAAGTACTTAATTGAAACAGGCTACCATCCATAAATAGGCCTTGAAAGCAAGAAGGAAGACAGAATTAGCTTTAATTAGTTTGGCTGCAATTGCTACTGCTTACAAATTTTTATCACACGATTAGTATGATTAGAGTGAGACAGCAAAAGGCTTTGCTCCTATAAAGAAATATCAAGTTTTTTATTGATCACTAAAAGAAAAGGCTAGAGAAAATAAACAAATTTAAATGTTATTTCTTTTAGATTTATGAAAAACGAATCTGAATGGATGTTATTAGAGACAAGCATATAAGATTGATATTAGTTTGTAAGGGCAAACCAACTTTTTTATAATTAAAAAAAGATCTGTCACAGCAATATATAAATAAATAACTCATATTTTTAAAACTGATCACAAAAAAATTTCATGTAAGTGTTCAGAACCTGAGTCTGAGTGTGTGGAAATGTGTTTGTGAAAGTGACTGGTTCAAGGTAGTCAGGATAGGTTTTAAAAAAAAAACAGAGGTTAAGACTTAAGAGGGTCACTACTTTGGGCTCTGTGCCTGTGGCCATGTTTGAGGTTCGGCCATCGACTTTTGATGTGGGTTGCTCGGTTCGACTACTTTGGACTTGTGGGATTCATACCAGCACAATCATTTTGGGCCCACAAGGTTTTTACCTCTCAGAGATCAAATATTAGAGATTAACTGCATTACACCTGATAAGAAAACCCACATTTAGAGAAAAAACAAAAATTGAAATAAATAGCCGACCAATAACAAAAGAATGGAAGTTGAGTTCTCTACACCAGCCCAGCCTACAAGCGAAGAAGAAGATCAGTTGCATCGTAGCATGAAAAAATTCAAAGAAAGCAACGGTGCAAGAAGCTTCTTGCAACCTAGGAAATTAGTGAGCTACAAAGATAGTATCGTGGGAGATATCCTTGGGGCATATGAGCAGGATTTTAAGTTTAGCAAAGACTGGGAAGAAGGATATGAGTTGGAAGTTGAGATAGAGCCTTTAACAGAAGGTATGGCTTAGGTGAAACTTTCCAAAGAAACAAAAGCCCGTATCAAAGCGCCTTGGTCGAAAGCCTTAATAGTGAAAGTGTATGGTAGGTCTGTTGGATTTCACTACCTCACTTTCAAGATCAATACTTTATGGAAACCAACGGCGAAGATGGACTGTGTGACCTTGGGCAGAGGTTTCTTCCTGATTCGATTTAGTTGCAATGATGATTTTGACAAAGTTCTTCGGGGCGGTTCATGGGTTATAGGGGAGCATTTTCTTGCAATCAAGCCTTAGGAACCTTATTTTAAAGCTTTCGAGGCCAAGCTTACATCAATGGCAATTTGGGTTAGATTTCCTGAATTGCCAATTGAATTCTATGATGCTTCTATGCTGAAGGAAATTAGGAGTGTCATTGATCCTGGTTCGCGCATTGACTCTTACATGGCCTCGGAGACCAGAGGAGGTTATGCAAGGTTATGCATTCAGATCAACTTAGATAAACCTCTTATTAGCTTTATTTGGGTGGGAAGGCTAGTTCAAAAAGTTTTATATGAAGGTATTTCTTCTCTTTGTTTTTGTTGTAGTAAGCTTGGACATAAACAGGAAAATTGTGGATTGAAAGTGAGGAAACCAAGTGGAGAAGATGAAGCTCAAGTCTTGTTGAAAACCAACGAGATTAGTGGGGAAGTCCAACCTGAGCCTAACTATGGGCCCTGGATGGTAGTCATAAGGAAAAAAGGTTCGGTTAGGATGGGAAAAGCTAGTGGGCCAACTAAGTCTGAAAATGCATCTTAGGTTAGCTAGGGGCAATTCGGACCTTTTGCAAGTCTTAGCTTATGTGGAAGCAAGAGAGGATTTTGACAAGTCAAATCAAAGGGATTCAGCAGATTCAAGAGATGAAACCACACGTGCTGTGGCAGCCCAAAACCTGCAGAGTGACTCAGCAGACTCTAGAGAAGAGGCTACACGTGTTGTGGTAGCCTAAAACCCGAAGCTTTAACCTTGAGATGAGGAAGGACTGTGTGATGGAGGATTGCATTGAGAATCCAGCAGCACAGTATGAGAACCCAATTTGGATTTATTTTTGGTTTATGTCTCCATCTCCGCCGTCCTTATTCCTAACGTGGCACCTAGGTGCCGCCGCTTGTTTGACACTCTGGCCGAATTGATTTGTCAGGTCCACATCTTCACGCGCTTTGTTATACCCGTGGGAAACAAGACAATCTCATGATAGCCCAAAAACCCAAATTTATTTTTAAAATGCAAATTAAAGTGTTGTACCAAGTATTAGTTTTTTTTTTTTTTTTTTTTTGAGATAACAAGTATTAGTTTTTGACATGCATAATTTTTTTTTTTTTTTTTTATCATTCTGCATTCCATTTTCATGTCATGTGTATATTCCCTGGCTAAATAAGTTTATTTTATTTTATTTTATTTATTTTTATACAAGATAAAAAACCATGTTAAAGCCGCGGACGTAGTGTCACGCCCAGCAATTATAAAGCTGATCACAATGTCTGTCACGAAGTTCTCGTCCGAATGGCCGGAGCTCAAGAACCTTGACAACAGGTCCACGGAATCGAGGCTCTCTTTCTCTCCCAGCCTCTGCTTCTTTTCTTTGATTATGTTCAGTGCGAAACCTCGCACTTCCGAGATAGCGTTTTTGAGACGCTTTTCTGACCCAATATTCAACAACTTCTTGAATTTCCAGACGACTGGGAGTACCGCAGAGAACCTCTCGCTGCTAATCCTGACACCGTCTTCAAAGGCTAGGGCGAACTTGGCCTGTGGAAGAGAGGGCAACAAGTATGCGGGGTCGAACCCGAAAGCGATCTTACAAATATTATCAAAAGCAAACCTTTGAAGAATGTCTTGGAAATCTAGGACAGTTCCCTGTTTGGCAGCTGAGGAGAGAATGGGGATGAGGCGATCGGAGAGCTCAGTGTCGACAACGGTTTCAATGAACTTGCGGAGAGATTTGGTATTGAATTCGTGGCTAGAGACTTGTCTTTGGAACTTCCAGGAGTCGCCGTCAATGTTGAAGATGCCGTGGCCAAGAAAGTCGGAGAGAGTTCGATTGAAAACGTGGCCTTTTCCGTAGTTAGAGAAGTTGGTCTTGAGGATGTGTTGGACCACGGCGGGGTTGCCGGAGAAGACCTGGCGGGTGGAGTAGTTGCGTTGAAATTCAAATGAATATGGTATACGAACTCTTGTTTGTATGCAGGTACAAATTCAAATGAATATGGTATGTAGAAGCCAACACTAGAAATATCAATGCATTCATCCAAGACAATGCAAGATTGGAGTTATCTATAGGGTCAATGTCAAGCCTCTATAGTCTTATTCGGAAATTTGGATTTTCCATGGACATCGTGGTAAATCTTGAAGCCAATATAGAATATGATTCTTAGCATGAAACAAAAATTATATAAATTTTGAATAAAGTATAAACACACTAACAGAAAATGGGAGAGGTATAGAATAGATACTTTTTTGGTAGTGGTGAATTTTTTTTTTCACAATGTGGTTCTATAATGTGGTACTTTATGACTTAAATGGAATATTAAAGATTTACAAAATTTCTAACACTCATTTATCTATATTTTATATAATAGGATTTTTTATTTGAAATGGACTATAATGTGGTTCAAAAATACTCTCATTAATGAAGAATAACTTTATTTAAAAAAAGGATCATAAATGTTAAATAACAAATAACAAATTTCATTTTGAATTCAAAAAGAAAACTCCTAAAATTTAGGATTTTTTCCCTCCAAATTCAAAAAAGAAATTAAAATTTAAAGGTATATACGTGTGAAGTTTTTTCTTAAAAACATGAACTTCGACTCTTACCTTTTACACCTATAAGCACTTATACTTACGAAATGACCATTACACCAATAGTATGCAATGATATATGAAAGTTATAACTTTGGTTTGTTTTCTACCCAAAAAAAAAAAAAAAAAACTCTTGTTTGTATGCAGGTACAAATTCAAATGAATATGGTATGTAGAAGCCAACACTAGAAATATCAATGCATTCATCCAAGACAATGCAAGATTGGAGTTATCTATAGGGTCAATGTCAAGCCTCTATAGTCTTATTCGGAAATTTGGATTTTCCATGGACATCGTGGTAAATCTTGAAGCCAATATAGAATATGATTCTTAGCATGAAACAAAAATTATATAAATTTTGAATAAAGTATAAACACACTAACAGAAAATGGGAGAGGTATAGAATAGATACTTTTTTGGTAGTGGTGAATTTTTTTTTTTTTTTTCACAATGGGATTAATTTCCATGTGTGGTACTTTATGACTTAAATGGAATATTAAAGATTTACAAAATTTCTAACACTCATTTATCTATATTTTATATAATAGGATTTTTTATTTGAAATGGACTATAATGTGGTTCAAAAATACTCTCATTAATGAAGAATAACTTTATTTAAAAATAGGATCATAAATGTTAAATAACAAATAACAAATTTCATTTTGAATTCAAAAAGAAAACTCCTAAAATTTAGGATTTTTTCCCTCCAAATTCAAAAAAGAAATTAAAATTTAAAGGTATATATGTGTGAAGTTTTTTCTTAAAAACATGAACTTCGACTCTTACCTTTTACACTCACAAGCACTTATACTTACGAAATGACCATTACACCAATAGTATGCAATGATATATGAAAGTTATAACTTTGGTTTATTTTCTACCCAAAAAAAAAAAAAAAAAACTCTTGTTTGTATGCAGGTACAAATTCAAATGAATATGGTATGTAGAAGCCAACACTAGAAATATCAATGCATTCATCCAAGACAATGCAAGATTGGAGTTATCTATAGGGTCAATGTCAAGCCTCTATAGTCTTATTCGGAAATTTGGATTTTCCATGGACATCGTGGTAAATCTTGAAGCCAATATAGAATATGATTCTTAGCATGAAACAAAAATTATATAAATTTTGAATAAAGTATAAACACACTAACAGAAAATGGGAGAGGTATAGAATAGATACTTTTTTGGTAGTGGTGAATTTTTTTTTTTTTTCCACAATGGGATTAATTTCCATGTGTGGTACTTTATGACTTAAATGGAATATTAAAGATTTACAAAATTTCTAACACTCATTTATCTATATTTTATATAATAGGATTTTTTATTTGAAATGGACTATAATGTGGTTCAAAAATACTCTCATTAATGAAGAATAACTTTATTTAAAAAAAGGATCATAAATGTTAAATAACAAATAACAAATTTCATTTTGAATTCAAAAAGAAAACTCCTAAAATTTAGGATTTTTTCCCTCCAAATTCAAAAAAGAAATTAAAATTTAAAGGTATATACGTGTGAAGTTTTTTCTTAAAAACATGAACTTCGACTCTTACCTTTTACACCTATAAGCACTTATACTTACGAAATGACCATTACACCAATAGTATGCAATGATATATGAAAGTTATAACTTTGGTTTGTTTTCTACCCAAAAAAAAAAAAAAAAAAAACTCTTGTTTGTATGCAGGTACAAATTCAAATGAATATGGTATGTAGAAGCCAACACTAGAAATATCAATGCATTCATCCAAGACAATGCAAGATTGGAGTTATCTATAGGGTCAATGTCAAGCCTCTATAGTCTTATTCGGAAATTTGGATTTTCCATGGACATCGTGGTAAATCTTGAAGCCAATATAGAATATGATTCTTAGCATGAAACAAAAATTATATAAATTTTGAATAAAGTATAAACACACTAACAGAAAATGGGAGAGGTATAGAATAGATACTTTTTTGGTAGTGGTGAATTTTTTTTTTTTTTTTCACAATGGGATTAATTTCCATGTGTGGTACTTTATGACTTAAATGGAATATTAAAGATTTACAAAATTTCTAACACTCATTTATCTATATTTTATATAATAGGATTTTTTATTTGAAATGGACTATAATGTGGTTCAAAAATACTCTCATTAATGAAGAATAACTTTATTTAAAAATAGGATCATAAATGTTAAATAACAAATAACAAATTTCATTTTGAATTCAAAAAGAAAACTCCTAAAATTTAGGATTTTTTCCCTCCAAATTCAAAAAAGAAATTAAAATTTAAAGGTATATATGTGTGAAGTTTTTTCTTAAAAACTTGAACTTCGACTCTTACCTTTTACACCCACAAGCACTTATACTTACGAAATGACCATTACACCAATAGTATGCAATGATATATGAAAGTTATAACTTTGGTTTATTTTCTACCCAAAAAAAAAAAAAAAAAAAAAACTCTTGTTTGTATGCAGGTACAAATTCAAATGAATATGGTATGTAGAAGCCAACACTAGAAATATCAATGCATTCATCCAAGACAATGCAAGATTGGAGTTATCTATAGGGTCAATGTCAAGCCTCTATAGTCTTATTCGGAAATTTGGATTTTCCATGGACATCGTGGTAAATCTTGAAGCCAATATAGAATATGATTCTTAGCATGAAACAAAAATTATATAAATTTTGAATAAAGTATAAACACACTAACAGAAAATGGGAGAGGTATAGAATAGATACTTTTTTGGTAGTGGTGAATTTTTTTTTTTTCCACAATGGGATTAATTTCCATGTGTGGTACTTTATGACTTAAATGGAATATTAAAGATTTACAAAATTTCTAACACTCATTTATCTATATTTTATATAATAGGATTTTTTATTTGAAATGGACTATAATGTGGTTCAAAAATACTCTCATTAATGAAGAATAACTTTATTTAAAAATAGGATCATAAATGTTAAATAACAAATAACAAATTTCATTTTGAATTCAAAAAGAAAACTCCTAAAATTTAGGATTTTTTCCCTCCAAATTCAAAAAAGAAATTAAAATTACCTTGTTTTTAATAGTTTATCATTTTTATTTTTTTGAATTTTTTTTTTCAAATTATAATAAATTCAAATTATTAACCTTTATCCAAAAAAATAAAAGAACCCTTGAGCACATGCAACGTGCATGCTTTGAGGCTAGTTTTCCTATGATACAATTCAACAAACTAGTATTCTCAATGACAATGATAAGTGATGACAGTGATAAGTGATAATCTTGTAGCTCTGACAGGTTGAATAAATTAAACTCAAAATTTCAATTGTTCATTTCTGTTCCTATAACATTGGATTTAAACATTATTACTCTCTTATTACCTTATGGTCTATTTGGATTGAGAAGAAGGGAGGTGGAGTAGAGTAAAATTAGTTCAAAATTAGTCTATTTTTAGCCAAATGTACCCTACTCTCCCTCCTTCCCCCCAATCCAAACAAACCCTTACTGTCCCACTCATAACCAACTTAGGGCAAACATGAACTCCAATTATATTTAAATATTTTGTTAATGATTTATGACTTAGTAAATAATATACAACATTTTGCAAGGTCAAAAAAAAAAAAAAACTCTTTAATCATTACATATTGAGAGTTAATTGACAACACAATTTAACAAAACTACTGACTTTCCTTGCAAACTTGGTAAATAACACAATTCATAATGATGGTATATAGTATGGGTGGTGGTTTTGACGACAAAATGATGACTATGGGGCTTAATATGAAGTGCTTGGTTAGGCAAATCTAACATG
Source organism: Castanea mollissima (assembly GCA_014183005.1). Classification (NCBI taxonomy): domain Eukaryota; kingdom Viridiplantae; phylum Streptophyta; class Magnoliopsida; order Fagales; family Fagaceae; genus Castanea; species Castanea mollissima. The sequence continues at coordinate 60,618 of JACAVU010000049.1, read as the reverse complement.
TGCCCTTCAACATTCAAGTTCCTGGGAAATATAATGCTTATGAATCTAGATACTTGGGAATGTAATTATACTCATGTTTAAATTGATTACAAATTGATTATGATTCCTTGGACATGAAATCCCTATATTTGATTTACTTTTAGGAATCCTATAATAACTATCGGCAAGATTTTAGTGCATTACTTATGTGCTATTCTTTAGGTTCTCATTTTAAAATTTTGCCATATGAATTTTTTTTTTAAGATGGAAGTATATTTTTTAGTTAAGTAATCATATAGCTGAATCTTAAGAGAAAATTTTAATGTACTATACCTAAGTTTTGTCTAATTAGTATATATTCTTCTCAAACTATACTTAGGTTCAAAAATACAATGTCAAGATTACCCATCACTTTTATTTAGCTTCCTACAAATAAATGAATAATAGAATATGAGATGTGTATGAAGTCAAATCTTCTAAAATAATAGTGTAAACAGTAAACACATACAATACCAAAATAATTATTTTTAAATTAAAAATAATTTGGTAGGATATCATGAATTGTCAATCAAAATTCTTCATTTACAATTAAACAAGAAAATGATGCATTGTTCCATGAATCCTAAAAGATTGAAGAAGTCCCTACTAAAATTTTAAAGATGGTCTTAGGAGCATTTATATCATTACTCATTACAATTGTGTAAACTTCAATTAAAAATATGTATATTATTAAAACATGTTGATTGTAAGATTTAAGTGACAAAGGTTATCTTCTTAAAAAAATGAAGGGAGGGGGGGAGGTTGAGATGTTGTAATAGCAGAAGTTCCGTATGGGTTAATTTGTAAGTTTTAGAGAGCTCAAGTGAATTATTTAAAGACCTATAAAATTTTTAATATTCATTTGTGACCATGTAGTAAAATTCAACAAAAACCAATATTCTCGATAACAAAGTTAACCTTGTAGCTCAGTGACTAGTTGAATAAATAAATAAAAAATTAAGTGGAATATATTAATGTTTATGGCAAATTTTCACTAAATAAAAAAAATACAAAAATGGTGACCATTTAGGAACAAAATCCTAATTATTCAAGTCTCAATAAACCCTAATTATTCTCTCACACAAATAAACAGTTCTCTCTCAGTACAAAGGTTGAGGTTGAATACAAAGTTAAGGCACGTTTGATATACTGTAATGATTATTATATGGGAATAGAAATAAGTATTACAAAGAATACATTAATTTGGAATGTAATAAGTATTACTATTCATTAGTTTGATGACCATTTAGGAACAAAATCCTGAATATGCATCCTCAATTTAGTAGAGTATAAAAAGAAAGTGTAATTTAATCATTTTTAAGTCAAATTTTCTAAAATAAGTATTTTACGGTGTTCAAAATAGAGCTAATAATTAACGACAATGAAAAAATTATTTTCTTTCCTTTTGAAGATGTGGCAACTAATGGCTTTTTAGGAATTAAAAAAAAAAAAGTTATTACATAAGGTGAAAGAATAGATATTCAGTATTTTTGATAAGGAATAATTATTCCTCATTTTGAAGAATAGTTATTCATTAGGAATAACTATTCATTGTAATAAAAATATAACCAAATAACTGAATAGTTATGCCATAGAAATATCTATTACATTACAGTGTCTATTACAGTCTACCAAATATACCCTTAATGGTTGAACCATTGACAAAGAGAAGTTTTCTCACAAAGTCTCCTTCAAAGGGATCTTTTATCTTTCACTCCTACATTTTGCCACACCACACATTCTGCATGCACAAAGGCACATATATACAGAGCAAAATAACCAAAGCGTCTGTAAGCACTATTTTGCATCCATGCAAGAAAGTCATGTATGCATTTAATGGAGATGTGATACCACTTCTTGACAATGCACCAAAATCACAACCTTCGAGAGGCAAATATGACCTTGGCATGCACCTAGAGCTATGCCTATATTAACTTGTGTTGACGACGCATGCAAAACAGAGAAAGACACATGCAAGCACCATTTGGCTTAGAGTACTTTTTCAATTAGCAATTCGCTAATTCCATAGTCAAATAAGGTGGATTCAATCCAAGTTGGCTGTCAATCTACAGTACACTTGTTAGTACACTCAATTCAAGTAGGGGTGTGTATAGGTTGGGTTAGAGGGATTTTTCAAATTCGACCTATTATATTCGGGTTAAAAAAAAATTCAACCCATCACATGGGTTCAACCCAATTTAATTCAACCTACCTAGATTAGATTGGACCTATAGATTAGATCATTTTTATTTTATTTTAAGACGGAAATACCATTTTGGTTCCTATATTTTGAGATTATTATTAATTTGATCTCCACATTTTGGTAGTAGTCAATATGGTCCTTATTATTTTCAACTTCCAATCAATTTAGTCTCTACCATTAACTCACTAATAGAAAATAGTTAGATGACAAACAATTTGCATTGTTGGTGCATATGTGGCTAATGTAATAATATAAAATCAAATAATTAAACATAAAAAATCTACATAAGCATTTTAAAGATAAATGAAAAGCCATGTCAAATAAAAAAAAATCTAAAAAAAAATTAATTGAAAGAAAAAAAAAAAAAGAATTCAAAACAAAATTTCTCTTTTTTTTTTTTTTTCAAAAAAAAAAAAAAAATTTCTTTTGTACTCTTCCAGTTTCTTAGCTACCAAAAGCTTACCCAGAAACACAACAATCTGGGAAAAAAAAAAACAACAAAACAATAATATTAGGCTGCACAGATTCACTTCGACCCCTTACCATTCGCCCAAATTCTAAAATACAACAATTAAACTAGGCTAAACTGCAACGGTGCGACATGCTTGGGTTGAGGACAAAGGCAAATCAGCCTCCATTGTGGATTTCGTTGATGCAAAGAATTTGAAGGAAAAAAGTCGTTTGAATTTGATTTGGGCTGTCTATTGGTGTGAATTGTCTAATCGAAGTGCAAGGCATTGGGAATGATTCTGTGACTTTTGTTATTCAGAATGAGACCAATAACGTTACAAAAATTGAAACTTTTCTCCAATTGTTTCAATATAATGCTTTAGGATTTGGGTTAACTTCAGAATGTTCAATAATGTACTATATAGTTTGTACTGAATCTTTTCAGTGCTTGGGTTTTGAGGAATGAGTCTTTTCATAGCTTGGACAATTTTATTGAATTATTTCTTGTCCAAGTTTTTTGCAGTTTCTTTACGTTTTTTGTGTTTAATATTTGTTCAAGATATAGAGGAACTTTTTTCTGATTGTTGTGTTGCTGGGTACTGTGTTTGGTACCTAAGAAAGTGCAAGAATGCAAAAGAAAATAGAAGAAATTGAGGATTTAAAAAATAAAAATAAAAATAAAAATCATTTTCTTTAATTTTTTTTCTTTCAAATTTTTTTTTTAAAAGATTTTGTTTATCTGACATGGCCTTTTTTTTCTTCATTAAAATGCTTATGTGTATTTTTGATGTTTAATTAGGGGTTGGCTACACACCCCTAATTTAAGCCATATTTTACTGCACACTCTTAATTCAAACCATTTTCTAACAGGGATTTGGTGGACTAAGGATCAAAAACTACACATACTTAATTCAAGCCATTTTGACAGACGTGCACTACAGTTAATAATTGAAAATTTAATAAGATTCAATATTAAAAAAAAAAGTAAAAATAATGTTGCTAATTCTGCAGCTTAAACCCTTTTTCCCCTAGACCGTCAAACATTAGCTCTTCCTGATTCTTTCTTTGCGCTTACGGTAAGCCGGTTTTTTAGTACACAACACTCGTTGGCGAATAACTTACTTTCCTAACTAGTGTGAGAGCGATGCGCTTTGTCTTTTCGGGAAGATAGTAGGCAGGGATAAGAATGCTTCTTATTAAGAAAGGGCAGAAAAAGGAAGAAAAAGAAATGCTAACTTTGGCGATTGGAAGTGAGAGTCTTTGATCTCGGGCTCATCAATACCGGTTGAGACGGTAGGCGGACGACGAAAAATAGCGTAAATAACAGCAGCGGCATTCTCCCTTGAAATGTAGAAGGTCAGTACTGTAATGTTCAGCCTGTTCAGCAAGTTCACAGCGGGAGCTCCCGAAATCAGAAGGTTTCCACCATTTGGGAATAACGAGTCAGATGCCTACTGGATCCGAATAGGAAATCAAGGATTTCGGAATAGAAACCCGCTATGGGTGAGATATGAGGAGAACCCACAGGTAAGAGATTGGTTAGGTTCGTCAGAAGAAGTTAGCAGACGGATTTCTCGCCTTCGAAGTGATATGAAAAAGAAGTTCCGTGTTTTTTTGAGGGAAAACCTCAGCAAAACTATCTTCACTTCAATCAAGTCTTCTGGCTAACTAATAGCGAGAAGAAGCGAGATTACATAAAAACGACCACTTCTCGATCTCAACGTCACCCCTAGCCCTGAGCCTGCCCCTCCTGCGGAGCCCGCCCAGGATATTCCTGACTGGAGTGCCCCCTATCTCCCCCCCACCCCCAAACCATAGGAGATAAGCGAAGAGAAATTGGAAAACCTCCATTTATTATCTAAGGAAGAGCAGGCAGACCTCCGTCGCCAATTGGATGATACCATTACGTACTATGAACGTCTGGAAGAGGCACATGATCGCTTGCTTAAACGGCTCTACCCGGATTTCCTAAGGGTGTATTCCTTGGAGGTTCTCCCATTTTATCTGGAGGCGGAGGAACGGGGGGGGGGGGGGGGGGGGGGGGGAAAGAAGTAGAAAAGACCTCGGTAAGGGGGGGGAGGGGTTGCACAAGTAAGTGAAGGACCCCCGTAGGGCCTTTCTGAAGTGTGGCCCACACACACGGCCAGGGGGGAAAGAAAAGGGAGGGGGGATAAGGAGAGCCTTAGCCCTTAAAATAGAATCGAATTCTAAACCGGCGCGGCGCTGCTGGATGCTTCTGATCAATAGAACAGGAAGAGGAGTCAGCCAAAAAGAAAGACCACCAAAAGTAACGACCACCAAGATACGCGTAGTGATTCGATCTTTTGATCGCCCATTTTTGGAAAACCATTTTTGGGGGCTTCCGCCTTACACACGGAAGATTGGATTTCCTGAGTCACAAGTCTTATATACTGTGTTACGATCACCTCATATGATAAAAAGTCCAGAGAACAATTTGAAATGGAAATCAATAAAAAATTTCTGGTCATAAAAACAGAAACGCATGAATTGCGCAAGAAGTTCTTTCGGTTAAAACGCCGTGCAACTTGGAGGACATAAGACTTCTTGGTCAAGCCAAAAAGATTTCCGACAGAATGCTCCTACCCCACCATGCCTGGCCCTTTACCTTACCTTAAGAAGAAAGAAAAAAAAAGGGGGGGGGGTATGAAGCGTGGGAAATAATGCAAGAAGTGTATGATACAACAGGTAACCTTAAGGAGTGGCGGCAAAGCTCTTGATTGATCAACGCGAGTGAACTATGCTTAGACGCTTCGTAAAATCGCACCGATCTACGAGAGGAGCTGATGGATGAGTAGGCTTCCCCTTTCGATTCACGGAATGTGATCTGGGACACGATGGGAGTTTGCGTGCCTCGGTAGGAAAGAGATCACCGAAGTATAGCACAAGATCGCCTTTTCTTGCTGCCATGGGGTCGACCTGTAAACAAGGTAAACCCAATGGGAACCAAAAAACGGGGGGGGGGGGGGGGGGTACCGCATTGGGCAGAAGACGATCCAAAAAGCGAAGGCTCACCCAGCTGAAGGAAGGAGCTTTTGAAGCTTACCTTATTATTAGAGAAAGAAAGGGAAAAGGGGCAACCTTTCTTTCTAATAATAAGAAAGGGGGCGAGATAGGCGACAGGTAGCTTGCTTTCAAGCCGGCCCGGCCGCGAGGAATCAAGAGATCTTTTCCGGTGCTGACTTGGATCTCGGGTGACGGAAAAAGGCGGCCAGAAGCGACGAGCAGTCGCGGTCGAAGCTTGGCTCTAGCTGATAGGCTAGCAGTAAGCTTGGCTACAGCGAAGTGCTTACCAAGCGCGAAGGAAAGGGCCTTCGCCGCTTGAGCCGTATGCGGGGGAACTCGCATGTGCGGTTCTTAGGGGGGGAGAGCTAGTAGGAGCCATCCTATCCCAATAGCGTATATTTGGAGCTCAATATGAAATCCTATTTTCTTGCAAGACCCGTTCGGATAAGGGAAAACTCCAGAGATTGCTTCGAAGTAAGATCCTTGCGTTGACCCTTTCCTGAACCAGAACCGTGGGGGGTGAGAGGAAAAGGGGATCAAAATGCCCCATCAATAAAGTGAGGGCTCTCCGGACCTTCCCCACCCCCTTTCCATTCTTCCTTCCCCTCTCACTCCCCCTTTTTCAATAAAGAAGCCCCGCTACCTAAGGGGCCCCCCTCTGATAAGGAAGGAAACGAAAGAATCTCCATTTTATGACAAATCCGGTCCGATGGCTGTTCTCCATTAACCACAAGGATATAGGGACTCTATATTTCATCTTCGGTGCCATTGCTGGAGTGATGGGCACATGCTTCTCAGTACTGATTCGTATGGAATTAGCACGACCCGGCGATCAAATTCTTGGTGGGAATCATCAACTTTATAATGTTTTAATAACGGCTCACACTTTTTTAATGATCTTTTTTATGGTTATGCCGGCGATGATAGGTGGATCTGGTAATTGGTCTGTTCCGATTCTGATAGGTGCACCTGACATGGCATTTCCACGATTAAATAATATTTCATTCTGGTTGTTGCCACCAAGTCTCTTGCTCCTATTAAGCTCAGCCCTAGTAGAAGTGGGTAGCGGCACTGGGTGGACGGTCTATCCGCCCTTAAGTGGTATTACCAGCCATTCCGGAGGAGCAGTTGATTCAGCAATTTCCAGTCTTCATCTATCTGGTGTTTCATCCATTTTAGGTTCTATCAATTTTATAACAACTATCTCCAACATGCGTGGACCTGGAATGACTATGCATAGATCACCTCTATTTGTATGGTCCGTTCTAGTGACAGCATTCCCACTTTTATTATCACTTCCGGTACTGGCAGGGGCAATTACCATGTTATTAACCGATCGAAACTTTAATACAACCTTTTCTGATCCCGCAGGAGGGGGAGACCCCATTTTATACCAACATCTCTTTTGGTTCTTCGGTCATCCAGAGGTGTATATTCCCATTCTGCCTGGATCCGGTATCATAAGTCATATCGTTTCGACTTTTTCGGGAAAACCGGTCTTCGGGTATCTAGGCATGGTTTATGCCATGATCAGTATAGGTGTTCTTGGATTTCTTGTTTGGGCTCATCATATGTTTACTGTGGGCTTAGACGTTGATACCCGTGCCTACTTCACCGCAGCTACCATGATCATAGCTGTCCCCACTGGAATTAAAATCTTTAGTTGGATCGCTACCATGTGGGGGGGTTCGATACAATACAAAACACCCATGTTATTTGCTGTAGGGTCCATCTTTTTGTTCACCATAGGAGGACTCACAGGAATAGTCCTGGCAAATTCTGGGCTAGACATTGCTCTACATGATACTTATTATGCGGTTGCACATTTCCATTATGTACTCTCTATGGGAGCCGTTTTTGCTTTATTTGCAGGATTTCACTATTGGGTGGGTAAAATCTTTGGTCGGACATACCCTGAAACTTTAGGTCAAATCCATTTTTGGATCACTTTTTTCGGGGTTAATCCGACCCTCTTTCCCATGCATTTCTTAGGGCTTTCGGGTATGCCACGTTGCATTCCAGATTATCCAGATGCTTACGCTGGATGGAATGCCCTTAGCAGTTTTGGCTCTTATATATCCGTAGTTGGGATTCGTCGTTTCTTCGTGGTCGTAACAATCACTTCAAGCAGTGGAAATAACAAAAGATGTGCTCCAAGTCCTTGGGCTGTTGAACAGAATTCAACCACACTGGAATGGATGGTACAAAGTCCTCCAGCTTTTCATACTTTTGGAGAACTTCCAGCTATCAAGGAGACGAAAAGCTATGTGAAGTAAAAGAAGAAAAGGTCGCCGACTGCTACTAAGAACCTAACAGAACTTTTCAAAATGTGGGTTCTAAAACCACTTGTGTAGGTCGGGGTTGAGAATTGGGGGGCCGACGAGGCTAGGGCCCCATTTTCCAGCAATGACCGGTTAAGGTCAATCAAAGTGGGGATTCACAGATGATTCTCAGCATAGAAAAGATCTTAACAAGTCTGATCACCATTTATAGAAGGATTGAACGGCGAATTGATCATCGACTCAAGCACGTATTGCCAGCTTCACATTACAACATGTCTCCTGAAAGGTCAACAAAGGGCGCCTCCCCCCACTGTCTAAGAGTAGAGAAGAGAGCACCTTCACCCGGCAAAGCACTTATTTCCTGCTTGGCCAAGATGTGTTAAACGGAACCTTCTTCAAAAATTTCTCTAAAGGCGGATAATGGGACTACTGGTCTGCTGCTTTGACTTTTTCTTTTTCCAACTACTGTGACGAAAGAAAGCAAAGAAACTCAGCTTCTTGCAGGTCCCAATAAGCGGGTAATTGAGGTCTACTCGTCAAGTAAAGCCTCACTTTTTCAACGAAGACCAGAACCGAATCAATCAATGCGACGTCGTCCCACCAGTCAAAAAGGAAGGAATATTCTGAGGCGGGCAAGGAAGGAAGAGAGCATTACGAATTGCCCTATTTGATCTAGTAAGGGGAAGCATTAACGGCTTTCTCATGTTTCCGATATCGGTTGTGGACTTCCGATATTCTCCGATCCCGTATGCTTTCTCTATCGTGTATGCTTTCTATATGTGTTGATCCGTTAAATGAAGGTAAGGATAGGATAATTGGCTGGTTGGTTTGTTCACACAGGCATGATAGTACTCAACTGCTGCAAACTAGTAAGGATTGTGCCTGCCATCAAATTCGTGCCGCATGGCGGGATTACTCTACACTCTATAAATAGAGGCTCGATAAGCCTTCGAGCTCTAAAAGAAAATCGAAGAATTTTTTGATTAGCATGGTTGATGAACTATGGCTATTGCAGAAAGGCTCGCTCAAGTTGGAGAGGAGATAGAGCAGGTAGAGAACGACCTGCGCGACCGCCGGAGACTCTTAAGAGCCTTTTGGAGACACCTGCCCCTGGAGAGCCTGCCGTCGTAGGAGACCGCATGCGCGCGGCGGAACAGGGAATAAGGGACCTCGAGAGGAGGCTACAAATGCTGCGAAATGAGCAGCAGTCGCTCATTGTGCGGGCGATCATCCTCGGTGACCAGAGAGACTAGAAGAAAGAAAAAAGTAGTTACAGTCTCTTCCGTCTACTGGTTTTTCCAATTTCAGGCCTAACCTTTGACTTATTCCAGTTTCGCAAATAATGTAGTTAGCATAATGCTTTTGAAAGAAAGGCATATGTGGTAGTTTATGTAGTTACCAAAATCAAGTAGTTCTAAAATGTTGGGTTGGGTAGCCCTATTAGTTGTTGTGGGTCAATGATGCTCGAGCATGTACTTGTTTTGAGTTCCTATTAATTTAATATAAGTTTTTATGGATTGATCACAGGCGGTTAGAGCAGGCCTTTACTAGATAGGGCAAGCCGTAGATCTAGCTGCTGATAGATGCAGCGGTTATGGAGTTGGATTAGAGCGGTCAGGCCGTTACTCCATTCGCTTTGCTCGATATAATAAGGTTTAAGAATTCCTACGTGCCTTTGAGTAGCTAGTAGTTCAATAGCGGTCGAGAGGACAGGACGCAACAAAGAAATAGTTGGACCTCAGTTCTTTGTTCTTGTCCGCAAGTTATGTACTTAATAGGCTGTTAGGAGGACAGGTCCCCGGTTATCCTTATCCGTATCGGTCTTTCCGGGCTAACTATTTCAAAGATGAACTTTTTCCCCTGCTGGGCTTTGGCTTTCTTCTTTCTTAATGGCAGGACAGTGCCCCGTTTATCCCTATCTGGGAGTAGGTCTTCCCTATGGATCTAGTTTTTGTATTTCATTTCAATAAGCAGTCTCCCTTTAGTGTGCTTGTAGCTCGATAAGGGAGGAATAAAAACCTTCCCTCGAGCCTGGTCTTTGAAGAAATCGTCTGCAGTGATATAATAGTACTATTCTATCAAAGGATATCATAACCCTTGTCCCCCCTTAACACTGACCGAATCCGGAGTTTTCCGCTTACGAGGGCTGTCTTCAGCTCTGATTCTCCACCCCTAGGGCATGGAAAAGGTTTTTTTTTGGTTAAATGTGAACTGCTCAAAGAAAGCGAACACATTAACGCAAAAGAAGCGCCTTTCCCACACCTTAGATTTTGGGTATGGAGCCACCGTCGCCTCAACATAGCAGTGGTTTAGAAGGCTTTATAGGGGTCCACCACCTCCCGTCCTATCCTAAACTCACGTTCTCAAGTCTTTGACCACTTTGACAACAGACAGGTTGACCTGTCCCAAGCACTCTGGCTCTCTCGATGTCCGTTTTGGGATTCTGAGAACAACCATTGCCGTCTTGTCTTACAGCGCAAAGCACAGAACTGATCGCAGAGAATTGAATGCGATAAGGAGTCTGGCTCGATCGTTCGGAGGTTTCTAGCTTTCATTCTTAACTAGCTAATAGTGGAAGAAGAGAGTTTGCTAACCAAGTCCGCTATTCCTGACTTTAGGAAGGAATAGAGTAAGGACTTTCCCGATCAATACTAGAATCAGTCTTTAATAAGAGTCCTATTTCCCGAAACCTTTTAATCGGGAAAGAGTACGATTTCCTTTCTTATCATTAGTAGTAACAGTAGTAATAGAGGAGAGACTCTCCCTTAACCGAACTCTTAGCTTTATAAGGTGATGGTTCTCTTTTCGACTACTTGATATGAGCTATACGATTTTTTTTCATGTTTTTATTTAGAAGAATCTCTTGATTAAACCTAGGTTATCCGTTCTTAATACTAATATAATCCTAATGGTACGAATGAGATAGATTGGGATTGATCGACATCTGGTATTCATTTTGAAACCAATGGCAGATCTTCCTCAATAGGAACTGAACTGAACGCTGGCATGAGGAAAGCTTTGCTACTTCTCAGTGCATGAGGTTCTGAAAGAAAAGCGGAAAGAAAGAGGACAAGTCTGAACCGAAGGAGAACCCCAATGCGAAATCACATAAATAATAAAAGAAAAATGAAATGCCATTATTAGAGTTGGCCTATCATACTTGCTTGCTGCACTGAGATAAAGTTACTTATTTGAATTGCTTTATTATGGAAGATTATTGCTGCTTTGCTCAGGGGGACAAAGGAGAGAATTGGGTTCGAGCCCCATAGTCCTCGTGTGGTGAATGAAAGACGGCTGAACAAAATCGTGTGCAAAGGGCTTTTTTCATTTTCATTTTGCGATATAGGGCACCAGGGACTAGAAGCTTCTCGACCATATTTATAGGAGACTTGGGCAATCAATCCCCGGCGTGCTTTCGTGCCCCTAAACGTGCAAGTATATTTTTGGGACAACCTCCGGCGAACGCAAATCCTATAGAACCTTGTCTCAGCATCCATTCCAAGGTGTCAGGACTGAAGCACAAGCAAGACTCCATGAGGGACCTGAATAGGAATGCGGACCGAGCAAGAGTTGTTATTTTTATATGCATAAGGGGGTTCCTAGGCATGAGCATAAGAGAGACGTCGTGATGAACGGATGACCAGGACCCGGCCTTGGGAAGACACGTAATCGTGCGTAGAAGCACAAAAGAGTATCGGTGGACAATGTTCGGAGGTTCTTCAAGCCAGCCATGAGGAGAAGCAGAACAATAGGCTCCAGAGCCAATTTGACTGACAATAACATTCAAGGTCCACAGAGATTTGTTAGGAATTGGCACTTGATTAATTAATAGGGCACAAGAAATGTACTACTTTTTGATTCGGAGGGTCTTATCAATGATGCATCACAGGCATAGAATATCTCATATGAATGCTAATGGAAATAGACTAGATCGTCGTCAATTTGAAATGGGTGGAAGTGGAAGTTGTCGATTGATGTTTCCTCCTCTTATTTAGGGGGTTCGGGGCATGAGTTTCAAGCTCCTCAACCTCCATATAGGGAAAGACAGGGGTTGGGATCTGCACCGATCCACCTTCCAATTCCAAGCCGGCTCCAACACATATTCGGAGGCGGCTTGGAAAAAGACGCCAGGTTCAGTCCCATTTGTTCCTATTGTTTAGAAATGTGGAAAGGAAGGTCAGAGGGTGGAGAATAGCGAGGGAGAGGGCAGCGCCCCTTGCTGGATAGAATATCGAGAAGCACATGGGATTGGGGTGCTCTCTAAGTGAGGAGCCATGGAACTCTAGCTTAGATAGAAAGGGTTTTTAGGCCGGACAAAGGTCTAGGTTAAGTCCGGAGAGAGGGCTTGATGAACACCACCTCCTGGTTAGTGATTGGGCACACGCTTCCTTTACGGCGTAGAATCGGCTTCTTTTTTTGACGTATCAGAAAGGGCTTCTCTTCTACGCCCGAAGTTTATATTTATGCAAGTATCTTCACTTCAATACCCAAAGTGGCCCTATTCATTTAATGATAACCGAACCCAAGCAAGGAGCTTCAATCTTGTCTATTTCCTTGAATGGTCGGGTTGGAAAGTCTTTCTTTTATGTGCCAACGCAGGCCTATCACCAAATCTCCACTGCGAAATCATTTGTTGGAAGGCTTGCTGATTCATGATTTACACCTCTCTCCGCCGCTTCTTAACAGTTGACTGCGAGATTAGCACTTTCTTCGTTACTAACAGATATATCTTTTCCGCGCGAGCTAGTTCAACAGTTCATTCTTGTAAGCCCCTTTGTCAGCCACACTAAGACTTCGGGTCATCATGCACTGACACAATCATTATCTGAGGGCCTATGATCATCCAAAAGCAGTACCTGGCATACTCCTAATAATCAAAAGAAAAAGCCGGATTCGACTTCTTGTGTACAAGCAGAGCATCAACAATCCTTTTCGTTACCAATTACAAATGGTATAAACTAATCGAGATGCTTCTACATGTCCATTCTTCTAGGAGAGTCATACCCGTCTTTTTGCCTGACCCGGCCTTCCAATCTTTTCAATCGGTCTAGTCCACGCGTGGACAGAGGAATTTGCTTCCTCTAGCCCATTACCTGAAAAGGCGACTACCTTACCTATCAATCGTATTGGCCCAATTCTAGATCAATAGAATAGAAGGTATCATATTCACTAAATTCCTAAGGGAATCCCCCGCTTGACTAATAGCCTCTGCCTATTGTCTTATTTTCTACTGATTGCTTGTATCAAGCAGGACGTCCACATGAGAGTTGTACCAAGCAAGTGTTATCCCTTCACTATTGGACCTGCTTCTTACTTATTTGTTAGCGCCTACGGGCGGAATCAAAGAAAAAATGAATACATTGGGCTTTCGCCACCTGAAAATGCCCGACGGTCATTCAAGATTATCTGCATTTTAGTAAGTGTATGCAAGAGACGCAGTCTTAGTATTAGGAATAGCGAGTTCTCCCTCGTATCCGTAGAAGTTAATGCAACTGAACCCTTCGCTACTCCTTTTTGTGTGACTGACCAACCTAGTGAATCTCGAATTTCATATTGAAAAAGGAGGAGGCACATCAAGGTAGAAGTCGAATCAAGCAAAGATCCTCTGACATTAGCTAGTAGCTGCTTTCCTGGGACTTGCACTTGCTTCTTTTAGAGAAGGCTTGGCTCTATTTATGCTATTTCCATCCACTTGACTGTTCTTCGCGAGTATCTTTCGTCTCTTCCTGGGAATCCAATGGTTACGCTGGAAGAAGGACTAACAGTTATAACCGAGAAAGTGCTTATGTCGACACTAGCAAGTGACTCACCAACTCGGAAGTAAGAAAGAGGAAAGACAGGGGTATGACAACCAATCTACCCGCCTATTAGCTATTCTAGCCAAGGCCAATTTCATGTGTTAAGCATATAGACATTAGATCGTTTTTGGAAGAGTGCCTGAGGACGAATAGAACTTAGATTCAAAAGAGCGCGAAGAAAGAACTTTCGCAAATGATTGCACTTCTGCTATCCGGATAGCTATTCAAAGCATCGAGAAAAACAAAGATAATGTTAACAGTTTCATAAAAGCAAGGGGATTCGCTAAGCAGCTAAGCAAAAATCCTTTACCCTGAAATCGTAGATCTACGAAATGAGCGTAGTGTTGAAATCTTTCGCACCCCTTCTGAAATCAATCAAGGATTGCCATCGAAAGCTGTCGTTACGCCGAATTCTTCAATAAAAGTAGCCGTCGTAAGGCCTCCAGAAGGGGGCGTTGCGTATCCGGAAGAGTCAGACTTCGTTTCAAGCAGCAATCTTTGAAAGGAAAGATACTTGCTGTCGATTCAATGTGGGATAGTCCCTACAGGATAGGAGTTAACCCATGTCCACAGTTTTGATTACAGGTCTAGTTCAGTTCAACTCATAGCCCCCAATCCCACTGGTGACGATATTGTCATTGGGGATCAGAAAGTTGCTCTGCCTTACAAAGAGTGGTTAGCTGATCTGGGAGTCAGTGTCTCGATGCCGAAGTCACTGGTCAATGAGTAGGCAAAATCATCTGGGGAAGGAAGCGAGGTGGAGTGAAGCACGGTCGGCAACAGCTAATTGGCTTAGGCGATTCTTGTTGTCGGGCGTAGGGTAGGACCCTCTTTCGAGTTTCAGAGGTGAATCCTCATATGATATGAAGGACTCCCATCCCCGGGAAAGTCCCCAACAACAAATGGATCAATCTTTGTTGGCTGGCTTGCTTTGTCCGCTATCCTTCATCCCATCCGTCTTGTCCAGGCTGGTAAGGAGAGAAAGGGGTGCCTGGGGGAGATGAAGTAGAATCAATTGAAGTGGATGTTTCAGGAGTTCATTCAAGCGTAGGGGTAGGGCTTCATTCAAGTGTACGGACTTTATTCGACTTTAGTTTAGTGAGTGGATTCTGTTGTGGATGAATGCGCTTAAGCAATAATAGTGGTAGGACTTAGCCGCGCTCTGTTCTTGATCGGTCGAATCGATCGCCATGTTTCTGAGATTCTTCGAAATGCCCTTTCTCTTTCGTTAATGGTTACGATGTCAATCGGGTACCCCATTCATCTATCTTCTTTGAAATGGAATTTCCCGTTCTCCTGCTTCAGTTACAGCTTCTCCCGCTCCTGGAATTCCTTAAAGTTTATTAATGCGATTGACTTGCCCTCTTATAAATCATAAATTATCGGATATTTTTGCTTGTAATGCTCTGTGGTGGAACAAAGGAGTGCGCGAAGGTACAATCCTAAAAAGTGAGATTGGTTATAGGGATATCTTTTCCTCTGTTTTGCATATCAACGACAGCTTTGACCTTCTTGATCCTGTAACTGGTTTCTCCCCTGGTCTATGATTGCTCTCCTTAAGACCCGACCGGAAGGTTCGTTCGAGAGGCCCGGTACGGTCCGCTTGGGGCCCTTCCGCAATAAATAGCAGATATAAGAAAGAGAGAGTGGCAGACTGAAGGAACTGTTAGAGTGAGCCTGAAAGAAGGTAGAGGATAATCTCCCAAATTCAAGCCAGGAAGCATTTTAGCAAAAACATTCCCCTCATTCAAAGAAAAGAAAGATGAAAGTTGAATAATAGCTGCCGGCTTCCTTTAACACCAACGGTAGATAAGAACCGAACTCAAAGGCTTGCATGTTAAAGATAGAACCAACGGTGGCAGTTTAAGTTGAAGCATACTTTTTGAGGAAGGCCTTTTCTTTGCCTCTCCTTTCCCTCTCTACCCGGCTTGTAATAGTCTCTGTCTTCCTTACTATCGGATACATCGAGTCTCAAACCTGGGATTCGTTCGCTGGAGACCAAGAACTAGCTGTGTTGGCTACTTGCAGGGTGGGGCAATCATCCGTCAGTAAAAGGCTCCGGAGCATATCAACATCGGGGTCTTCTTTACCTGAGTGGAACCACTTGGTTTCACTCCCCTTTCCCTTGCTTCCCTTTTCGCGTAGCTCAGACCAAAAGAGCTAGTAGTAGGAATCCCTCTGATCTTTATTACCTGTAAAGTGCCTTCTGAGGTCACTAAGGGATGCGGGCACCACATAGCTCTCCTCTTTAGAGATTGCCTGACTTGTCTTCTCTCACCTCAAGAGAGGAACGCAAGACTGCTAGCTAGTCTTCCCTTTGCCCGAGTCTTTTCTTCATGTTTATATAGTCCACTGGAACAAACTCACAAATCAATGGGATAATTTTCTTATAGCAACTAGAACTCTACTCGAAGAAAAGAAGTAGCCGGCTGGCTGAGGTAACTTCTACTTGCCGAGGAGGAAATGCTCTTATTTTTAGTTCTTTCAAAGATTGTTCCTTCCAAAAAACAGGACCTATTCCCTATTCCCTTAGTTGCTGCTTGCTTTCCAGTGCGAGGCGAGTAAAAAGCTTGACCATCTTTGAGGCAATTCACATTGTGTTCGTATAGTGACAAAGTAAATCAAGAGCATTCTCCCTCTATTGCCCTAGACGAGTGATTGGTCGAACATTGGAAAATGGAAAAATTACCCGTATTTTTTATTAAAACCTCTTCTTACCTTATTCTTGACCACTATTAGCACAGCTTCGAAAATCGTTATCTTTTATTCGCCTATACCTATATGTGACAAATGAATAAAAAAGAAAAATGGAGAACTCGATCGAAGGGAAGGCTTGAGTTCAAAGACGAAGATAAGGCTTGGTGGCTTGCGAGGAAAGACTAGCTAACAAGCGAACGAACAAGAGCTCCTACTCGTCTTCCTGCTCCAACTCCTATATAAGAAGCTACATATGCTCTGACAAGACGCTTTCTATTCTCTACTGCTTTCCTTTTATTATTCCTACTGCTACTCTTAGTCCTCCCATTAACTACAGCCAAGACTCGCCTCTATATCCTATGCCCCGTTCTTTTGTAATTTGGAATCGTTGATTGCTTGTGGTGAATTGCGGTTCCTTTGTTTGTGTTATACTGGTTTCCTTTCCTTCAGGTGTGCTGGCAAGCAAGGGAGGACGAGGACTGGAGTCCCAACCCGAACAACAAGGATCAAAGAACGTCTTAAAGCTCGCCTCTTTGCTTTCTTAAAAAGAAAAGCGGACTACGCAATAAGAGGCTCAACCATAAGCCCAACTCTAATGGCGGGGGGGAATGTTGAAAACAATCTTATTGGAATTATTGGAAGCGGCTTTCGAGTGAGGGCAATCGTCATAGTCAGCCAGCGAGCAATCCCAAGAAAGCCAGCTACCTAGCCTTTCTTATTCCCATTGCTAGCTTAAACTGAGGAATAAGAATAGGAAAAACCTCCAAGCCCCTATAAAGTAAAGAAAGTAAGCTATTTCAATGTTATTTTTTTGTCTCTTTCCTCTGTCTGGTACCAAAGCCACTCGAACTCGAATGCCTCACCCGCACCAACTCCCTCAAACACAAGGGAGCGGGCACTGCTCTCAGCCTGTCGTAAAAACAAAAAAAAAAACAAAACAAAACTCCATACCGGAAGATCATTGCCTTATTCCTAGAACGGAATATAAACATTGGTACAACAGGAGGATCGAGAGACCTCGAGCGACACATCGTAATTTATGCTAACCTCAGCGTACCATCGGAGATACTTTAGCCACAGCTTAACCCATGGTTGAAGAATGAGGCGATCAAGAAAGTCCTCCCCCCCTAAACTTGATAAAATGTCCGAAGACCTTCTCTTTCCTTTTCATTACAAACAAAGCGAAGGCGCTACTTAGCCCTATAAAGATTGAAGGCCCGTGCGACACCCGGCGTTAACACTCCAAAATCTGGAAATGCTAACCACAGTTTCAATGGTAACGGGAATACGCCTGACGGCGAAAGCATACAAAGATAGTGACGCTTTCATCGCTTAGATTTAGGGCGATAGGGCGCACCACAGATACGATAAGAAGCACCCCTCAATCGATAGGTCAAAGACAGAGACATAATACCAGTTGCATCTCTAATCTTTGAAAAATCGGGGTCTTTTCCACATAATAGCATCAACCAAAGACCAGAGCATCTTAGCAGACACCGGAGAGAAATCCCTAGTAACTTCGTCGCTCCAAAATCTTTTGGCAAACTCCAAGACATGACTTATAATAAAAAATGTTTTAAATGAGAGACTTTTCTTTAGATATATTATAGTACACTGAAACTTTTTATTATGGTAAGTGGCCGCCACCTTCTCGTCGGCGATCACCGTCGCCAAGAATGGCATAGTCGCAAAGCTTCGTCGTGCCATACACCCTCTCAGCAGCTATCCACACAAGCATATGATGTGTAAGTGTGAATAGAGGCCAAGAACTATAAAATCCGAGGGGTTGACCCTTCGTGAACGTCACAACCGATGCCCCATAGCCTTGATTAAAAAAACTATATGGTAATTCAAAGACTACAGAACAAAGTATGAACGTCCAGGAAGTTGCAAAGGGATTTCCGAGCAACCCTGCAATCATACAGGAAGTAAGGATAACACAGGTAAGGAATCGGTAGCAGCCTTGAGATCAAAAGAAAATCCTTTTTTTTTTCCTCTCAAGTACTGCAACGGTTGGGTCTGGTTATAGGTACCATCCATTCTTAACCTTGCCAAAACCGTCATGGCCCAATCATGTATAGGCCGTACCAAGGCCTGATACAAGGGTAGGCCAACCAATAGGGAATAACCTTTTCTTCCCTGCTCCCTCGACCTTCATTCCCATCCTGCCAAGCTGAGACTGCCAGCACATTGTATCTAACCACACTGTAGCAAATCGATACAAGTAGCTAAACAGCTTGCTATACCATACAAAGGCATCTCCGGCCGAACGGTTAGGCAAGACTACGGCGCCTGGGTAAACATCCCGTTTACCAAACAAGACGGCGAGAGTTTCACTTAACCATTCCCCTCCTGCAGCCAAAGCGATAGCGGCTGTAGCATCCACCGGTAATGTGTGGAAGAGGGTAAGCTTTCTATATGGATAGGACGTATCAACACCTTTTGCATCTTTTAAAGAGAATTTCTAAGAAAAATAGAGTGTTGGGTCCTGAGGACCAGGATGGCCGAAGATCAAAACCTAAATGTGCCAGGGGTTGATCATCGAAGCTAGGGCAATAACGATGAAGGAATTTGAGCGCTGATGTAGCTAACAGCCACCTTCATAGTCGATTCATTAGGGTCGTCACCTTCTACTCAACTAGTGGAAGTATCCACCGTTTTCTTTGTCTGTTAAGCCTCACAGCTATGGGACTTCCTAAGGAAAACTTCAATCGTAGTACTCACAAGACAAGACCACCGAGATCTTCGACTTAGCTCCCAAAGGTAATCCACCCGGCCCTTCCCCAACCTATACAAGGGGAGCGGAAGATAACGCAAGAGAGAACTTATGACTTCGCGGATGGAGAGGGATTCGAACCCCCGGTATTCCTATCAATACTTCGGTTTTCAAGACCGACTCTTTCAACCGCTCAGACATCCATCCCCTTCGCGCTTCGCCCGCCCTATCTATCCGTGCGCTGGCAGGTAGGGGCTTATCCATGTGATTCGCTACGCTTTGCTTGCGCCTATCGGCGGACTCTGTTGCCTGCCGGTTAGCGAAAATTTTCCGGTAGTACGAATCGCTACGCTTCGCTTGTTTCTATATGATAATATGCACCTTGGTTGCTGCGCTCCCCGCGGGTAATAACAAGAGAGTTAAGAACGAATTATCTTCCAAACAAAAAGAGTGATTGAGTCCGACTCGCGAACGATCGGCAAGTGAAGGACCGATCCTTTTGCGCCAGTACTGTTGCGAGACTGGTACTTGGCGGCTCACGAGCAACATATAGACTAAGGTTGCCCATCACTCCCTCGTTCTTTTTGAAGGCCCTTTCTATTCTCTTTCGTCTATGGTTCCTCCATAAGAACACTGAACGCCCAGCTTCGCAGAGCAGCTCTCTCCCCAGCCCACAGCATAGTGTGGAATCTGGATCGTTTCATCGAGCACCATTTCTTTTAGATATAAAGGTGTTCTGACTCTATTGGATCAAGTCATAATCTACGCCTTTTACTAGTATACTACTATGGGGAGAGACTAAGCTCTATTTCAGAGATTGGACTCTCTTACTGTGATTAGCCCCTACTAGTAAGAAGCTGTTCCCGAGCCAGGTTCCCTGGATCCACGTGTTCCTAGTCGGGCCTAAATGAATGAATGAAGAAGCGCGCCCGGGTAGACTTCCAAAGCTCTTGCTCTGCATATCCTCCTACTTATTATTTTGGGGGTCATAAAAACATACGAACCGCCTACTCTTTAAAGCTTAAAGCCCTACCATTATATTTTTTAAAATGAAAGCTGCTTTCCCTCACTAATAAAAAACTGCAATCCCTCCCCTTCTGTTACCTACTCTACTTTTACTCATATCTTGGTATACCTCAATACAAGACAAACACAGGAAAGGATATTCAATCAAAAACCGGGCGATAACCCTATTCTCTCTCAATTGCCTATCTTTTATAGATGAGGGAGAGTACCTTAGTAGTAGCTTCCAACACTTAAGATGTACCTCCTCAAGTGCCAGATATGAATGTTTTATGAATTTCATACGGGACTACTTACTTACCTAAAGTTCACTTCTGACTTACCAAATAAATTTACTGAAGGAACTGACCTAAGCATAGCTCTCTCTCTCAAATACAAATGCCAAGAAAGAGATTCCTTGGATAAGTGGAAAAATGCCTTTCATTTCTCTTTTAAGGCGTTTGTCCTACTTATAGTATCAGTCCTCCGGCCTATCGAAATTCGTGTTTTTATTAACCAACAACACATGCACTTTGTTGGAACTAAAAAAAGGTTATTCAATCCACTAGTGCAACTGAAAGCGCACCTACTGTTACTAGAAGTCTAGTCCCTCTCAGGTACAGTTTCGATCTCGAACTAACTTACTTTACTTAATAGGCCGGAAGAGAGAGATATTCAGAAAACCCGATTTCTTGTCCTGTCTTAAGAACCTGACTCAAAAGAGAAAAGAAAACCAAACTAAAATAAAAGAGATATCACTTTCGACGATTGAACTGCACTTTTATATCCAGATTGGAACTGGATTTGAACGTCTTTGGATCCTGCTTAGAGCCGGCTTTCACTCCACTTTCACTTTCATATCAGGAGCGTCGACTTGTGCACTTGCAATATCAAATTTCACTTTCCGGAATCCTTGCTCCTGGCTTATTGGTTGATGATAGGGTTCCTGTTGGTAGAGTTCCTGCCCTTGGCCTTGGTTCCAGTCTCGTCTCGCATGCCAGCAAGTATTCTAGAAAGAATGACTCGGTTTCATGTCATGTAGCTACTATAGCTCCTCTCGCCTTTCTAGCCTGCCTTGTGTTGCTCGGAAATGGCTAAGCCTTTTTCGAGAGGCTTTCACCCTGAAAACTTAACTAGACCCCGTTCCCTCTATGTCCATTCAATATTAATCTTGCTGCATGAATGCACTGTAAGACCGGGGATGCCCTCAATGATCCCTTCCTCTTCCATAAAATAAAGGCTTTCACCCGCACTAGCACTAGTATATGGTGATATCCAACTCGAAAACCCGAAGACAAACAAGCTTACCTTATTATTAGAGAAAGGGGAAAGGGGGTAAACCCAAAGCTAAGAAGCTGACAACTGCGAGACTAGGAGAATGGTAAAGACTTGGTATATAATCCGTGCCTTCGTTCCGGCTATAGTCCATTAGCAAGCGAGTAGGGGAACCGTTCCTTCCGTTCAGTAAGGGAATACAAGCATTACGGGGAGTTTTAAAAAAGGAATATGAATATGACTCTTCCCAACTCAAGTCAAGCGAAGCATAGTGAGGAAGGAGGAGAAGAACTACTAGAGAAAGGCTAAGTGAAGTACTTCTCGGGACTTCTCTTTTCTTCTTTCAAATTCTTCTCTTCTTTTCTTGCTTATCATCGACTTTCCAAGCGTAGTCTGTAGTAGGGAGGGCCATTCTCGCAGGAAGTAGCATACTCATGTTGCCTGCTTTCCTTCCTTTCGTCTCGAAGGCCGGTTCAGTAATAGAAAAAATCCTTCTAACTGGCTAGTGCATTAAGGTGGCATGCCTTACTCCGGGCCAGCAGTGAACGAAGTGTTAAAGTAGAGAGAGCTAGCGTTCCGTACTCAGCCGAAAAAGCAAAACTCCAGCTAAGCTAATAGCTCTAATTGTGGGATATCTAAAAAAGATGCTCTTGTTTGTGGCCCTCCTTCTCTTCGGGGTAGCTAGATTAGTAGCAATAGTCCTTATTAGTAAACTACAGCCTCGTTGTTAATTGACTCCCTACTTCCATTTTAGCTTCCTCCCACCCCCTTTTTCCCTCTAAAACCCTTCGCCCCACTCATTTTAGCATTTCTTAATCAGACCTGGCTGAATTGGGAACGACATAGATCAAAGGGTCGTTCATTAGCCCTACTAGTAAAGCACAGGAAAAAGAGGGATTGATTTCGACCTTGCTTTTAGTTGTAAGGCTAGCTTTTTACTTATAGGGCGCTTAGGCTTAGCTCATCAAACAAGTGCGCCAAAAGTGGGAGGTGGTATCGTATTATCTTATAATAGGAGCACACCCGCTTTTAGCTCGTAGTTTCACTCTTGCTTTTGCCTTACCTTCTATTCTATTAGTAAAGAGCGTGTTCTCATCTTTTGAAAGAAAGATGTACAGTGGCGGTCTTCTCGTCAATCTTCGGAGCTGAGCTAGGCACTGGCTACAGGGCGACCGACCGATACTCTTTTTTTTTTTGGTATGCCGCAGAGCGAATGAACATAAATCCAACCTAATATCATGAATATCCTTCGACCGTTATCTCCTCATCTTCCTATTTATAAGCCACAGCTCACTTCAACGTTTCCTATTTCCCATAGAATCTCCAGGGCTTTCCTAGCCACTATAGTTTTGTTTTTTTATCTTCTTTGTCTGAAAATAGGTTTGATTTGCTTCACCTATAAGAATTTCTACCAATTCTTCTTTTTTTCATCAAAGCTCATCCTAATCTCCGTCGAGATTACTGCCTTAGCCCTGTCCTATCATCTCTTTAATGGGGTTCGTCATTTATTGACGGATTTTTCGGGATTTCACTTTCTTAGAATTGGAAGAAAAAGATTGAAATGACTGTTTCCAAATTTCACCTATACCTTTGAGATTAAAAAAAAAAAGGATTTTCTTATGAAATGTTTATTATTATTAGCGTTGATAGCTCTCTTCTTTAAAGCTTATGCCGTAGAAGCTGACATCGCTCTATTGGCGTTTTATCCGCATCTTCCCGACCAAGACCCGGAAGGGGTTCGCTTTGTTTGGGATGAACTCGCAAAGACGCCACTCTACGAGGACTTCCCTCGTAGAGTGGCGTCTTTTATAAGACTCGAGTTTCTCAGTGGAACTAAAAAAAAGAGTTTAAGCTCTTTTGGCTTACTTTTAGCCACGCGTGGCGGCTGGCTATCTGCATGTGTCCCAAAGTGACGTCCATTTTTTGGTAATGGGTATACTCGAGAGAAAAGTTTGGAATTCGACCTCTCCTTATACGCTCTAAAAAGGGGTCATGGACTCCTTTTTAGTTTAGGATCCCCTTTCTACATTCAATTATTTATTGAGCCTAGTGTGGAATCACCTTACACATTCATTGTTGGTCTGGCTGCTGGTCTAGCGATCCCTCCTAGCCGCCGCCTAGAGTGTAGCCTGCCTGTTGAAGACCGTAACGTAAGTAACTCTGTGCTTCATACGGAGGAAATGAAAGCAGAATTCGTTCGGATCCTCTCACATGTTCAATCTTTTTTTAGCGGTTTCCCCAGAGATCTTTATCATTAATGCAACCTCCATTTTGCTCATTCATGGAGTTGTATTTAGTACCTCTAAGAAATCTAATTATCCACCGTTAGTCAGTAATGTGGGTTGGCTTGGATTACTTAGTGTTGCGCGCCTAGGAGGGCAGCGCGCTTTGGGATGCAGAGGAGCTATTATCGCCCAGCTCCCTAACCTAATGCGGCACCGGGTTCGGACCGCAGGGAACCGTAGCATGGGGGGACGTCTAATCCTTTTGCCGCCGCAAGGCTGGCTAATCGTACGCAGCAGGCTCGAAGACCCCTGGTTCTGGAAGGCACATGAGTCCGAACGCTATGTTGAATGTGCGACCGACACTACACTACGTAGGTACCTGTGCAAGTGAGGCGTCGGTCGGTCCTAGAAACGGCGGCAGCCGCGCGAGGAGTTAACGACCGGACGTGCTGCAACCTAGGGATCACCAGGCAGCTCTTTCCCTCAATAGGGATCGGGGGGGGGGGGGGGGGGCATAGCACAATTCGTCTTGGAGGAGGGTTGGTTTGCCTGGGTGACTGATCCTGCCATAATGTACTCCTACCTATAGCACCGGCAACCCAAAGTCGAGCATACATACGACGATCTTCATGCGTGAATAGCCGGGAGGAAAGAAAGGGCGGTAGATGATAATGAAAAAGGGCGCCGCGTCTGGGTGGGCGGGCGGAATGGATGAGCGAAAGGTGCCATGCCATGGAGTGAGGAATAGCCCGAGTCTCATTTAAGACAACTAAATGCACCTCTCGAGGTGCTGCCGAGGAACTGGGGACCTTCTCGAGCACAGGATAGGCAATTGAGAGATAGAGCTAGCCTATTCGTTATGGGGAATCCATGCTCCGGGCCGAATAGAGCTTACCTCCGGCACCTGGCTTTCTCCGGCGCATATTAGATTAGCTGCGCTTAATAGGCCGGAGAAAAGAACGGATAACCTAGGTTTAATCAAGAGATTCTTCTAAATAAAAACATGAAAAAAAATCGTATAGCTCATATCAAGTAGTCGAAAAGAGAACCATCACCTTATAAAGCTAAGAGTTCGGTTAAGGGAGAGTCTCTCCTCTATTACTACTGTTACTACTAATGATAAGAAAGGAAATTGTACTCTTTCCCGATTAAAAGGTTTCGGGAAATAGGACTCTTATTAAAGACTGATTCTAGTATTGATCGGGAAAGTCCTTACTCTATTCCTTCCTAAAGTCAGGAATAGCGGACTTGGTTAGCAAACTCTCTTCTTCCACTATTAGCTAGTTAAGAATGAAAGCTAGAAACCTCCGAACGATCGAGCCAGACTCCTTATCGCATTCAATTCTCTGTGATCAGTTCTGTGCTTTGCGCTGTAAGACAAGACGGCAATGGTTGTTCTCAGAATCCCAAAACGGACATCGAGAGAGCCAGAGTGCTTGGGACAGGTCAACCTGTCTGTTGTCAAAGTGGTCAAAGACTTGAGAACGTGAGTTTAGGATAGGACGGGAGGTGGTGGACCCCTATAAAGCCTTCTAAACCACTGCTATGCTGAGGCGACGGTGGCTCCATACCCAAAATCTAAGGTGTGGGAAAGGCGCTTCTTTTGCGTACATATCACACTTAGCATACATATCAACCAATGCAGTACCAACAAACACGTCTGTTTTGAAATAGCAGAGAAATTAAAGTGGTTTGGATAAATACCAGTGCACCTCATATTGTTAAAAAATGTCAAAGGCCGTAAAAGGGTTTGTTAAAGTGTGATAATTGGGTAATAAGCGAGGTCCAAGTGAAAATATTCTTAAACCCATGATGGGTATTTGAGAAAAGGTGTAAACTTTGTGAAAGCAGAATTCACTCACCATTGAAACTGTGTATTCATGCCTCCAAGTCTGTGCTTTAAATGAGCATGCAAGGTAGAAAATTGATGAACTTCGGTAACATGTAAATTGTCCCCCAAGTTCTTACCAATATAAAATTCAATAGACAATGGTGACCTCCTTTCATCTGCAACTTCTCTCCAACAAACATCCAACGGTTCCTTGAATTGTAATCCATAGCTTTCTAGCATCATCTGAGCAGATTTAAAAATAAATAAATAAAGACAAAAGGAAAAATGAAAATAAGTAAGAAACAACTTTGCATAGATTCTAAAGTTATTGTTGCTGGATAGCCATATAATTATAAGCAGATTGGTTTCTTTTTGCACATCCATCCATTAAGAACCTAGCTAGGTCCAATAATAGCAGAGTCCCTTGTGCAACTAAAACCCTCCAATTAGAACCTATGTCACTTTCAATTACAGTGCAGGAGGGTTTCCTAGCCTTAACTGCAAGCAGATAATTACTGAACTCTTTTTTTTTTTTTTTTTTTGAGAAACAGATAATTATTGAACTTGTCACATAATGTGTAGTGTAGAATTTTATACTTAAGCTTCAATACTTGTCACACATTGTTTGCGAAGGCAAGATAGGCATTTACCATGCATTCATATCTTTTTTTTTTTGATGGGACATGCAGACGTATCTTTATATTGGGTCTCAAATAATATTATCATAAATATTAGCATCTCACTCAACTTGCACACCTTTATGCGGCACCCACTGCTTAGTTTACATAATAAGTCTGCCGCCTCACATCTTTTCCTAGGATTATTTGGAATCCTAACTCAACTTTAATTATAATTCTTCAAGAGCTTTCAACTTCACGTGACTTGAAAGTCACACAAACACAAACTAATTAAATGAGCACTACTTCGGTGTGGGCTGGACATTGGTGTCCACGTGCACCCAACATTTTAAACATTGAGATGATGAAATCATGGCGTAATATCTCAACCTCACATCAATAATAAATTAATAAGAAATAAATAAAAAGCATATGCCAAATTGGTTGTTATTTTTATTACTGGTTTTCTTTTCCCTTTCTAAATAATAAGGACTTATTAAGCATCCACCAAAGAATTGCACTAAAAGTGGATAAAATGGTTTTAAAGGTGAGAATATGAATTTACTTAAGTAAACAACAGCAACATTAACAAGCCTTAATCCCAAAATTTGGGGGTTGGCTATGGATCTTCAATAAAGTATAATAGGTTGTATAGTAGTCATATAAATTGCATATCCAAGATGTAAATTACATAATTATAATCCATATAGCCTGTAATCCTGATGAACCTTTAAAGTCATGACTCAAAACTTCGTATAATTGTTACTTATTTTGAAAACCACTTGCTGAGGTGAAGATTCTAAGCTCAATATATACTGTATATACAGGCAATCCTCAAGTATAAAACATAAAACAAACCCAAATGGTCCCTCCAATGAGAGGTTTTTCCATCCTACAAAAAACAATTTGATCTAGATGAAATGTTGTAACACATGTCAATAGAATAGACAAGAGAAGAAAAATTAAACCCAGAGTTTCATAACCCAGCAATGTATAAAAAAAGGGAAAATTAAGAAAAAAAAAATAGAGTAATTGATAATTTTTAAACAACATTAATTCAAAAGGGTGATACAATACACTAACCTTCAACCATGCATTAAAATGTGATGCCTTCATAATTCTCTTCTCCTTTTCCGGATTTCTTATCTATGTCATTCATTCCAATTGTAGAAAAACATTCATTTCAATTTTGCATAATATTACACAATGAGAAGAAGAAAAATGATCCTCAAGATATTTCTCTCAAAACATGCATTGATGTCTCATGTTGTGAGAGTTGTCTCATGAGAATCTTCTCCATTAGTTGTAAAAGACATTCACTGCGCGCAACGAATATTTTTGGGATATAACTTTTATTTTATTAGTAAATATATAATATTGATGTATATTATTCATTATTTATTCATAGAAAGTTTCTAGAAAATCTGTACATTTCAATTGTAGAGAAACATTCATTTTAACTACTAGTTTTTTTTTTTTTTTTTAATTTAATTTTGTTGAGTTACGAACGATTATAACTTGATTTTTTATTTAAAAAAAAATAAGAACTATCTAATTAAATTAAGAGTATTTTTAACCATTTTTTAAATAAAGCTACTGACCATCAAGAGTAGTGTAGCCTCATGGACTGCTCAGCAGTCAGAACCGTGACTTTGTGTGTGGATCAAAATCTGTTCTTCAATTCAGTTAACATTGTACTCTACTTGTGAAATGGTTATGGGGCTATGGTGTTGTTACTTTGTTAATCTTTTTTTTCCCTCGCGGGCCAAAATGGCCCAATACCACCTTTCTATAAAATTTTTAGTCAAAAAACACTGTTTCGGAAATAAATCGGGATCTATCACCTTTTCCAGTACTCGAGCTCACCAAACTCGAGTACTAGATTTTCTAGTTCCACTGTGGCATGCCAGCATGGCATTTCGGATTTAAAAAATGCCACTTTGTACTCGAGTTTACTGGACTCTTGTACTGTATACTATGGTACCCGAGTCTAGTAAACTCGGGTATCAATCTGGGTTACACTGCAGAAATTGGGGCAACACAATACTCGAGTTTCATGGACTCGGGTACTGTGTTAGAAGTACCCGAGTCCATGACACTCGAGTATCAATTTGCATGCACTTAACAAATTCGAGCCAAATGCCAATTTATACTCAAGTTTCATGGACTCGGGTACTTCTAACACAGTACCCGAGTCCATGAAACTCGAGTATTGTGTTGCCCCAATTTCTGCAGTGTAATCATGCACTTAAAATCTTTACGTCCATTTGCATGAAGTTCTCGCTTATTACACACTCTTAAAATCCATTTGATTTTTTAGTGAACATTTTTTTTTTGTTTATAAGTTGATTTTGGTGAATGAAGTCAGAACTTCATGCGAATGGGTTGAATCTGCTCGATGGACAAGAGTCACAAGACCCATGAAACAATGCACAAGATTTTCCTCCATAACTAAAGATGGCTTATATTGCAGAGACCACCATTTTAACAATTGCAGATTTGCAATAAACAATTTCAAAGTTACATAAAAAGTTGATTGTCTATCTTTTTTATGTAAGGCATCCTCCCGCAGAGGATTTAAATAAA
Source organism: Castanea mollissima (assembly GCA_014183005.1). Classification (NCBI taxonomy): domain Eukaryota; kingdom Viridiplantae; phylum Streptophyta; class Magnoliopsida; order Fagales; family Fagaceae; genus Castanea; species Castanea mollissima. The sequence continues at coordinate 31,894 of JACAVU010000049.1, read as the reverse complement.
TAAATAAACTAAATCAAAATAATTAATACATAAATCGAAAATAAAAACTACTAATAAAATACTTTCATGAAACAAAATACGTTTAAAATTTAAGCATAAGAAACCAAGTCATTTTACATGACAAAAAGACTAATAAATTCACTAATTAATTGAACTATCTAAAGACAATGGTGATGACAACCGGGGTAATAGAATTTTCAGCAAGTCATTTTCTCTAATTACATAGCAACAAGGGGAATCATGTCACCAACATGAACAAGCAACCAAACTATAGGAAAATTACAACTTATCCATATCAATCCTCCTCTAGATTGATGGAGTCATTGAACTTCCCATACAAAATCTTTTTCAATTCGGCCATTTGTGCAACTACAGAATCTTTCTCTTCCTCCAGTTTTTCCAAGTTCTTGCTAGTCACCTCTTTCATCTGTTCTATCCTGGCCTCCACTTCATCCTTTGACACATGGGCAAAGACTTCCCCTATTTGGAACCGAACCACATCGTCATTAGTGAGAATCAGTTCGTTGCTAGCATCCTCCAGATTTTCATTTGATTCCTTAGGGGGAAAAAAAGACCATTTATTTAGAAGGGAATCATAATATTAAAAAGAACAGGACAAGTCAAATTTTTAGCATGTTGTAATCATAAATGAATGCAAGTTGAATAAATATACATTTTCACCAACATATAATCACTGCGTTTAAAAAAACAAATATTTCATGCTGTAAAGAGCATTAAGGTTTGAAAGAAACAGGGAGATAAAATCTGAACGTGACAGAGCAACAAATAATGAAAATTATAAACTGATTAGTAACATATCTGTAGCCAAATCATTCCACTTCACTTTTTCATCTAATGATTATAGTTTCACTTTCCTCTCAATACCATGTCATGTCACAATGGGATGTCCAACTGTAGAATGTAGAAAATGGAGGCAATCCTTGCCCCTTGATAATACGCAAAAAAGTGCAACAAAATTAGAAACAAGATATGTGGTTCTAGCGAAAGGATCTTATTGTCAAATAATTAATATTCAGAAAGGTTTGTTTGTTATTATTCCATCTTGGAGTCTCTGGGATCATGCAGAAAAAGGTGAATAAGGTGCTGGGTGGTTGGAGGGGAGGTGAAGGTTATTCTGTGGTGAAAGAAGACAAACAGTTACATCTGGCTTTTCCAGCACTACTGCCACAAAAGGTACAACTTCATGGGGAACCCAAAGCTCATAAACAAACAAGTTCAGGTAAATCTATACATTCGGAAAGAACAGGGATTTTAGGGAGGAGCCATTGCCTTCAATGAAGCAGATATCAAATAAGGGAGCCTTACTAGCAGGGTGAACTTTGAGTTGATCCATGGCTTCAGAAGACAAAGTTGTGTCACCAAACATGTCATGCAAAGTAAAGCTGTGCAGCCACATTAGAATCAAAATCAAGATCCGCAACACAAGAGAGGAGGAATAATAATTTTACTGCAAAATGTTTATAAACTAAGGAATGGTAATTTTACTACAAAATATTTATAAACTAACATGACAAGGAATGTAATTGGTGCCCACTTCAACAATATAATAAATGAATATTTTAATAATTTTTGTGATTGGCTACTCATCAATTTGTAAGTCGATATAGTAAAATTTGTATTATCGATAACATTGCTCATAAGAAATAGAGGAAAAATCTTGATTCTGTTATCATGCAAAGGAAGAATCTTGAGAACAACAAGAGGGGGGGGGGGGGGGTGTTACAAAGCAGAAGAAAGCTCTCCTTCCATTCAACAAACATTATGTTGACATCACAAACATGTTAAAAGAGCGATTTAAATATGCCTTCCCTGAGACCATGGGAGCTTGATGTTACAAATTATAATACTAAATATGCTTTACATGGAAATGGCAAATCATCCACTATATAATGTAGACATAAATAAAAGACTCAAAGACTTGCAGATGGTGACCCAACTACTAGTAGCTTCTGCGTCAACATAGCATTCTGACTCGCCACATGGAGTTGGAACTGAAAATGAGTGACAAAGATTACTAAAAATAGCTGAAAGCTGATGGGGTACGTCTTCTGAAGAGGTACTCGAGTTCCTTGAAATCGAGTACCATTCATTTTGTGTTCATTATAGTAGCTGTAGTGGTTGCCGCCAGGAAGTAGGTGTATGTAATAAGTATGGAACTTGGTACTCGAGTTTCAAGAACTCGAGTATTGTGTTAGAAGTACCCGAGTCCAGTACACTTGAGTATGACTCGGGTATAATAATAAAATGTGTACATTCATACAGATTAGTACTCGAGTTTATAGGACTCGAGCACTGTGTTACCAGTACCCGAGTCTAGTAAACTCGAGTAAGGCTCGGGTGAATTTACTTACAAATCATCTAGAGTCTCGCGAGGTTTTTTTTTTTTTTGGTACTCTCGAGTTTATAGAAGTATGAATAAACGGATGTCATTTTCAATAAATATATGTATCACAGAGATCACTTATTAAAACGAATTGGTAACTCTTTCAAGGCTACTCAACTGTTACCACTTTAAATTATATCTTACAAACTTTAGCACTATGCTCTGGTTCTATCAAGCTTGAACGCACTGTACCAAAAAAAAAAAATGAAAAAAAAACCCAAAAACAAAAAACCTCGTATGCACTGCACTTTATGTAATGTGATTAATTACCTCCGACCTGTGGTCATTATATTTGAAGTTACAATTAGATCTTGAATGTCAGAAAGGGGCCAAGGATGAGGATTAACACTATGGGACAAGCATAAAGCAGAATAAAGAGTTTAAATGCTATTAACAAGTAACCATTGTCATGCACAGAAGTGGATTCCTTCAATGGAGATGCTCTCTCAACACTAGCTCTCATAGGCCACTGCTTTATGGGACGATTGACCAGTGATCTTGGATTTACCCTAGGAATGAAAAGAGCATCTGCCTTTGGTGTGTTTCTTCATCATCGCTAAAGAATGGAACCTATATAAAAAAAGTACCAATTAACATAACACACTGCATAGCTAGGTTATAATCGTTTTAAAACAAAGATTAAGTTTAACAGAAGCATCATTCTCACCTTTGGCCCATCATTCTTAGTATGATATTTCCTCGCAGGCAACCTAATCCGTCTTTGTGACAGGTGTCGAGAAGTCAATAAGGATGATATTCAGACAGGAGCAGGTTTATCAACAACTTGATTGGCCAAAAGCTGGAGTGGACCCAAAGCTAAAGGACGGGGAAGTAGAAGCCCCAAAAGCAGGAGTGCTTGCAGCACCAAATACAGACGTTGTGGCACCAAAAGCTGGAGTAGTTGAAGCACGAAATGCAGGAGCGCTTGAGGCACGAAATGCAGGAGTGCTCAAGGCACCGAATGCAGGTGTGCTTGAGGAACCAAATATAGGGCTGCTTGAAGCTCCAAATGCTCCGCCAGATCCAAATACAGGAGCATTTGACACGCCAAATGCAGTCCCTGTGCTGCCAAATGCAGGAGTTGTTGCTGAACCAAAGGCTGGAGCGCTTGTAGCACCGAAGGCTGGGGTGCTTGCAGCACCAAATGCAGGAGTGCTGGTTGACCCAAAAGCTGGAGTACTACTTGCACCAAATACAGATTGACTTGTCGCACCAAAAGGTGTGGTGGAACCAAACATACTACTTCCAAATGCTGGCTGTGATTGTTGATTTGTGCTTCCAAAGGGACTTGTTTGAGTAGTAGTGGACCCAAAGCCTCCAAAGGCTTCTGACCAAAAACAGATGACCCTATAGCAATAGGAAAGAGCTATCAGTTCAGATAAAATCTTAAAAGAAAAAAGGTGAACAAGTTGAGTTCATAAAAAGTACTTTTGTATATAAGACATCCACCTACTTAAGAGAAATATTATTAGCTTCTCTATAATCTAACCTATATAGTCAATTGCAGAGAATGATCATTTAAAGTACTTCTTGTGGTCAAGGAGGGAGGAATATGAGTGCAGGGAGAAAAAAGAAAAACAAAAAAGGGAAGCATCCATTTACTCAACAGTTGATAAATATAAACTAAAAGCAAATTCAATTGATGTCTTAGTTATTATTTAGTGATCTGTTCAAATTCCTTTCCCTCATCTCTTCATACCCTTATCCCATATAATTGTCTTCCAAAGTAATTCCATTATATTTACTTATCAAAAAAAAAAGTAATTATGTATATTCAAGATAGAAAAAATGACCAAATAATACAATAAAAACCATAAAGCTGACATATAACTTGTCTAGCAAGGAGAGAAGTACAAGAGACATGATATCCTACAAAGCAAGTGAGGAGTTAGGGTGTGACAAAATGGAATCAAAGAAGACCCCAATGCAACCAGATGGTGGGTCCTAAATTTGTATGTTTTTGTGTATTTTTCTTTTGGTTTGAATTGCACCCAAGGAATAAAAAAAAAATTAAAAAAAAAATAAATAAATAAAAAAGCCATAGGCCATTTAATGAAATAAACACATTAATATAATTCAAGGTAGGCCCTTCTTGTTATACTAAATACTAATTTAATAACATGTACACATGCCATAATCACATGCTCTTAGTGAATATAGACAATTATACAAATCTGCAAGCCTTTGTATTTCCTATTAAATTTTAATTAAAAATCACCACCAAATAGAGCTTCCTTTGATCCAAAGACTGAGTTACATGCCTAAAAAAAAATGAAAGACCACAAACATAAGCCTAACATTTGCAAACATTAACAAAACTATTTTTTTTTTATAAGTAATGTAAATATTGCCCATATCATAAAAAAGAGTCACCCAAGTATACAGGAAGAATACAGATAGGGATAGAGTAGAAACAAGAATAAACCCCAAAGTACATCAGAGTACCTCATCGACACTTAAACGAGATGGTTCCTTTGCCGGTTCTAGGACGCCTTTTATTAATGACCTCAAACCTTTCTCTGCAGATATAAGATAAGGTTGATAACCATCTGCTTCTAGGACAATCTAATAAAATTGAAAGTGCCATATCAAAAGCAAAGCACCTGAAAACATTACAAGTCAAAACAGAACAAAAGGAGAATGAAATAAGAAAAAGAGACTCTACCCTTTTGACATTGTTTATGTCAAAATGCCTGTCCAAGGGGAGCTGCTTAATCCTGTTAGGAAAATTTCCTTGAAATCTAGCAACAACTTTCCACCCACTACCCTGCAAAGAAAATTTATGAAAGAACTAAGTATTGGTGGTAGGACACCATTCTTGCAACAGTACACATCAGCGGCAGTGTATTTGTAAAATTGAACTTCAAAATTTCAAGATCATGGCGTACAAAGAAGTGGCAGAAAAACAACAGATCAAAGAACCATCCCTATGCACAGTAGAAATCAGGATAACAGATTTGTACCAATTAAAATAATGCAATGCCAGGATTACTGTTAGGCCTAAAGGAAGTCAAATGGTAACCATACGTTAACTTGAATAGCAGTTTGATATTTGAGCAAACACTCTTATTAGGCTGTAAAAATATCTAACAAGGAGGATGCATTTTTCCCAATTTTAGACACATATACTAGGCCTTTGGCATGACAACCAGTTGGAGATATGTACATTCTTCCTTATGTGTCATTTGGCAAATATTTTGCATTACTGACATAAGATTATAAAGAGCTATAATTGAAAGAAACTACTGACCTCACCACCTGTGATATGTAGGAGAAATTTGTCCTCAAATTCACGGCACAGTTGCAAGGCTATAGCTCTTGTACCTTCAGCACTATTAACCATTTTTCACCAAGTCTAACTAATTCATCTTGAACAAACTGAGACTTCCCTTAAAGACTGCAGTATTGTCAAAAGGATGAAAGTATCAATAAAGTGATGAAGGTTCCAAAACTCCAGTTACAAATAAAAACTATAGACAATAAAAACCAATCGTAAGTACACCCATTCATAAGCTTTTTAACTAGATTGGTTTTAGAATCAGAATGATCCAGATCCACCAAACTTTAAAAAGGAAGAGAAAGTGGCAGTGTAACTATGCAACTATAGAACAAAAATTAGCTCTTCATAACAGGCCTATCTCATAAAAGGTTTAAGGGTACATAGAAGAAGAAATAATTCCATGTGCTTTGTCATTTAGCTTGCTGACCCAAATATCTAGGAAGTATCTGAGAAAAGACTCTGAGAAGCAGGAAAGAACTTCAAATTTGATAACTCACCTCTCAACTAGGCTAGCTTGCCCCTTGTAAACGATGATGATAAATAAATAAGTAATAAATCCTAGTTCAGCTAGCATTTAGTAACATATGAGCTAATGAAAACAGACAACTATCTACAAATCATAATTGAAACCCAACTTCAATCTGGTTGTCTGCATATTGTAACAATATATGCACAACGGTACTAGTCTGTACATGCTGGATAACATTAATAGAATGTTATTTACCACAAAGATCATCCATAAAATTCTCACCACTATTCTTTCAAGACAGTCTTCCCGGAGAAACAAAAGCAAAAGGAAACAAAAACAAAGTAGACATACTTTATCAATGTAACAGATTTTAGCAAAAGCAGCACAACTATAATAAACTAAAGTACTAAACAATCCTCGCCCCAATCTAGCAATTATTAACAGTTATTCAAAATAATCTATTCATTTCCAGAAAAGGAAAAGTATCAAAACAAAAATAAACTTAGCTACAAAATTGTATGCAGCAATGAAAAAAAAGAACAGAGAACAGTTATGACAAACTTCTATCTTAACTGAACTTGAACTTCATGGACAGAAGATCAAGAGCAGATGAAGGGGAAAAACTTACCCAGAAAGAAGATTTAGCAGTTTGAGCTTCATACGGCTATGAATCTGGCCAGCAAGGGCCTCCACCAAAGCTACTCTACCCAGCTTGCTTTGAGGAGCTCCAATCAAAATAGATTTTAAACTTTCACTCTTAGCTCGCCAAGCAGTTTCTAAAGAATTCTCAGAACCAGCACCAGACTGTGCTGAAGCTATAGAAACAGATTGACCAATTAAAGCAACCCAAGGGATATCAGATGTCTTCGGTGGTCCCTGATTCAGTAGGGGAGCCTGAACAGCTGCAAGTGCTTTTGGTTCTGAAGCTACTTGATCAATTTTAGTAATAATGCCAGCCGTTCTAGTGCCTACAGTCAACCCAGAAATAAAAGGGGATAAAAATAAAACTAATAAAATATCATAAAAAAAGGATGTGCAAAAGAGAACAAACTTGAAATAAATGAAGAATGTTTTTTTAAAGAAATTAGAAAATGCAAGGTTAACAATATAAAAACCCACTTTCTGCATCAAATTCCTTCACTATTTTAAGGGCTCGAGACGATGAAAGTTCTAGCGCCTGAGTTGCAGGATTTACAACTAGCAAAATAGCATCATTGTGTTCAACATATTCGCTGATCTGAATAAAATAAGTAGAAAAGAAATAATTATTTAAATGAAGTTCCAAGGGAACCTTAAAAATTGAATATTCATCAGAAGCATTATTAAAAACAACTATACCATGTTCAATCTACTCCAACAAGAATTAGCAAGGACCCAAAAAAAAAATACCTTCTACTAAATTCGAAACAAAAGAGAAGACCACTTACAGCCACTCACCATTGAATCATCCATAATTTATTGATCCAATCCCAGTAAGTCAATCAATTTTAATGGTGGAGCTAAGCATATAAAAGAAACTTATTAAAGAATGCAATGTGTTGTGCAATGTGTTGTGATACAAGTACATTTGCACGCATAAATATCCACATACACATACATAAAGAGTCGTATAGTCAGATATATGTAAGTACATACTACATGCTTATCTATAGATGTACATGTGTTACATATGCATAGGATGTACACGTGTGTGTGTGTACACAAACAACTAGCATTCATCCTATATGAGCTATGCGCTTCAACGAGGGAATACTCTGGTTCTAACCAAGAGTGAAGAGTGGTCACAATATCTAACTCAATGCGACAGAGAGCAGTCAACCATTCAATCAGATTCAGAAAACAATTACCCTAGTGGCACACTCATAACAACAACAACAATCAAGCCTCAGTCCCAAAATTTTTGGAGTGAACAAGAGATCCTCAATACACGAGTCAGGATTAACCACATGATAATCATTCTCTAAAAAACAAAACGAAAAACCGAGCTAATGATATTACACATTTTATGTTTGGTTGTATAAAAATCCATTTTACATTTTTGAAATCTTTACTCTCACACTAAAGATTCCAAAACATTTCCATATCGCAATCTCTACTAGCTTACAACAAACACACACACACACACACATAAAGCTTCAGAAAGCCACTGGATCACAACTTTGTGGAATTCTAATTGTAGTATTATACAAGGTATCCAATGGAGCAAGAAATAGGAAGAAAGGAAAACCTTAAGTAGATACTTAATCAAATGAAACACCATCTTACGTATCATTTTATTGAGAAAATAGCCAAAGGAAGGTATAACATAGAAGACTTGAGAAGCAGCAGAGGATTCTGCATTTTTAGGGTCAACCCAGCTCACAGTTGGGGCATTTTTGTCAAGCTTAAATTGTGGGTTCGACATTTTCTGCCTTGAGTATTCTGCACATGCATTGTTATGATACTCAATGAAAGCAAATCCACGGTATCTGCTAGAATTATGTGGGTCTTGTATAGGTCAATAAGATGCAATGAATACCAATAATAGATTGAGTCAAAAATGAAGAATAGTGGCAATAGTTTTCAATTACAAATTTTGCTATGAAAGTAAGCATTAAATTTAGAATAAGGAACATAAACAATGATGAACGTAAAATAAAAAAAAAAAAATTGATAGAAAATTACAAGTATTGTCAACAGTTCCACAGAAATGACTCCAGGCCCAATCTCTGTTACAGCCTTCTTCATATCTGCCTCACCCCAATTTCTGGGAACATTACCAATGAATAACCGATGCTTTGCTTGAGATGCTGAACACTTTACCTTTTTTCCCTGGCAAAGAAAGAGGGTGTTAGCAGAAAAGTTGATCCTATGAGAAGTTGAAAGTAAGACACGCCGACAGCTATTCAGAAATTCTCCAAAATCAACCTCAAACACACAAAAATAAAATATCATTAAAAAATTGAATGCATGATGGTTCATTTACAAATTAGTGGCGCACGCAGAGCAAAATTCTGATTTAATAAGCCATGGATGGGACTATTGAAAGGAGAAAATCATCAACAAGAAGTGCACTTAAATTACCTTTAATTCAGAATATTTAACTCCTCAATGGCTCTAGAAGCCAACTCCTTGGTTCTGAGGGTCACAAAAGCATAAGCCTTGGTCCCACCAGAAAGGTGGAAACAATAAGAGGCCAAAAGGAGTTGCAGAGTAAGAACAGAACTATAATTTTAGCCTTCAAAGAAAGAGATGAAGAAATCCACAGTTTCCTTGTAAAAAGCAGATGCATCATCTGTTTGAGCATTTCTGCCATCTCTTTGCATCAAGATTTATTATTGAGTCAGCTTCGAGGTTTGTAATAACAACCTTGAAACAAATAAAGGACAAGTTGCAACATGAGTGGGAAAATATTCTAGAGATAGCTCAAAACAAGATACAAACCTTGAGCAGATGTAGCATGACCATTGTATGGGGTGCTGCTTTGTTTAGTTCTTCTCTTATGTGATTCTCTCGTAGTGTGATCCAAATTTATTATACTATTGTCACTATAGCACAAGAAAAGGCATATTAATGATAACAATAGGGCATAGATCATGCACTTTATTTTAATCAATGCCCAATACACACCCTGCACAAAAGCATACCTTCTAGTTAAAAGCCTTTGCGAATTGACCATCGAAAATCATCTCCGTTTTCTTCTCCTTATTGGTTCCTTGACTGGTCTCACTTTGCCTGAAAAGTACACAAGCAAATACTAATAATCAAATCATTTCACCATAAAGAGATGTATATGTAATCGATATTAGATTGATGTATAGTACCATGTCCAGTCCCACAGTCAAGAGGATGTGTCCATGTCCGTGTTCGTTGTGACCTTCGCGGCCGATCCTCAATGTGTGAAGCCTCTGGTTGGGGGGGGGGGGGGGTGGGTATCTCTGTTTGGAATGGCATTAGGGGTGGGTAGCCCAGGGGTGGGCATGAATCTTATCTCATCTCTACCATGTACATTTACGGGGGCAATGCCGGTAGTCGGTGGGGGAGATGTACGGGTGGTGGGCAACGGAGATGTAGAGGATGTGGGTGGGTAGGTATCATCACGAACCATGGATGGGGACCAACATGTCTCCACATGGGCAAACGTATGGGATGGACCAGCATCATCATGTGCCATGAGCCCATGTCATAACTAGTGTCGAAACACATCTCATCTACTGTCTGACTTGCCTCGTCCATGGTGTGGTCATGCACGGGTGTGTGACGCCCACCAGATGTGTGACGACGACCAGTTGTGGGACACTAACTAGATGTATGACGTTGACTAGATTGACGGCGTCCATGCCCTTGACGTCCACCTACTTGCTGACCACGCCCTACAGCCGGTTCACTTGTGTTGCCCACAGTGCGTGCATCGTCCAAGGTCAACCGACCAATCTCTTCAACAGATTGCAAGACATTAATACATTCGGTGTAGATCTCGGACCCTGGTTCGCATTTCGCCATAGTCCTCAACTATGATTCAACCTGTCACAAGTATACAAGAGTAGTGTTAGAAACTTACCAAAGTTTGAAGGTTGTACATTTATAACATAACAATCGTTGTAAACTTACCAAAGTGTCCCAGTACGAGGTCTCTTTTGTAATATGTCGAACAGTGATGGGACGATACCACACCATATACTCATCATTGTAGCTCATTACCCCATGAAAGGGCGGTGCTTTGGCAATTGTGGTGTGCACAGCCCATCTAGCAATATGCGTGGCATGTTCTGCAGCCCAGTTTTTTTCTTGCTTGCCCTGGAGTGTTATCTTATGGAGTCCAATTGAAGTATCGACATTGACAGGTACGTTCTGCTTCATTCCAAACTGTCGGAGAACACATTCGGGGTGATGACCTTCAACCACCCAAAAATGTATAAGCAGCACGATGGACCTCCATATGTCTTGGCCTACCGTACAATATGTAGGCAGGGAACCTAAATAATCTCTATATGACTCCCAGACAATCTACAATGATCCAACAGATGCAAACAACCGTATTAACAATATAATTAGAAAAAATGTGTAACGAATGTGAACAATACATGGCAACAATGTTTAACTTTGAAAGGTATTAGGTTTATTCATTCCAAAGCGAATTGTAAGTACAACAACTATATGCCAAAGCGGTTCCCACTTGTAAAGGTCGATACCTGATTTGGCCGTAGCGAAGCAAGCGACACACGATAGGTGCGTAGGACGTGCATTGGATGTTCAGTTGTTATCTTAGCCCCTTTCCATTTAGCAAACAACACAGACATAACCTTCATATTAGTTACTCACATAATTCCCATGCGAAAAAGTTAATGCGGAAATGTAAAACGGTAACTAGCTAAGATCTTACATACATGATAGCAAGTGGGCCTGGGGGTAGTGCCTGGTGTGGATGCCTTATCACATGACATATGTGTGGAAACCTCGCCCATGCCCACAATTGCACTAACAGCAGTGCACCACCAATTTGCTTGGTTGTCTTTTCTGATGCCTTACAGAGGTGTCTATATAGCCAACTTAGTGCTGCACTACCCTAACTATAATTTCTTCCGTTGTTGATTGGATTGAAAAATTGTAGATACATGATTGAGAGCAGTTCGCCAGACTTGTCCATAAACAACATACTACCCAACATTTGGAGTATGTAAAATCGAGCACACTGTTGCATACGCACCTCAGTGGTGTCAACAGGGAAAGGGTTGATAAACTGCTCCTCGAGCCATTTGGCTTTTATCCTTGGCCCTTCCAACATTGCAGTGTTCTTTTTCGTACCGACTGGTCTTTCCGGTGGACGGGGGGTACCTAGCAAATCGATGCATAAGTCATGCCAACGCTTCATATGGGTAAATCCCACCACCGGCAAGCCATGTATAGGTACCCCCATTATGACCGCTATGTCTTGTAGTGTGATGGTCATCTCACCGTATGACAAGTGGAATAAATGCATCTCTGGCCGCCACCTCTCCACTAAGGCTGTGATCAGTGCATGGTAAAGGTCCATATGTGGGACCCGAAGTAGCCCATCTAACCCCGCATCTCTGATACAACTGGCAATCTGTGGATCTAACTCACCTTCCAACAGACCTTTCTCTCGGTGACGACAAGTTAGTAGATCTGACACTTCCTACAATCAGAGCAGCTTAGTATTAATAATAGCATTCACTAAGCACGTAATAATTACGCTTCAAACTTATATTGACTACGATTTTGGACAAGTGCATACCTCGCTTTCCAAAGGAGCATCCCAAAGCAAACTTGAACGATGCACATCCTGCCTCGTCAAGACAGTCTGTATAAAGGGTCCCGCTCGATGTGGGTCCATATCTAGCATAAATTAAAGGTGATTAAAGGCCCATTAAGTGACTACTGGCCCATTAGGTTAAATGAAAAGCATAAAGTTTCCTCTTCTTGTTCTTCTTCTTCTTATTTATTTATTTTTAATTATAAACATATTTGAATGAAAATGACAATAATATATATCTAATGCAGCCTTCACTCATATCATAAGAAAAAATGAATTACACTTTGGAATGTTAAGGAGTCCAAGCATCCTACTTATTATTCAACAACATCAACCCCTAAAAAATTTAGGCTCAGCTATTACATTAAGGTCATCCTAGATCTAAATCATATTCTACATTGGAAATAGCCCTTTCAGATTTGGCAAAACCTTTTTCAAAATAACATTGTGGTTTTTTTTTTATAAAAGCAAACTTGTCAATGATAGATTGGACAATGTAAACTTGTCTCAAAAGTGAAAACAGTGCATCGTTCCCACATCAACAAATTTCAGGGAAAATACATTGTTTTTGAGTAAAATGCATGCATTTGCTCAGCAAATGTGTTCGGGGCAACAAATTTCACAGAGCATGTGCTTTGTGAACTGTTATCCTACAAAAGTCACGACCATATGTTTCCTAATGAAATAGCTTGGTCTTTCTAGTTTGTACTACAGTCTAATGAATCATGGATGTTTGCTGATCCAAGCAACAGTAAAAATTTCCAAAAAATCTAAAACCCAATGTAATAATCCACCCAAAATAATATAATTTCATTATGTAAAGGCATTTCCAAGCAACAAAGTCAGCCATATACCAAACTAAAACAACTTTCACTAAGTGGTCAGTGCAAACCCAAATGAAACAAGAGAAAAACAAAATAAAATGCAGTGGTAAAAGAAATTTCCTTCTAATCCAAACACACTTTTATAAATTGTTTCCGTTTGGTAGTTGTGTCTATGTCCTACAATGACTAATTGCTCTAATAACACATGAAAATGTTCATTAAAAAACAAAACATTCAAAATTACACCACAAATACCCACACATACCCACAAATACCCATAGATACCCAATGCTCAAAAAAATATTGAGAGACATGCCTTGTGAAGATGCAGACCGAGAGTGAGAGTAGAGACTGTGAGCAAGAGGAAGAGAACAAAGTGAGACTAGGACTAAGAGGGAGAGCGAGAGAAAGAGGGAGACTGAGAATGAGAGCGAGAGCGAGAGCACGAGCGAGACTGAGAGGGAGATTGAGAGCATGTGGGAGAGTTAGAGTGAGAGGGAGACTGAGAAAGGGAGTAAGCTAAGTGTGGGTGGGTGTTCAGAGAGTGTAAGTGTGGGTAAGGGCCGAGATTGATGGAAATGGTACTTGAGTCCAAGAAACTTGAGTACCAAGTGGAATTTTAAATTCACAGATTGATACTCGAGTTTACTAGACTCGAGTACCACAGTATACAGTACTCGAGTCCCGTAAACTCGAGTATAAAATGGCATTTTTTAAATCCAAAATGCCATGCTGGATTGACACAGTGGAACTAGAAAATCTGGTACTCGAGTTTGGTGAGCTCGAGTACTAGAAAAGGTGGTAGATCCCCATTTATTTCTAAAACAGTGTTTTTTGGCTAAAAATTTTGTAGAAAGGTGGTATTGGGCCATTTTGGCCTTCCTCGCGGGCCTAAATATATCAATCACAGGTTTGAAGTTGGGTCAGGCCATTGTAATGACATTGGAAGTGGAAAAGAAAGACCGAAACAAAAGTAAAACCAAAGTAGTATTTTAGGGCTTGGCTATAGTTGTAAGAGAGACCTTTTTTATCTTTAAAATTATTTAAATCATATTCATTTAACTTTAGATGTAGTTTTTTTTTTTCATTTACAATCTCTTTTCTTACTTTTTGAAATACAAAACTATGATAATTTTTTTTGTCGGTAATATGGTTACCACTTAATCTTTTTGTAATATAATTAACATTAAATTTAATTTTATCAAATTTAATTTTGAAAACTTATTTTTACTGGCACAATTGTAACATGTGTTAGTGATTTTTTTTCCCCATTTTATTAATTCTTCATATCTAGATGAATATTTTTTTTAACCAACATTTAAAAGACATGCCAAAAAACCTAATTTATCCACAAAAAAAAAACTATTATAGCTTCACTTAATCTTAGAATTTACAATAATTTCAACATTCACAAGGAAAAATTGGTTAACTGAAAATCAAATTAATGCTATAATTTTCCACTTTAATTAATTGTAAGGCATTAGATATAAAGTGTGTGTGTGTGTGTGTGTATATATATATCTCTAATTTACCTTAAATATGACTTAATATATAAAACTTTTTGAATATTAGAAAAAATAAATGTTAAAAACAATTATAGGAAAATTAGAAAGAAAAAAAAAATGATGTAAACACTGATTGGCTAAATTAGAGTGTAGCAACAATAAATGCTACATTTCAACTTTTAGATATACTAATATTATGTCCGTGCAATGCACGGCTTAAAAAAAGAATTATATATAAATTTAAAAAATATATATTGATAATGATAGTGCAAGGAAAATCAGTAGGTTGGATGCTCCGGATTCAAAAGGACCACTCACTCTCTAATGGCCTGAAAAACAAAGGAAAACGATCAAAGGTGACCGGGATCGCCGGCCAAGAACCCTCCAATGGTAAAGTCAGTTTTCCCTCTATTTCTTTGGAGTTCCAATTTCTTGGGAAAAGTTCAACGTACCTTTCATTGGTCTGAACAGGTGTTTATATAGTGTCCTAGGAGCAGTTATTGGGATTGTAACCTCTCCTGGATATCAGGAGGTCCGGGGTTCTTGGATAACTCCCATAACCACCTGACAGTTGCATTTTTTCATACAACGTTCATCGAAAGTTATGCGTGTATTGCGGAATGGTAAAGTGTACTTTAATAATTCCCGTGTACGTCCTCGTCCAGGGGTTCTCGTGTGGACAAGTCTAGTCAGGACGAGTGGTCGCCTTCAGGACGGAAGATGTGGCCTTAACTTCGTCCATGGACGGCTATGGCGTTAGCTCCCGTCTTGATGCTTTCTTCTGGACAGCTGCTGGTGTGGATGACCGTGGACGATCTAGAGTACTTCATTCCTCATCAAATAATATAATTAAATTTAATAACATATTTAGTAAAAATATTTTAAAGATTATGGCAAGTTTTAAATTTCTAAAAGTTTTTAATAGTAAACGGGCTGAGCTTTGCTCAGTTTTGGTCATAAACTTATAACATGAATAATTTTATTGAGAAACACTAATTAATGATTGAAGAGAAATGCTATACCCGTCAGACTAAGACATAACTTTTACTTATTCGAATAACAATTGAGGTGAAGTAGGGTGCGGAACAACAAATAATAATAATTATAACATACTAGCATAATAACATTTATATTTAATTATAATGAAGCGCTTGCATCTCAAAGTTTAAAATTAATATCAACATCGAACACCCTACTATTGCATTAATTATGATTAATTTGACCTAATATTTTTACTTTAACCCCAAGCAATCATCCTGAATTTACAAATTAAAACTACCCAAATTTATAAAATTAAAAAAAAATTGAAAGCAAAATTCACAATAACACACACAAATATATAGACACAAAGAAACATTGAATTCAATAATTACAAACAATATTAATTTCTAAACATTTAAGAAAAATTCTGGAATTGGAGTTAAAGTAAAGATACTCACATGAAAATTGAATTAACTTTGACAGCCCGAGGGGGGGGAGGGGGGGAAGGCAACGAAGTCATGGAGATTTCACATCACCTTAAATATCCATTATTTTTTACATCACCCTTTTTATATTTGATCAATTTTCTATCTCCATTCTTTGTGGAGTAATGTTCCTTATCATGGTTTTGGATGCTTAAATCTTGGTCTCATGGCTACCTATGGAATCTACACATATTGAAAACAGATATTTCAAAAAGTGAATAAGATTTTTGCTAAATTAATATTAGTTTTCATGGAAGATATACAAATTGATTCTGAAGAACATAATAAGCATATAAATTAGATCAAAGTTAACAAAAATACTTAAACAAAAGGCAACCCGCACACAAAACATTTTGAATTTGATAAAAAAAAGAAGAAGGGAATTTTATGAAAAAACAAAAAGAAGAAGGCAAATACATACATGCAAGTTTCATAGGTAAGGTAAGTATGAGAAGGAAAGAATACATCAAGAAATCGTGTGGTAGGAAAAGGAAAAATATACCAAACCGTATATATATCCCCACTTTTATATTAGATAATTTTAAGTTGTGAAGAAGTTGATAACTTGATATGAACAGAAAGTAAAAGGAGTTTATCGTAATTAAGAAGTTTATGTTAATTAGATATTAGTTTTTTTTTTTACTTTATCCCAAAAAAATAGTTAATGTTATTAGATTTTTTTTTTTAGTTTACGTTAAAGTTAAATCATTATTAGCAATTTTTTGTTATTTATTCCAAAAGAAAAAAAAAATTGAGAAGAAAAAGATAATACTTTTAAATTTGTTACCTTATTATTAGGAAATAGATGATGTAGGATAAAAGTTTATCCCCAAAAAAAAAAAAAAAAGTTCATTAGAACACTTATTGTTACTGTATCAAAAAGAGTTGATAAATATCAACATTTTTTTGTTTTTATCTAAAATCTTAAATGAATGAATTTATTGAAAATCTATAAAAAAAAAATTCTACAATTTGGTAAAATCACTTGGCGTAACCATTGCTTCTAAGCCAACTTTTTATATAAACATAGATTATAGGTGGAAAATTAGGTGGTAATTAAATTAGGAGGGAATACGCGAAGAGTATTTTACACTAATAAGGAAATAAACTAGATAGAGAGTATATTCTGGAGAGCCTTAGAACAAATTCCATCATAGAGAAGCTAGGATGGATATAAGATTTTTTCCACAATTAATGTACTCTGTCTATTGGCCTGGATCAATTTGCACGCTGAATCGAAGCTTCTACTAGCCTAGCTCCCATCAAAATGAAATAAATTTGGCTACCATTTAAATCTGTGACAACGCTCATTTTTTAACCATTTTAATAAAATAAAATGTTAATTTTTAATAATTCTATGGTTGGGACGTGCGTTACAATCATGTATGTCTCTCTTAAAAATATATAATAGGCAAGTTGAGCTATAAATCTCTTGGTAAAAAAATTAAAAAAATTAAAAAAATCAAGAAATGTAATTAATCCTACGGCAAGTTGACCTTTCACAGTCATGTGCATAAATAGTCGGGACCACGGCGAACTACAAAAAAATGCGACATCTGCAAAAGGGAACCGTGCCGGAAATTCTTGTTCACAAAAAAGTCAATGAAAAATTTTCTAACAAGCCCATCTTTTTAAACTGACTGAGTCAATGCATGACCTTCTATGCTTATAATGGGTCTAACTTTAACTTGTTGGCTAAGAGCTCTAAGGAAATAAAGCAATGGACATCTTTGCTTCTGTGTTTTTGAGTTCCAGTTTGCTTGTTTTCTCCTTTGTATCCTCGGATGCTGTTGACAGCATTACTCAATCCCAATCCCTCAGTGACAGTGAGAACACAACCTTGGTCTCTAAAAATGGACGCTTTGCCCTGGGGTTCTTCAGTCCAGGTAATTCCAATAACCGTTACTTGGGAATTTGGTACAACAATATCCCGGTTAAAACAGTTGTTTGGGTAGCAAACCGGCTTAACCCAATCCCAGACACGTCGGCCTGTTTATGGTAAACAGTACAGGTAGTCCTGTTCTTCTCAGCTCGAATAAGGCTGTTCCTTGGTCTGCAAATTCAACAAAACAGGCCAGGAATCCAATAGTACAGCTTTTAGATTCAGGAAATCTAGTATTAAGAGAAGAGAATGAAGACAATTATTTGTGGCAAAGCTTTGACTATCCTTCTGATACTTTGCTGCCAGGGATGAAGCTTGGATGGGACTTAAGGACTGGTCTGGAAAGGCGTCTAACTGATTGGAAGACTCTAGATGACCCCTCTCCTGGAGAAATGAGTTGGGGGATTGAACTCCATAATTTCCCTGAATTATTTATGATGAAAGGCCCAGAAGTACTTCCGGTCCATCCTATGGAATGGCGATTTTTCCGTGGTATTTATGATACAGGGCACCCCGCTTTACAACTACACGTTTGTCTCCAACAAGTACGAGGTACACTTCATTTACGAATTGATTAATAATTCTGTAATCATAAGAGCAGTTTTGAACCAATCAATGTATTCGGTCTACGTGTGGGTTGGAGAAAAAGAAGGATGGAGCATGTTCTTAAATTCGCCGAAAGACAAGTGTGACGTTTATAATTTATGTGGTGCGTATGGAAATTGTATCATTAGTGAGTCACCTATCTGTCAATGTTTAGAAGGATTCAAGCCAGTGTCACTAGAAACAGGGGACGCGGAAGAGAGGTCTAGGGGATGTATACGAAGTACGCAATTGAGCTGCCAGGATAAAGATAAAACTAGGTTTGTTAAATTGCTGGACTCAAATGCCAGCTACCACTTATTCTTGGTTGAACGTAAGTATGAATCTTGAAGAATGCAGAGTCAAATGTTTGAACAACTGTTCCTGTACGGCTTATGCAAACTCAGATATTAAAGATGGAGGAAGTGGCTGCGCCATCTGGTTTAATGATCTAATTGATATTAGACAGCGGGAAGTGGAAGCTAACAGGCCGGACTTATATGTTCGAATGTCTGCTTCAGAGCAAGGTATGGGCCTAGAGTCTTCATTGCTCTCTTATTCGTATTTTGATGTACCATCAAAGCTAAAATATTTTTCCCATCTGTTTTATTGCATTACTAAATATTTTTTTCTTTTCTATTGCAAATTAAAAATTAAAAAAAAAAAAGAGGTGAAAAACAAGCAAAAGACGAAGGTGGTAGTGATAGTTGTGGTTGCCATTGCCATAGTATTTGGGGTGCTCATGATTCCTTACTGCATTTGGAAAAGGTCAAACTTCAGAGGTAATATTACGCAAGTCATTTTACCAAGGTTCTTTGATATAACTTCTATAAATGTATAGAGTAGCTAATAAGATAGTTGAACAAGAAAAGCTGTGATGTATGGCCATTTAATTTTTTTTTTTTTGGGAGAGTCACTTTCACTAGACCAGTTTTTTGAAAGAATTACGCAATTCAAACTGTGTAACTAGACCAGGATTTTGTGCAAAATTGAATCACTTGTAGTACTTGCAGCAAGTGTGTTTATTTGATGAAAATTTTGCACTTCGAGGCTACGTTACATTCTATCCTCGAGGGCTAAGTAATTTTCAATATGATAACTAGGACTAAGTGAAGAACTTAAAACAAGCATTTTCAAGACTAAGTCAGTATGCTATTCTACTTCAAAGTATTCATAGTTGCGAAGAAAATAAACTCAAGACTACAATTAACTAATTGCATGAGAAGTAAAACATTGGAAGGAAACTTACTACCATTAACGTAATGACGCATATACAATGGAGTCTAATTCCAATCTAGAAGATAAATTTAAAGCATAACAAGCAAATATGAGTGTTGGTAAATCTCTTGATAAATAATGTACTTGTGGTTGTTCAAAGTATTGCTGACTAAAGAGGCTCACTCAAGCAAGTAAATACATGCGGGCTCAAGCAGCTCATTAAAGCCTGCTAATTGACCACCCTAATGCTCGCTTGAGTAAGAATCGTAGAAACGAAATCTGAATCCTATTATGAATAGAATTCTAACCCTACATGTAACACCCACTTATGCATGATTTTTAGTGAGGTTAGAGAGGAACAACCCAATGCTTTTAGAGAGAAACCCATTTTCATCTCGTGAGCTTTCATGAGAAAATCCCTTTAGTTCTGTAAAAAGCTTGCAATCCAAATTGCCCCTAAAACTTATAAAATAATTAAAAATAATATAAAACTAAGATTGACTTCCCGCTGCCTGCATAAGAACACTTTAAGAATGTCAACAAAACTATTAAATGCTTTGAAATTAGATGCATATATTCCTCTGCAACCATGTGACAGCCAGTTATTAGTTAAGCCATGACGGCTTTTATGAATCATTTTAGGATTAGAATAGAGGAACCATCTTAATGATCAAGTAGGGGAGCACTTATTATAATTTGATTTGAGAAATAGGACCACCATCTTCATGATCAAGTTAGGGAGGACTTGTAACAATTTGATTTGAGAAACAGGACCACACAAGTTGGACTAATTGGGACTATTCTTGATCAAGCAGGGGAGGACTTGATATCATTTGATTCAGCAACAGAGCTACACAACGAGGACTAATCAATAAGAAGAGGACTGGGAAAGGTAGAAATAACGAAATGGAGCTTCCACTCTTTAGTTTTTCTAGTGTATCTATTGCTACTGATTACTTCAGTGCCTCAAATAAGCTTGGAGAGGGGGGTTTTGGACCTGTTTACAAAGTAAGTTTCAATAACTAACCACATTTATCTTAGAAGAGAAATTCTGAAGTAATATATAATATTCCACAATCTAACCTTTAACACAAATGTTGAAGTCCTAATACTTGCATGAAACTGATGCTAGGTGTTAGAGGTATTAGGTATACATGGGCGAGGCCTAATTATATTGTAAGCCTAATACCTCCAACACTAGGATCCAACCTATAATAATTGTTTGATGTGGATTCTTCCCAAGGTTTAATAAAAAACTAAGTTAAAAGAATTATTTCAGGGATCCTTGCTGAATGGACAATTAGTAGCAGTAAAAAGACTTTCGAGAAAATCTGGACAAGGATGGGAAGAGCTAAAAAATGAGGCAATGCTTATAGCCAAACTCCAACACAACAATCTTGTGAAACTGCTGCTTGGCTGCTTGCATTGAAAGAGATGAAAAGATTTTGATCTATGAATATTTGCCCAATAAAAGCTTAGATTATTTCCTTTTTGGTATGTAGTTTTACACAATCTTAATTACTTTCAGAGTTATCTGCTTACATTATGCTTGTTCATAGTTCAAAATCTGGATGTAACCGGGGTATCATACACATAATGCCCGCCAATTCTTTCCTATCTTCTATCTGACTATTTGTATGTGGTATTGAGACAGATCCAATTAGACATGGGATAAAAGATTGGGAAACCCGAACTCACATCATCGAAGGGATTGTTCAAGGGCTTCTTTACCTCCATCAGTATTCCAGGTTACAAATCATTCATAGAGATTGAAGGCCAGCAACATCTTGCTAGATAAAGACATGAATCCTAAAATATCAGATTTTGGATTGGCAAGAATTTTTTGTGGGAATGGGTCACAAGCAACCAATCGAATAGTGGGGACATAGTAAGTATAATCTATAAGTATGTATGCTCTATAGCAAATATTAGTAATATATACAAAGTGTTCACAATGAAGCGACTAACTAGTTTGTTTAACAATGAAATACAGTGGCTATGTCCCCGGAATATGCCATGGAAGGCCTCTTCTCAGTCAAATCTGATGTCTTTAGTTTGGAGTATTGTTGTTAGAGATCTTGAGTGGCAAAAAGAATACTAATTCTATGAGAGTGACTCTATCAATCTTATTGGATATGTGAGTAATGGACCCTCTTACTTTTATGTTACAAAAGCTTAAAAAATGTGTTTGCGTTTGACCATTTTAGTCCGTGTCTATGTGTGTGAATTATACCATCTCTTGACCTTTCAAAGGATTACATTCTGAGTCAGTAATGTTGATTTAAAAGTTATATACCAATGTCAAATTAAGTTTCCTCTAAACTTATGTAGCTACTTCTCGGTATTTTACCCAAGATCATTTCTAATGCTCCTTTATTCAGTTTGCAATTCTTCTTATTTGTGACGTATGCTATGCTAAGAGCATAATGAATTGCACTTACTTTTAATTTGGTACTAAATTTTCTTCAGGCTTGGAATTTGTGGAAAAGCAATAGGTCGTTGGAGTTGATGGATCCAATCCTTGGAGATACTCCTCCTACGAATGTCTTTTTGAGTTACATAAACATAGCACTCCTTTGCCTCCAAGAAAATGCTGTTGATAGGCCTACCATATCAGATGTGATCTCGATGTTCAACAAGGATCCTGCACTTCTACCTTCACCAAAAAAACCAGCGTTTTCATTTGGCAGAGGTATTGAGGATTTGGGTTCATCTAAGAGAAACCAGAAATTTGTTCTCTAAATGACATGACAGTCTCAATTTTGGAAGCTCGGTGACAATTTAGACTTTGTTGATCATACCTCAATTATTTATCTTGTTACCTAAGCATGTTTTAAATAAACAAAATATATTGACCTTGAGAAACCAAAATTTACCATTAGTGATTGGCTCATTGCCATGTTGATGTCTATCAAGTGCTACATTAAAAGCTTCTTCTTCCTGTTTCTCCTGCTTTCATTATATACCTCTTCTTCTTCTTCTTCTTTTCTTCTTCTTCTTCTTCTGTTTTTAGCATAACTGCATAATGATATTAATGGACTGATATCAAGGAGGGACTTAGGGTCACTTTTGAAAGCCTACACTCAAAAAAAGCCAAGGCCCAGGCAGATGCCCTGTTTTGGAATAAATATAACAGTAATAATAATTTAGCCTGAAAAACTTGGAAATCATGATTAAGGTTTATATAGTTATTGACTATTGTGACAAATAATGTTATCCTTTTTAAAGAGAATAAATTCAACCAAGTCATTGGTCAATGCAACTATGTGGTTGAATTTGATTGAGAAACTAGTTATAGTAGCATTTAAGAAATTGTATCTAAGTTTCTCTCAAAAGAGATATATATATAGAAGGAATTTAAACTATTAGTTTTACTCCACACCTTGGGAGAGAAGAACAAACAGAAGCTGCTACCATCCACCTTGAGTGGTTTTGTTACTGAAAAATATATCCAAGTACTTAATTGAAACAGGCTACCATCCATAAATAGGCCTTGAAAGCAAGAAGGAAGACAGAATTAGCTTTAATTAGTTTGGCTACAATTGCTACTGCTTACAAATTTTTATCACACGATTAGTATGATTAGAGTGAGACAGCAAAAGGCTTTGCTCCTATAAAGAAATATCAAGTTTTTTATTGATCACTAAAAGAAAAGGCTAGAGAAAATAAACAAATTTAATGTTATTTCTTTTAGATTTATGAAAAACGAATCTGAATGGATGTTATTAGAGACAAGCATATAAGATTGATATTAGTTTGTAAGGGCAAACCAACTTTTTTATAATTTAAAAAAGATCTGTCACAGCAATATATAAATAAATAACTCATATTTTTTAAAACTGATCACAAAAAAATTTCATGTAAGTGTTCAGAACCTGAGTCTGAGTGTATGGAAATGTGTTTTTGAAAGTGGCTGGTTCAAGGTAGCCAGGATAGGTTTAAAAAAAAACAAAGGTTAAGACTTAAGAGGGTCACTACTTTGGGCTCTGTGCCTGTGGCCATGTTTGAGGTTCGGCCATCGACTTTTGATGTGGGTTGCTCGGTTCGAATACTTTGGACTTGCGGGATTCGTACCAGCACAATCATTTTGGGCCCACAAGGTTTTTACCTCTCAGAGATCAAATATTAGAGATTAACTGCATTACACCTGATAAGAAAACCCACATTTAGAGAAAAAACAAAAATTGAAATAAATAGCCGACCAATAACAAAAGAATGGAAGTTGAGTTCTCTACACCAGCCCAGCCTACAAGCGAAGAAGAAGATGAGTTGCATCGTAGCATGAAAAATTCAAAGAAAGCAATGGTGCAAGAAGCTTCTTGCAACCTAGGAAATTAGTGAGCTACAAAGATAGTATCGTGGGAGATATCCCTGGGGCGTATGAGCAGGCTTTTAAGTTTAGCAAAGACTGGGAAGAAGGATATGAGTCGGAAGTTGAGATAGAGCCTTTAACAGAAGGTATGGCTTAGGTGAAACTTTCCAAAGAAAACAAAGCCCGTATCAAAGCGCCTTGGTCGAAAGCCTTAATAGTGAAAGTGTATGGTAGGTCTGTTGGATTTCACTACCTCACTTTCAAGATCAATACTTTATGGAAACCAACGGCGAAGATGGACTGTGTGACCTTGGGCAGAGGTTTCTTCCTGATTCGATTTAGTTGCAATGATGATTTTGACAAAGTTCTTCGGGGCGGTCCATGGTTTATAGGGGAGCATTTTCTTGCAATCAAGCCTTAGGAACCTTATTTTAAAGCTTTCAAGGCCAAGCTTACATCAATGGCAATTTGGGTTAGATTTCCTGAATTGCCAATTGAATTCTATGATGCTTCTGTGCTGAAGGAAATTAGCAGTGTCATTGATCCTGGTTCACGCATTGACTCTTACATGGCCTCGGAGACCAGAGGAGGTTATGCAAGGTTATGCATTCAGATCAACTTAGATAAACCTCTTATTAGCTTTATTTGGGTGGGAAGGCTAGTTCAAAAGTTTTATATGAAGGTATTTTCTCTTTGTTTTTGTTGTAGTAAGCTTGGACATAAACAGGAAAATTGTGGACTGAAAGAGGAAACCAAGTGGAGAATATGAAGCTCAAGTCTTGTTGAAAACCAACGAGATTAGTGGGGAAGTCCAACCTGAGCCTAACTATGGGCCCTGGATGGTAGTCAGTAAGGAAAAAGGTTCGGTTAGGATGGGAAAGCTAGTGGGCCAACTAAGTCTGAAAATCCATCTTAGGTTAGAGCTAGGGGCAATTCGGACCTTTTGCAAGTCTCAGCTTATGTGGAAGCAAGAGAGGATTTTGACAAGTCAAATCAAAGGGATTCAGCAGATTCAAGAGATGAGACCACACGTGCTGTGGCAGCCCAAAACCTGCAGAGTGACTCAGCACACTCTAGAGAAGAGACTACACGTGTTGTGGTAGCCTAAAACCCGAAGCTTTAACCTTGAGATGAGGAAGGATTGTGTGATGGAGGATTGCATTGAGAATCCAGCAGCACAGTGGGTACACTTGGCAATTTATTTTTGGTTTATGTCTCCATCTCCGCCGTCCTTATTCCTAACGTGGCACCTAGGTGCCGCGCTTGTGATATTAAAAAAAAACTCCTAAAATTTAGGATTTTCTCTCCAAATTCAAAAAAGAAATTAAAATACCTTATTTTTAATAGTTTATCATTTTTATTTTTTTGAATTTTTTTTTTCAAATTATAATAAATTCAAATTATTAACCTTTATCCAAAAAAATAAAAGACCCTTGAGCACATGCAACGTGCATGCTTTGAGGCTAGTTTCCTATGATACAATTCAACAAACTAGTATTCTCAATGACAATGATAAGTGATGACAGTGATAAGTGATAATCTTGTAGCTTTGACTGTTGAATAAATTAAACTCAAAATTTCAATTGTTCATTTCTATTCCTACAACATTGGATTTAAACATTATTACTCTCTTATTACCTTATGGTCTATTTGGATTGAGAAGAAGGGAGGTGGAGTAGAGTAAAATTAGTTCAAAATTAGTCTTTTAGCCAAATGTACCCTACTCTCCCTCCTTCCCCCCAATCCAAACAAACCCTTACTGTCCCACTCATAACCAACTTAGGGCAAACATGAACTCCAATTATATTTAAATATTTTGTTAATGATTTATGACTTAGTAAATAATATACAACATTTTGCAAGGTCAAAAAAAAAAAAAAAAAAAACTCTTAATCATTACATATTGAGAGTTAATTGACAACAAATTTAACAAAACTACTGACTTTCCTTGCAAACTTGGTAAATAACACAATTCATAATGATGGTATATAGTATGGGTGGTGATTTTGACGACAAAATGATGACTGTGGGGCTTAATATGAAGTGCTTGGTTCGGCAAATCTAACATGTGCCCTTCAACATTCAAGTTCCTGGGAAATATAATGCTTATGAATCTGGATACTTGGGAATGTAATTATACTCATGTTTAAATTGATTACAAATTGATTATGATTCCTTGGACATGAAACCCTATATTTGATTTACTTTTAGGAATCCTATAATAACTATCGGCAAGATTTAAGTGCATTACTTATGTGCTATTCTTTAGGTTCTCATTTTAAATTTTGCCATATGGATTTTTTTTTTAAGATGGAAGTATATTTTTTAGTAAGTAATCATATAGCTGAATCTTAAGAGAAATTTTAATGTACTATACCTAAGTTTGTCTAATTAGTATATATTCTTCTCAAACTATACTTAGGTTCAAAAATACAATGTCAAGATTACCCATCACTTTTATTTAGCTTCCTACAAATAAATGAATAATAGAATATGAGATGTGTATGAAGTCAAATCTTCTAAAATAATAGTGTAAACAGTAAACACATACATACCAAAATAATTATTTTTAAATTAAAAAAATTTGGTAGGATATCATGAATTGTCAATCAAAATTCTTCATTTACAATTAAACAGAAAATGATGCATTGTTCCATGAATCCTAAAAGATTGAAGAAGTCCCTACTAAAATTTAAAGATGGTCTTAGGAGCATTTATATCATTACTCATTACAATTGTGTAAACTCAATTAAAAATATGTATATTATTAAAACATGTTGATTGTAAGATTTAAGTGACAAAGGTTATCTTCTTAAAAAAAGGAAGGGAGGGGGGGAGGTTGAGATGTTGTAATAGCAGAAGTTCCGTATGGGTTAATTTGTAAGTTTTAGAGAGCTCAAGTGAATTATTTAAAGACCTATAAAATTTTAATATTCATTTGTGACCATGTAGTAAAATTCAACAAAACCAATATTCTCGATAACAAAGTTAACCTTGTAGCTCAGTGACTAGTTGAATAAATAAATAAATAATTAAGTGGAATATATTAATGTTTATGGAAAAATTTCACTAAATAAAAAAAATACAAAAATGGTGACCATTTAGGAACAAAATCCTAATTATCAAATCTCAATAAACCCTAATTATTCTCTCACACAAATAAACAGTTCTCTCTCAGTACAAAGGTTGAGGTGAATACAAAGTTAAGGCACGCTTGATATACTGTAATGATTATTATATGGGAATAGAAATAAGTATTACAAAGAATACATTAATTTGGAATGTAATAAGTATTACTATTCATTAGTTTGATGACCATTTAGGAACAAAATCCTGAATATGCATCCTCAATTTAGTAGAGTATAAAAAGAAAGTGTAATTTAATCATTTTTAAGTCAAATTTTCTAAAATAAGTATTTTACGGTGTTCAAATAGAGCTAATAATTAAGACAATGAAAAAATTATTTTCTTTCCTTTGAAGATGTGGCAACTAATGGCTTTTTAGGAATTTTAAAAAAAAAGTTATTATATAAGGTGAAAGAATAGATATTCAGTATTTTTGATAAGGAATAGTTATTCCTCATTTTGAAGAATATCTGAATAGTTATGCCATAGAAATATCTATTATATTACAGTATCTATTACAGTCTACCAAATATACCTTAATGGTTGAACCATTGACAAAGAGAAGTTTTCTCACAAAGTCTCCTTCAAAGGGATCTTTTATCTTTCACTCCTACATTTTGCCACCCACACATTCTGCATGCACAAAGGCACATATATACAGAGCAAAATAACCAAAGCGTCTGTAAGCACTATTTTGCATCCATGCAAGAAAGTCATGTATGCATTTAATGGAGATGTGATACCACTTCTTGACAATGCACCAAAATCACAACCTTCGAGAGGCAAATATGACCTTGGCATGCACCTAGAGCTATGCCTATATTAACTTGTGTTGACGACGCATGCAAAACAGAGAAAGACACATGCAAGCACCATTTGGCTTAGAGTACTTTTTCAATTAGCAATTCGCTAATTCCATAGTCAAATAAGGTGGATTCAATCCAAGTTGGCTGTCAATCTACAGTACACTTGTTAGTACACTCAATTCAAGTAGGGGTGTGTATAGGTTGGGTTAGAGGAATTTTTCAAATTCGACCTATTATATTCGGGTTAAAAAAAAATTCAACCCATCACATGGATTCAACCCAATTAATTCTACCTACCTAGATTAGATTGGACCTATAGATTAAATCATTTTTATTTTATTTTAAGACGGAAATACCATTTGGTTCCTATATTTTGAGTTATTAATTTGATCTCCACATTTTGGTAGTAGTCAATATGGTCCTTATTATTTTCAACTTCCAATCAATTTAGTCTCTACCATTAACTCACTAATAGAAAATAGTTAGATGACAAACAATTGCATTGTTGGTGATATGTGGCTAATGTAATAATATAAAATCAAATAATTAAACATAAAAAATCTACATAAGCATTTTAAAGATAAAAGAAAAGCCATGTCAAATAAAAAAAAATCTAAAAAAAAATTAATTGAAAGAAAAAAAAAGAATTCAAAAAAAAATTTCTTTTTTTTTTTTTTTTTAAATTTTCTTTTGTACTTTCCAGTTTCTTAGCTACCAAAAGCTTACCCAGAAACACAACAATCTGGGAAAAAAAAAAAAAAAAAAACAAAACAATAATATTAGGCTGCACAGATTCACTTCGACCCCTTACCATTCGCCCAAATTCTAAAATACAACAATTAAACTAGGCTAAACTGCAACGGTGCGACATGCTTGGGTTGAGGACAAAGGCAAATCAGCCTCCATTGTGGATTTCGTTGATGCAAAGAATTTGAAGGAAAAAAGTCATTTGAATTTGATTTGGGCTGTCTATTGTGTGAATTGTCTAATCGAAGTGCAAGGCATTGGGAATGATTCTGTGACTTTGTTATCAGAATGAGACCAATAACGTTACAAAAATTGAAACTTTTCTCCAATTGTTTCAATATAATGCTTTAGGATTTGGGTTAACTTCAGAATGTTCAATAATGTACTATATAGTTTGTACTGAATCTTTTCAGGCTTGGGTTTTGAGGAATGAGTCTTTTCATAGCTGGACAATTTTATTGAATTATCTTGTCCAAGTTTTTTGCAGTTTCTTTACGTTTTTTGTGTTAATATTTGTTCAAGATATAGAGGAACTTTTTTCTGATTGTTGTGTTGCTGGGTACTGTGTTTGGTACCTAAGAAAGTGCAAGAATGCAAAAGAAAATAGAAGAAATTGAGGATTTAAAAAATAAAAATAAAAATAAAAATCATTTTCTTTAATTTTTTCTTTCAATTTTTTTTTTTTTTTAGATTTTGTTTATCTGACATGGCCTTTTTTTTCTTCATTAAAATGCTTATGTGTTTTTTGATGTTTAATTAGGGTTGGCTACACACCCCTAATTCAAGCCATATTTTACTGCACACTCTTAATTCAAACCATTTTAACAGGGATTTGGTGGACTAAGGAGCAAAAACTGCACATACTTAATTCAAGCCATTTTGACAGACGTGCACTTCAGTTAATAATTGAAAATTTAATAAGATTCAATATAAAAAAAAAAAAAGTAAAAATAATGTTGCTAATCTTGCAGCTTAAACCCTTTTTCCCTAGACCGCCAAACATTTTGTGTATGAGAATATGCCAATTCAGCTCAAGGCCTTTTGGCTAGGAAGGGGGGTTTAAATTATAGACATTTCTTTTTTTTTGATACAATATGTTTCTTTTAAAAATACTAAGAGTCGTCAATTAGTTAAATTACAACTCTACGCCACTAATAAAACTATTAAACATTCTCGTTCCAACTTTACATAGTAAGCCTAAAACTTCACCCTAAGATCACATGGAAGGTTAAAATTAGAATAAAACGCCAAACATGACCATTATCCATCCCTATGGTCCATTAGCATTTTAAATTATTTTGAATAGATAAGATAAATTTAAAATCTATGATATCAACAACTATAAAAGTTAGACCTTTTTTTCATTTACTAACTATCTCAAAATCAAATAGATTATTGTAGTTTAAGTACTTATCTGATCTTTATCGTTGTCATTATCTGATTAAAATACTAATATTACTATTTCTATGTGTGTTTTAATAAGTATTATGTTTATCAAAAAAAAAAAAAAAGAAAAAAAGACAATATTCCAAGGTAGTATTTTGTTTGGTACAATGCAATATTCGAATTAGCTCTCAAATAATAAGATAAGATAAGAGTTTGTGAATTGAATAATTAAGAATTTTAGAAGTTACTAGTAAGTAATTTAGAACCTAAAAATAGGATAGAGAAGTTGCAAAGGTGGGTGGAGCGAAGAGGGAACGATTAATGTGTTTGTCCAATAAGAATGAAAAAGGTGGCACGTGGGAAAGTTTGGGTATCGCCACGTTCCTCCATTTATAGACTTAGCTAGTTGTGTTATGACTATGATTCGTATCTCAACCCAAAGTGTAATGCGAATGTGATAGATAGACTTATTACACACTATGTTAACACAACTAAGGAACCGCGTATGGTATATTATTTCATTTTTCATGAGACAGCACGTTGGTCCGTGTGACTGACTCTATCTATGCACCTATTTCTCCGTTGCAGTTTCAATCACACAACACACACAAGTACTCATTGGATCAGTTACAAATACACAAATATATAATAACTTTCCAATTTTCATTTACTCTTTTTCCCCTCTAAAACCCCTTTTAGCCTCTTCAATTTTCAACACCACCAAAGAAAAAGCTACATACGTAGAAAATGGCTGATGAGGCACAGCTACTTGCATTGATATCCTCTTGGCCATTATTTTGCATCCTCTTGGGGTTTTCCTCAAGTTTGGTTGCCAGGTACCTAATTCATTCATTTTCTTCATTTCTTTTCATATTTCTTTAATTTTATATTTCGTTCTTATTCGTTTTTCATGTGGTGATTAATAATTCAGATCGAGTTTTGGATATGTTTGTGCTGACCTTTTCGGCTATCTCCCTGGGATTATTTATGCTGTCTAAGCCATCACCAAGTGAACTTCAATATTTGTAAGCATCCACTATCTCTCTCACCCTTGCTTCTGTTTCTTTTCTTATATAAAACAATTTTGTTTTAAAAAAAAATTGTTTTTACTAATTATAAATCAAAGATTTATTAAAACAAAATGTTATATACATATATTTTTAGACTAGAATAACCAATCTCCACTTGATGTGTTGTATGGGCTAATTGAATATGAAAGATTATAAAACGTTTGAGATGCATGAGTTACTTTTATACATCGATATGTTTTACTCTTGTATATAGGATGGTGGGTACATTATGATTTAAGTTGGTGGGTTAAATATTATAAAAAAATTACCAATAAAAATTTCTTGAAGATAAACTGTTGTTGTATAAGAAGTATGCAAGTTTTGGTGTTGAAATAACATGGGAAGAAGAACTCACTTGAAATTGCATTTTGATCTTTTCTTCTAAGTTGAACAAAGTTCGAAACAGTCCTACTCAAACTAAAGCAACATTGGATTTTCTCTAAGCCACTGGGGTTTAAGGAGTTCAAGCGGCTTAGAAATAGTGGCCACTGGCAAAATCCACTATCTCCAAGGCACTTGAACCCCTTAAACTCCTCCCACCGCGGTGATTGGCCAGAGATTGGA